>JAFIDM010001028.1:15349649-15409404 GCA_023159025.1 Thereuonema tuberculata | reverse complement strand
CATATTTTTTCTTTGTCTGAGAAAAATAGGTTTCGTAAAAAAAAAAAAAACCTTTTCTCCCAATGATTTAACTAATAAAAAGAAAATGAATAATATTTTTGTTTGTAATTCCACCTGCACACCCATGTGATTTATTTATTTTTTCGTTTTTTAATCCGATGCATTTTCCTCCCAGGTACTATAAACTATGCATTTGATAGAAAAATTGAATGAACTTTTCTATTGGTAAATATAAAAACTCTTGTTTTAATTTTTACACACCTTTTTCATTAATGAATAGACTTTTCTTTTTCTTTTTTTCAATTTGCTGTTTTTCATTTCTTTCTTTATTTAGTTGTTTTTTAGTCAATAGAAATCGTCAAATACCTTTACAACAAATCTCATCTTTTTTGTTGCATTCAGCGATTACAGACAGGTGAATGATCTATGTTGTCGAATTTGAGATTCATAATAAATTCATTTGGATGGGACGCTCAAACCCAGACATATTCATTCTACACCCAGCCCCCAGGATTTTTCAAAGTTGATACTTATGGAGATCATCTCATGAATTGTGAAAAATGTAAATAGAAACTACAGTCGGACCTCCATTTAACGAACCTCTATTTTGCGAATTTCTTTATTTTGCGAACTTTTCTTTGGAACAAAGAACATTTTGCTAATTTCTTCGTAAAATAACCTCCAAATAGCGAAGTGCATTTTCTATTCAACGAACCTTTTCGTGGTATCTACTTTTTTTCTGCTTGAAATGTTTTTATTATTAATATTGCTTTAGACGATACAGCTGAGGGACAAAGAAGAAATTAACGATGATGTGCTGATTGATGATTATCTTTCACTTCATTTTGAAGTTGAGACCTCGGAAACACTAACTGAATCGGATATTTTGTCAGTGTGAAAAATAAAAACAATACAGCTATGAACAGCAATGAAGATGAAGATGATGAAAACTGAAATGATCATGATGCAGAAATAAAAAAAAACCTTCGTATGATGAAATGCTAAAATCATTTGAAACAATCCGATGCGGATTACAATTTGAAGAAAATACTGAAGGGGTTTTTGATGCATTGCAAAGATGCCAGACGTACTATGAGCAAACACACTTTTTCAAAAAAAAAACTCAGACAAAATTAACAGACTTTATTAGTGAAATTTAAGTACGCATGTGGTAATGTATGCTTTATTAAAATTACAGTGTTACCTCCGAATAACGGACAGTCACGGGACCGGAAGTTTCGTCCGGTATTGGGAGGTGTCCGCTATTGGGGAGGACTATCTTTTTTTCATTTTTTAGCTTATAACATGTCATTTAATGAAAAATTACGTACAATCTTAATTAAATTCTACAATTACCATTTCGATATGAGAGAATATGAACAATTGCAAATTATTTACTGTATTCCTTTATAAATGAGTACTAATCCGTTTGTATTACTTAAAATAATGAAAAATTAATGACTATATAGAAAATTAATTAGAAAATTAATTTCTAGCCATCCATTTAATGCCTTAAACGTGTCCAATCCCAAACTTTGACCGAATTCTCTGGCTTTTTTTTAAACAAAATACCACTTATAGGAATGTTCTTTGCATGAGCAGAGCGGAACCATTTTATGACCACTTTGTCAATTTTGCTTGTTTCAGTTTTACAAAAGTTCAAATTCTTCGAATTTTCGTTTGAATTCACCATCCACATTTTTCTAATCTCATCGTTGTCCTTCAAAAGTTCACATATCTCAGTTTTTCCAACTTTAAAACGTTCAGAAAGACAACGCACACTCAGCTTTTCTTTTTCAGCAACTTCAAGAACAACAATTTTTTTTTTCAGTGCCAATCTCTTCCTTTTTGACGACATTTTTATTCGCACTAAATTTAATCAACAAGTTTATAGGATAGCTTTATGAGGTATTGACATTTACAAAGCAACTGCAGTGAAAAAAATGGCCTCAGACTCGTGCATTGAATCATGGGGACACACATACAATGTATCAATGAATTGGGGTGGGGGACACCGATACAATGTATCAATGTCTGGGGCACCGAAGTAAATACAACCATGTTTGTCGAAATGTTAATTGAAAAAAAAGAAAAAAATTTTCTTTACAGTTAAAATAACTGTCCGCTATTTAGAGTGTCCGCTATTCGGAGTGGATAATATGGAATGTCCTATTGTAAGGGACTGGGACCCGCAATAATGTCCCTATTTAGAGTTGTCCGCTATTCAGGGTGTCCGTTAAAGGAGGTTGCACTGTATTACTTTTTTAATAATATTTATTGTTTATGTATTTTAAAGTAATTTTAAAAGGTGATTCTCTATTTAACGAATTTTCCATATAACGAACTTTTTTTCGGGATTTAGCGACTTCTTTAAATAGAGGTCCGACTGTAATTCTGTTTTTAACTCAATTCTTCTTCAATTGGACAATGGCAGTGATATTATTCTATTGTTGAAATACGAAATTATTTACATTTCTTTTTTTATTTTGTTTTTTTCGTCAATAGAAAATCGTAAAATACCTTTACAACAAATCTCATCTTTTTTTTGTATTCAACGATTACAGATAGTTGAATGAGCATTGTTCTCGAATTTGAGATTCATGATAAATTCATATTATCTAAAAGAAAATTTTTTTTTTCCCAATGACTTAACTGATAAAAAAAAAATGATTATATTTTGTTTGTAATTCCACCTGCATACCCTTGTGATTTGTTTTTTTTTTTCGTTTTTTAACCAGATGTATTTTCTTTCCAGTTACTATAAACTAAAGTACCCTATATGATAAAAAAAAGTAATAAAGGAAATTGAAGTAATTTTCTGTGTCTATAATGATTTATTTAATTTTTTTAGTGATAACTGCTTAGTGATAACTCTAAGTTTGTATTCCAAAAAATTAAACTAATGCTCTCCGTAAAAAAGATAAAATTAAAACAATACCACAAACTAATGTTCTCCGTAAAAAAAGATAAAATTAAAACATTACCATTCACAAATAAAAAATATCACTCTTTCTCTCTTTTTTTACCATAAAAATCAAGCTTATCTTCTATACCCGCATTTTTAATCAAAGAAATAATATGTATTGTGAAAAAAAAAATCCATGTAATCAGTATTGCTATTTTGTTTTCAAATCCACAAATGCGTTTTTTCTTCTTCACATATAACATTAAAAAAAACCAAAGGTGAGAAAAATAAAAAAAGAAAATGAATGTAATTATTTGTCTCAGCTGTGATTTTTTTCATTTCTTCTATTTTAATAAACATCCTGCGTTAATTTGTATTCCAAAAATGAAACTAGTTTTTTCCAAACAAAATAAAACTTAAAAAATAAATCTCTGCTTACCACACAAAAAATTAAGTTAAAACTTTTCAACAATTTATTTCATAGCCATCAAAAAACAACATACTCACTTTCTCCAGCAAAACACTGCTCCTAACCTCCAAAAATATTGCTTTTCGAACAAACCACCTGTCTATTTCCTTCTCACTAGCTATAGCGCCCCGAGGCAAAGGAACGACTCTGCGTTGCCATGGCAACTTTCTTTCTCTCTCTCTCTCAAAAAAAAATCTCTCTCGACCTCCCCCTACCAACACCATATAGCTAACCACGAATGCTACAATCAAAGTCAAAATAAAATCCCTAAAATTAACCCAAACCTAAACAAACTCAACGAACATTATAAACATAACAACGAAAACAACAACAACGGTCCATATTGATCCGACAACCATCTCCCTCCCTCCCCTCCGGGCCATCATCAACCCTACCAGCACACAAAAGAAACAATCAAAAACCTAAAAAAAACACTAAAAACAATGATAACCGAACCAAAATCAACGCAATATCTCAACATAACCAAATACACACCTATGTCACAAAAAATACAAAATAACAACAACCAAACACACACCTATGTCACAAAAAATACAAAATAACAACAACCAAACACACCAAAAACATACAGCGGGCTTATATTGCGCCACGCCTTCTAGTTTATCCTGCACATCTGCGCAACCAACCCTACCCTCACCCAAAAACAATCAGAAACCTAATAAAACCAATAAAAACAACAATAACCGAACCAAAATCAACAGACAACCTCAACACAACCAAATACATCAACCCATCACAAAAAATACAAAATAATATCAGCCAAACCAACAAAAACATACATTGGTCCCAAGTGACTCACGTACCCGGATTTATAATGCCCATCTCCACTATTAATATACAATTGTTGCTGCGATTATTTGCAGTACGCATATTAAAGCACAGAGACGCAACAAGAAAATAGGAAATGCGAAAATAAAATCATAACATGATTTATTCTTGATGTGTTTAAAATTTCTTTCCATGAAATATACAATGCCTTATGTACAATATTTGATGCTTTCTGTAATCGGGTACAGTTCTTTGTTCCACTGTCCTGACGTATACCAATAATAATACTGCAATGTACATCTTGATAAGCGTTAAATATAATCAGAAGCACTATTATTCACTATTATCTAAGATCATACACACGCGAGAGTTAATCTCACTAACACGATAATTTACTATCATATAATAAAGGCTTTTCTAATATCATCTGTATGAATAATATTCTGGCTTTTCTTTACTCTAGTGTGATATCTAACTAACACAAATTAGGCAATTCACTTGTCTTTAGTAATATTATCTTTAGTAATATAATTCCTCTTTAATGCTTTATTCACCCTTGTATGGAAAATAACTGACTTCATAATTCATATAATGTTAATTAAAATTATTTATTTGGCTTTTCTCTATTATTTTTCCCCTAGTGTGAAATTATTAATTTTTACAATAGCGTTTACTATTGTAACAGTTCGTTTCCAATGCACTTCGTCAGTAACTGTAAACGGCGTAATTAATGTATCCTTCTTCAATGCAATAGTGTTGCACCCTCCAAAATGGAATGATAAAATAATTAATTACTTACAGTTTGTTGACGAAACTTAGATTTTCCCCTGGGCGAAATAACTGCGTTGATATCCTTTCGTAGTATTATCGTCAGTCCAGTTTCCAAATGCCACTTGAGTTTTGCTGCACTGAACCTCTTCTCAATGATGAAGTTTAAACATGGCGGTCCCTGATTAATCACTTGATTTGTGCTTCCCACAAATCCTTGCGAAAGGTTAGACTGCTGTTGCACTAACGGCGCTTGAATTGTGGATATCAGAGAAACTCTTTTAATTCCATGTGGAGATAATAATTAGTATTCTTCTCCGTAAATGGGTAATCCTTTTTTAGAGTTCTTTAAGGTATAATTACTTTATGTAATTCAGTTACTTCACTGGAATTACTTTTGGTTTTTTTCCGTTATTTCAGGTTTTCGTCTAACCGAAAAATCTTATGAATGAAAAATACTGCCTTCCTTTAATTGAAAAGTCTATTCACTAATCTTTAGGATTCTGAATAATTATTTCAATATTTTCCAGTTGAGAGTTCTTCGAACATTCCTTATCATATAACGACTCAGTCCAATGCGCATTTGGCATATCCCACTTCGACTAACTTTGTCTCCGTTCGACTGGTCACAACTAAAATCCAAAAATATCCTAAGTCGCACTTACTTCGTTTATCCTGGATTGGAATAAACTGTTCCTGGAATGAATACGAAATTCTTCTTTTGATTTCGTTCAATCAATATAAGCCGTCTTCTCAACTTCGTACTAAACGAATCACCTAACTTCGTACTAAACGAATCACCTAACTTCGTACTAAACGAATCACCTAACTTCGTCTGATTCATGGCGTTGACTTCTTATTTTAACAAAGTCCAAATCTGTTGAGAATATCGTGAGCCTTCTTCTAATTGCGCTTTCCACTAATTTGCATTGTTTTACACATTGCGCTCTCTCTAATATAGAGACACAAGACTCCAGCCTGCAGGTTCCAAACCCACTCTCATGACGAGACAACGTTAACAGTTCAACTGGATAACTCGTCTACTATCACACTCCTATTACAGAAGTCGACTTTCCCTCTTTATGATGTCTTACCTCGTTACGTCAATCCCTCATTTGCATATTCAAATCTTAAGCCACTTTCACTCAGGCAATAAGGAGAGAGAAAAAAAAAATTAAAAAATTTCTTTTCAAGCATTTTTATTTTATTTCTCACTTTTACTACGACTAATTAAATTATTTTATAATAATAATTTAATATCCTAACAATTGTTTTTGTAAGGAAGGAGCATACAAGTTCGTTTCATTACTTCAGACAATTATTGAAAAATAAATATCTAACAATTAAAATAAAAATTTCAATAAATAACAAAATATTAACACATTAGATCAGCAAATTAATTGTTTTCACAATAATATATTCACATCATTTTAATCCATTACTTTAAACAAAATCTGGACATTACTAGTTGCATTATCAATAATTAAACACTTCAATAATTAAACTCGTCAATATTTACAATCATTTTCACATCCGTCCTTATTAAATCTCTTACCAACATAAAAGTAGAAGGGTCTACTTTGGTATCTTCATATCTATTAAAATAATTTCCTTTAGTATATTTTATTATACACCTTTCTAATATTTTTCGAATTCCTAAATCTGTTTCTTTATATAGTATCTTTACGTTACTGTTCATTATATGTCCTTTTTTTAGACAATGTTCTGCTATATCTGAAACATACAAATTGTTATTTTTCTAAGCATTTCCGTGTTCCGACATTCGTCCTGACATTGTTCTTTTGGTCTCTCCTACATAAAAATTCCCACACGTTCTACAGTTCACCCAGTACACTATTCCGATTTCATGTTGCCTATCCCTTTGATATATTTTTTTACATAACAAATTTTTAATTGTATTCTGATATCTGAAACCTACATCTATTTTAAAAGATTTACAAATATTCTTCAAAATGATACTATTCTCATTAATATATGGAATAAAAACTTTATTTGTAAATTTTCCTACTTCTTTTATTTTGAAAGTATTGTAATCCTTTATTTGTTTCTTAATGAAACTTTCAGAATAATCATTTTTCTTAAATATTTTAGTCATATCTTCAATTTTTTTCAAATAAGTATCTTCTTTACTCGTATTCCTATCAATTCTCCTCATAAATTTTCAACTAAATTCTTTTTTTTTTTCAAGTCCAAATTTTCTTTTTTATCATATACAAAGTCCAGGCCTTTATTAAAGAGTTATAATTCTTTATTGTTGAACTTTCTATTACTCATATTAACCACATAATTTTTATTATCCTCAAGCTTCGTGTTATTAATTTTCTTTATTTTCCTATCTTTAGCTTTTTTCTTTATTTTCCTATCATGATTATTATTCCAAAGTATAACCAGTTCAGAATCCTTATATTCTAACTTTTTCCTAATCCTTCTGTTTATAATTTCTTCTTCTTGAAGTAGCTTATTTACATGCCTTTTTACAGCATTCCTTTGGTCCTCCCTTAACTTTCTTTCCTTTTCTTTCTTAATATTCTCCGAACTTAATGTCTTGAGCATCATAGGGTTATGAATCCTCAATGGTCTGGGGATCTAGTCCTCCGACGAACATTTGTCTAAGAAATCTTTGTATTCCTCCATCTCGTCAGTTTACTCACCTTCTTTTGATGGTCCACAATCCGTTTATAAGTTCTAATGCCATACTTCCTCTTCAATTCACATCTTAACATATTTGCAGAAATAAATACTTCATCTACGCTTCATATTAGCCTATATAAAAACATATTTTAATTCCGAATTTTCGGAAGAACTTTTTCTTTCTTCCTTTTTCAAGATTTGTTGGTTACAATAATATACATCCGGGTGATATCATACACATACACTTCTTAGATATAGTTGGTAACAAGCATTTTCTTCCCGATTAAAAATTGCTACAAACATTATTAACTTAGTTACAATTATTTGATAAATGAATATCCTGATAATTTTGTAGAAAGAACAATTAGGCTAAAGATTTTTTTAAGAAAAAGAAATTTATAAAACCAAAAGAGCATATCAAAGAAACAAAGAATTTTGTAAAGTCCATAAATTTGCCGATAGGGATTAAGGTGAATAAACACTTGAAAGATATGTGCAAAAGTAATGAGATTAAAATTGTTTACCATAAACATAATACTTTGCTCAAAAAGAAAAGAACTAGAAAGGATAATGCTCAATTGGACAGGATGAGGGTTATATATGCTTTAAAATGCCGGGACTGTGGTGAAGTATATGTGGGAAGTACAGGACGTACTGTAAGAGAGCGAGTAATGGAACATACCTTTGTATGTTCGGGGAACCGTATGCATTGACCACAGGATGTACAGGAAAATTTTCTTTAAGCACCTTAATTCTACCTTCCAAAGTGGGCGAATTACAGGATTCTTTAAGGATTTCATCTTTTTCATATTTAGTTATTGTTTTATTTTCCTCCATATATTTTGAAAGTATTATAATCCTTTATTTGTTTCTTAATGAAACTTTCAGAGTAATCATTTTTCTTCAATATTTTAGTCATATCTTCAATTTTTTCAAATCAGTATCTTCTTTACTCGTATTCCTATCAATTCTCCTCATAAAATTTTCAACTATATACTTTTTTATACTAATTCTATGTCCCGATCTAAAATTCAATACATGATCACTCTGACAATCTTTCCTGTAATGTTCCATCATAATTTTGTTATTGACATTTATCAATTTTACATCTAAGAAATTCAATTCATTATTTTCTTCAATTTCCTTCTTAAATTTAATATCTTCACTTCTTTTATTTAAATTTTCAGAAAAGATATTAAATTGACGCAAGGTTCCAAACCAAATTATCAAAACGTCATCTATATAACGATAATATTCAAACTTATGTTTATTTTGTTTTTCATTTAATAATTTGTTTTCAAAGTGATTCAAAAACAAATCACATAAACATTCTGAAATTGGAGACCCTATAGGAAAACCTTTATTTTGTTTGAAAATTTTTTTGTCAAGTTTAAAATAGGTGTTCTTAGTAACAAATTCAATGAATTCCATAAAAGTTTCTCTACTTAAATTGTATTTTATTAGAATTTCTAGAAATTAACATAGTTTCATCAACCGGAACATTATTAAACATATTATCGATATCCAATGAAACCAAATGAACTTCTTCTTGTTATTTTCATTAAACGTTTCCAATTTATTAACCAAATCCCCAGTATTTTTAATTATTACTCTTTCATTAGGTAATTTACCTTTCTTGCAATGTTTTGTGTCGGGGAACAATATGCATTGACCACGGGATGTATAGAGAAATTTTCTTTATGCACCTTAATTCTATCTTCCAAAGTGGGCGAATTACAGGATTCTTTAAGGATTTCATCTTTTTCATGTTTAGTTATTGTTTTATTTCCCTCCAATTCTTTTGTTATCTTTTTCAATTTATTGTAGTGTTACAGTGATATCTTTCTTATTACCTCATAATGTCCGTCATTAACTAATTCATTTAATTTCCTCATATATTGTTCTTTATACATCAATACCAAATGGTTTCCTTTATCCGATTTTGAAAAAATCAAGTTTTGTCCTTAAATAAATTTTTTAAAATCCTAATTTCTTCTTCTTTAATATTTCTTTCTTTATCCAAAAGCCTATTTTTGAATTTGTCCAACTCTTTAAAAAACTTTTCTTTTTCTTTAGGATTTAGTTTCTTAGATGCTTTCTCCAATGTAACAATCGTATTTACATCTAAATTTGTCTCTTGATCACAAACAAAATCAAGTCCTTTATTTAGTAATTCAATCTCTCTATGATTAAATTTCCTGAAAGCTAAGTAAATTAAGATTTAGGCTAAATAATAATAAAACTGTTTCAGATTATGTAATAAATTTAAGTAGCAGGACATTTAATCATAGATCTCCAATTTCAGAATGTTTATGTGATTTGTTTTTGAATCACTTTGAAAACAAATTATTAAATGAAAAACAAAATAAACCAAGTTTGAATATTATCGTTAGGTAGATGACATTTTGATAATTTGGTTTGAGACTTGCGTCAATTTAATATCTTTTTTGAAAATTTAAATAAAAGAAGTGAAGATATTAAATTCAAGAAGGAAATTGAAGAAAATTATGAATTGAATTTAATAGATGTAAAATTGATAAATGTCAATAACAAAATTCTGATGGAACATTACACGAAAAATTGTCACGGTGATCATGTATTGAGTTTTAGATCGGGACATAGAATTAGTATAAAAAAGAATATAGTTGAAAATTTTATGAGGAGAATTGATAGGAATACGAGTAAAGAAGATACTTATTTGAAAAAAATTGAAGATATGACTAAAATATTGAAGAAAAATGATTATTCTGAAAGTTTCATTAAGAAACAAATAAAGGATTACAATACTTTCAAAATAAAAGAAGTAGGAAAATTTACAAATAAAGTTTTTATTCCATATATTAATGAGAATAGTATCGTTTTGAAGAATATTTGTAAATCTTTTAAAATAGATGTAGGTTTCAGATATCAGAATACAATTAAAAATTTGTTATGTAAAAAAATATATCAAAGGAATAGGCAACATGAAATCGGAATAGTGTACTGGGTGAACTGTAGAACGTGTGGGAATTTTTATGTAGGAGAGACCAAAAGAACAATGTCAGGACGAATGTCGGAACACGGAAATGCTTAGAAAAATAACAATTTGTATGTTTCAGATATAGCAGAACATTGTCTAAAAAAAGGACATATAATGAACAGTAACGTAAAGATACTATATAAAGAAACAGATTTAGGAATTCGAAAAATATTAGAAAGGTGTATAATAAAATATACTAAAGGAAATTATTTTAATAGATATGAAGATACCAAAGTAAACCCTTCTATTATTACGTTGGTAAGAGATTTAATAAAAACGGATGTGAAAATGATTGTAAATAATGACGAGTTTAATTATATTGAAGTGTTTAATTATTGATAATGCAACTAGTAATGTCCAGATTTTATTTAAAGTAATGGATTAAAATGATCTGAATATATTATTGTGAAAACAATTAATTTGTTGATCTAATGTGTTAATATTTTGTTATTTATTGGAATCCTTATTTGAATTAAATAAATAAGGAAAAGCAAGCAGCAAATGAACAAAATTGGAAATTGCCTTTCTGATTTTGGATTATGTCCCAGCACGTTAAACTTTCTTTATTACTATTTCTTATTTTAATTGTTAAATATTTATTTTTCACTAATTGTCTGAAGTAATGAAACGAACTTGTATGCTCTTTCATTATAAAAATCATTTGTATATTGCTTCAACGTGTTTTTAATTGGTTTCATGTTCATTACTATTTTGTTTTATTTATTCCAAAGAATATTTTAATTTTTCGCTTTAAGAAGGGATGACGATACAATTTCATCCCGAAAATTCGCATAGTATTTTAAATAATAGGATATGGAGTATGTGGAGTTTTTGATTGATTCTCTTTACTGTGAAATAATAGTATTTATATAATACTATGCAATATTTATGTCAATATTTCACATTTTACATTAACAATTATAATATTTAATCGAAAGATTACAGATTACTAAAGTGGATTGATATTTATAAAATATTTTTCATTTATTGGTTGGTTCTTATTTATTCCTTTTCGACAGACAACATCAGAACCTGTACTATATCCGAAATGTCTCCTCCAAATGAAAGCAAACATATAAATCAATTAACCAATGACAGAATACGTACTATGATTCGGGGATTCCCCTGCGCGAATACACAAAGAATAGCACAATAGGAATAGCGCAATTTGAATTCCGGAACACCTTTTTTTTTTTTAATTTACTTTGTTTTATTAGATTTGAATGTGTAGAACACGAAAATTAGAATAAAAAGCTTAAAAAAATATTTAATAGTTTAATAATATTTAATATCCTTTCAAGAATAGAAAAATTGCCGTGCTGGCGTGGTCGTGCGGTCTCCAATGCGCCAGTTCCTGGGTTCGAATCCCGGCAGGGGCATGGGTGTTTCACTTTCCTTTCTTCTGTGTTGTCCGTTTCTTCTTTCTTCTTCTGTCATTGTATCTCTTCATAGGAGGCAGAAGTCCGATTGTCACCTTAGGGTTCCTCCTGGATAATTATATCCCAACGACAATAAGGCAATAAAAATCCCCATCATAGAGTGTCTATGACCAGTGATTCGGTTGGATCCGGGGACACAACAACAACAATAGAAAAATTGGAAACATCCTTTCTTTTTTTTAATTTCTGTAAATTGAGTATTCTTTTAAATTATAGCAGAGGTGGACAAGACGTCGAACGCGGTCTGAAGATGTCTTTTTTTTTTTTTTTTTTTTTTGGTCGTCGATTTGGGTATTCCGGTTTTTTTTTTAGTCTTAAGGTGACCGCGCCACTTGGAGTATACTTGAGGTAGCCCTTACCTACAAAAGTCTGTCCACCCCTGTATTACAGTATGCATTCTTCCCCAAAGTCTTATTAATATGTATATTAAATTAGTTGTTGATTCGATATATTCACACAGATCTCTTCTTTAACTTAATTTTTGGCAAAGTGACATTTAACATCTCTAGGTGGCTTTTAGTTTTATTAACAAGGTCTCTTTGCCAGTTCAATTGCTGCTTGATTAAGGCAAAAGAGCACAATAGGATTTTGCACAGATTTGTTCTGCTTTAGTTCTTGCACCATGGTTTTCAAATTTAATGTTTCTTTGCATGTTGTAGCAAGTGCTACTTATTCAGCTTTCTGTCACAAATGTTTGTTTAACTCTTGCTATTGGACCATCAGGCAAATAATAAATCCTATTGGGAATTTTCGATCTGTTGTGCTTCCTTCGAAATCTGAATCTGGAAATACACATAATCTTTTATTTATTTTCTTGTATATGATCTTCAAATTCTCTTTTGTCTTCAAATATCTGATCAATTCAATTTATGCATCTTCATTATATTACATAAGTATTGGTAACTTTATTCATTATTTGAGACACAAAATTACAGCGAAAATAATATAAATATTAATAATAAAAATCTACGTATCTTGTTATAAATCATATATACTTCAATAAAAACATCATAACTACAAGGCGATATTTCAAAAGAAGATACCTTTGCGAAATATCGCCTTATAGTTATGATGTTTTAATTGAAGTAAATATGACTTACATATTTATAGCAAAAAACCAACTAGAAGCTTCCCACTAGAAGTTTCTAAACTTATGATGTTCATATTATCGAATTGTGATTCATCCTCGGACATGGTTTTACTTCCAGGTAATTCCATTGGCGTCGCACTTAAACTACGTTCTGTCACTCCATCCTTGTTGAGGAAGCCTTCGATGAAACATCTATTATTTATTTTTCACTCGCTTTTGGTTTTGTTAAAGGTCTACAAACATTCCAAGTATGAGATTTATCTGTCGTAGGCATCTCATTTTAAATAATTAAGTTCCCGCTCTGCATAAATTTATCGTCTTTTGTGAACAGTTACATGTCATATGCATTTTTTTTTATATTTGTTATATATAAACATGTCTGACTCTGATTTCAGCTTAGTGAATCCTATCTTCGTTAATTTCTTGTCCACTATTAAGTACCATCTTCGAATAGCTTTCTTGAGGCCATGTAATGCCATTTTAATTTCAGCACTTTTTTATGAACTTCATAATATCCTAATGGTGGGATTTTTCAAGTGGACTGCTCAAAAATGGAAACAACGACAGTTGTTGGTGTTTCTACCCGTTGTTTTCAACTGAAAATACTATTCTAAATCTTAGTTTAGCTGCTGAAGATTAAGCTGTAGGGGCATAAGTATCTTTATAATCAATACTTTTCTTTCAAAGGAAACCTATTAGCTTACCACATAATCTGGCTTTGAATTTATTCACAGAGTCGTCTGTGTTATATTTGAATAACCATTTCGTAGGTAACGGCGTTATAAGTTTAAGTAGGTCTGATTCTTTCCATGTGTCTTCTGATACTATCCAATTCTCTGTATACTGCGTCTCATCATTTTTCTAAGTCGTCACAGTTCATTGCTTCTTGATATCTTGATTGGTTCAGTCTCCTTACTTGTTCTTGAATGATGTGTACGATGCTTAATTTTTTTTTATCTTATTTTCATGTACACATCATTTTCTTCTTGGTTTATTTTCTGGTTTCTATGCCTTCGTTATCATTTTTGTCGTCATTGTTAGAGTTTTCATCGGAAAACCTTTTATTTTCTTATTCTTCTGAAACTGAGACATTTGTTTCTGTGATTTGATGACCGATACATTTAAGATAATTCGGCTGCATGTCATTGAGTAACCTTGCATCTGTTTTCGTTCTCATCTAAAATACATTATTTGCTTCCCAAATTTTGTTTTTTTTTTCACAGTCTTAAACTTTGAATCCTCTCATCTTTGTCGAATATCCTAGAAAAACTCCCTTATCTGCTCTTGGACTAAAGTTCCCTTTTATTTTTGTCTTTGGTATCTTCATGTAAACCATATTTCCGAATTTCTTGAAAAATGTTTGATTTCACATCACTATCATCTCATCTCTATAATCATATTTCATTACTCATGGTTTTATATGGGTTCTATTATAGACATAGCTTGCAGCCGCAATGGTATATGTCCGAAACATTGTTGGTAGATTTGATCCGAACAATATTATTTTGACACTATGTGTTAATTTTCTGTTGAAACTTTCACTTACATCATTCATTTGAGCGTATAATAGTCTATTATGCCCTTTGAATGGTGGTACCTTTTATTTCTGCATTGACATATTCATTTCATTGTCCTGCATTTTGTGTAACTTCTCCCTACTTCATTTTCAACACTTTGCGTGAATAGCTTTATGTATGTAAGTTTCATTTTTATTCTATATTAAATATACAAAAACTATTCTTAATTTATTATCTACGAAAGTGATGTAGTAATTATAGTTTCTTTTATTAAGTATATTTTTTATGATATCTGCAAATATCAGATCATGGATACTCTTGTATATCTTTTAAACTTTAGTAGCTAGATCATTTTTATCTACTTAGTTTGACAGTTTTAACTATATTCTATTTGTTTATGATTATCTGTACATCTGATGCTTGTTTTTGATGCTTAAGAATGACGAGCAAACATGGAGACCAGTATCTACATGGCAGATTTTTGGTCTCCCATATAACATAAAATAATATACAATAATAAAAAAAAAATAATGAAAAATAATAAAAAAAATATATAAAAAGAAATTAAAATTCAAAAGAAGAAGGAAAAAAATAAAAAAATTCGAGTTGCTTGTTTTTGATGCGGACAAAAGATATTCTTTCATTTCTGGAACATGAAAACAATTCTGTTTCTAGGAATATCGAGTCTAATAGTATTGTTCATCTATCAACTTCTGAGACCGGATTAGTTGATGTAAGGGAACTGTTACTGTTAGATAGCCTACCTTAGCTTTAAGTTTTTATTAAGCTTGTTAACGCAAAAAACTTATATTTTCAATGAATGGATCTTAAAGAACAACTTAATGACATGTAAAGATACAAGTTTGAAAGGAATTTTAATTCGAAAATGGATAACAAGCTCATAAACAAAAAGTCTATTTAGACCGTATTGGTTAGATATGTACTACCGTTGAAATAAAGATATATTCAGATTTATTCTTTGATTTAAGAAAAATTGTCACAATTTGGACATCAAAAATATTCTTCATCGTCCTTTGTTAAAGCACCGTATTCTTCATTACTGTAGGTCGTACAAGCAATGAACATGAGCATATCCTTCATCCAGAGCCGTCGCGTGGGCGGGGCGACCGGGGTGATCGCCCTGAGCGCAGCGGCCAGGGAGGCGCCGCGGCAACGGCAAAAATAAAAAAAATTTGGAATTTGCGTTTTTTTTTTGGATGTTGAATTGGAGATTCGGTTTTTTTGGGGGGGGGTTGTAGATTTTTGGGATGGGGGGGGGGCGCAAATAACAAGTGTAGGGCGCCTGACGAAATTTTGCCCCGGGCGCCAACAAACCACGTGACGGCCCTGCCTTCATCATATCTTTCTTACACATATTACAAAAGCAGGATTCTTTTCTTGCATTTTGATTTCTTCGAAATAAATTTTGTCTTTGGCGTTTCTTTTTTTAATGCTACATCTTTGGTTCAATCTTCGTTAGAATATAAGGATGTTTTCAATACAACTGGCCTGCTATTGAAAGCTTTCTTTTGGTCAGTAACTTCTGGAGTGTTTTTGGTTGAGGTTGGGAGTAAATCAGAAAATGTGCACGTATTAGTATGTAACCTGTTAGTTTACAATGTTTTTTAGTTTACAATGTTTATAAATCTGGTAGTTTTTGTGTTTAGATTAATTCAGTAACGGTAATGTTTTGATAATAAGTTTTGTACTAATAGAAACTGAAAGTAATGTACAGCGCTTAGACAAAAGGAAAATAGTAGTTAAGTAAAAGTGGCGCTGCTGTTCGTATTCTGTTCTAACGAAGCAGCCATCTTTCAAGTAAAAGTCTATTGCAAGGAAAAAGTCTTTGCTTCTTCATTTTAACTAACATTTAAACTTATCCATGCTTTCGGATTCCAACATAACCTCATATCTTCATATGAATCATCTTCATCAGAATTAATCAAGGCAGCTTCTATAAAATCAATCTCATCCGTGGACATGACGTTTGCTCTTGCGCATTTGCGAGTTGATAAACCTGAAGTTGAGCTGAGGAGATGATGTTACCTGAGATTGTGACTGTTTAGGAACTGGTAGGTTAGAGGCTGTACTTGGTTTGAAGGCTTCTTCAGCAATGGGAAATAATTAGCATATTGAGCTATAATTATTAGAGAGAAATTAACACACTAATTATGTGATTAAAATTTTATTTTAATCAGTAGTTTCTAAATAGAGAAAATCTGCGCTGAAACTTTCGGTTTTTAGCCAAGCCTCCAAAAAGCATTGTCACGTGGTCACGATGTATGATTTCTCTTCATCTTGTGAGTGAGGCGTTCAACTTGCAAGAGGCGTTCTTACTCACGTTAGCATTGCTTTACTTCAAATGGCGTCTGTTAAACTTTCAGAAGTTAAAAGAAATTATAAATATTGTTTTGTGCTACTGTGCAAAAATAAAGCGCGACTTCGCCAGACAAAATTTTCATTTCTGTGCCGAAGAATGCAGAAAAAAAGAGACACCGCTCGCCAAAAAATTCAGTTGTTTTGTCTGTCAAGATCCCTTTAATGCAATAGAATTATTTTAATCATTCGTTGATATTGCTTAAATTATTTTCAGTATGGTTTTAAACTGAAATAAATACTCAAACATTTATTAGTATTTTTTCTCTTTGTTATAAAATACGTTAAAATAATTAAAATACTCAAGTCAGTGATAAGCATAACAAAAAAATAATATTGAACATTGCTATTGCGGAGTGTACGCCATTTACATTTTCGGTCAATAAGATAATTGTTTTATATCGAAAAGATTTAGAATTATATTTTTTTTAAAATTTATTTTTAAAAAAAACTTTTAATTTCTTTTCTTTTATGCCGTGTTTTGTTAATGCTGAAGTAAGATTATTTTTTAAAAAGAAACCAAAAACGTTTTTTTTTTTAATTCTCTCATTTTATTTACTAAATTTGAAGCTATTCTCTTTTCAAGTATGAAAATGTACATATTTGTGCGACTCAGCGATAGCTGGTACAGTATTACGAAGGTAGCCTTAAAGCGTTCCCCGGCCCAGTGCTTTAGAAGGTACCCGTGGTCCAAGAAATCAGTCAATTTTGATGACATAATAAAAGATTTTGCCGCGAAGAAGATTATATAATATTTACTCGTTGTATATTACGCGTGTGTGTTTTATTATTATAAAATTTAGAAGTAATAAATGCATTCTTTTTGGCTCCGGAAAAGTTTACGCCTTCGCAGCTGAACTTAGCCAATTGCAGATCGCATTACAAAATTCTCCCAGATCTGAAATTACATAAATTACATAAATATAAGTTTTATAAATAACATGACACAATATTTATAATTTAACAAGTCTTTATCTTTGTTTGCTGAGAGAGTATTGATTACTTTTCAGTTTCCAAGCCCTTTATTTCGGTGGAAATGAAATGTTCATTTCCAGAAAAAAACTGGAAATCATCACGAATTCTATCATCGGCAAATTCCCTGAATTACCCTTAACAAATTGCACTCTATCAGAGGGTGTCTGAAAACTGAATTAAAAAAAAAAGTTTTGGAGTTCCTTTTTGTTGCAAACATAACAATCTGAGCAAGGAGTCGATGATTGAGGAAAAATGACGTCAAACGAATTACGAAGCTTTTTTCATTTTGATGACGTCAGGGCACCATTTCGGGCCTTTTCGATGGCCGATTTCTTAAAGAAAATACTTAAAATTGAGCCGAGATTTTTAGGATGGTAAAGTTTTGAACGTAGATTAATGGAAATGTAAGGTCAAATGTAGTTTTTATTTCAGAGAATTGTTCCCCATTGCATTCGGAGATATAAACCCGTGGATCTGAATTCTGATTGTAAAAACAGGAAATAATGACACGTATATCTAATGTAGCCTACTGGGCCGTCTGGGGGTAATAAAATACATTTCTTATAGTTTTAAAAATAAAAGAAAGGCTAATAATAAGAACACGAGTCATTAGAAAGCAGCTAAACATGATATCTACGGGCACTATCAATTTATCCTACCAACTGTAACTAATTATTAAAAACAGATACTCGCACAAAATTAGATGTGGCTATTTTAAGTAAATATTTTAAATAATATTAATATTTTTAAAAGATATTCGCGCACTAACTGGCTTGAGATTTTAACGGCGAAGTAGGACTCACGTTTCTAACATACAACTGGTACCATTTTTTCAATTCATCGCTTACTAACAGAGATAACGTAATTAGGCCATATTGAGTCCTAATACATTTTCTCGGAAGTGTCTGAATTTAGTTGCTTAGTGCAGTCTGAAACCATAACCACATGTTAGTATATTTTGTTAGATATGCACAGTAAAAATATTTTTTCAGTAGTATCATAATAGCAACAAGATGAAGATACCATAATATAAGTATGGAACAAAAAAAAATAAGTTAAATCTAATAATAAATCATAACTTGGATATTCGCGTTCAGTCAAATGGTAATTAATATATTCATCAACGATCGCCACAGTTAACACATGGTGATATCTTCATAATAAGTCCCTCACTGTTAGGATAATCGGAAGTAACTTGGAAATGTCCTAACCGCAAGAACTCATTATTTTATCTTTGGTGTTCTTGAGAAGAAAACTATATAAAGATCTAAATAAAGGAATGTCGAAATCAATATTTCTAGCGATCACCCTTAGGCCTATTTAATCGTTGCACTATGTCTTTTAGTTTTTCATCATTTATTTCACATATCACACACAGTCCGAAAGTTTCGGCAAATGTTCGAAGACAGAAAACCACTTTCCTCTTTTCATGCTTCACAGTTTATAGGACTTGAATACAGTTCCATCTTACGCACACAAATACACTTCTCAGGAAGAAGCTGCCATCTTTTTACTATTAATAGGGCTTGAGCGTTTGAGCGTTATTAAACATATATATACTATAGTGTCCAGATATCCCAAATAATTTTTAAATTTAAAAGTTTTGTGTATTCATATTTGTGTAGATATTTTACATATCCTTCGTCTCACCGCCAAGAGAGATTGTAATTAAAGCAACGATTCATATTGTTGTCCTTATTTGTCTTAGTTACATGAATATTCCTTTTGGAACTTCCTTACTCTATTATATCAGTAACACTGCTCTTCTGAGATGAAAGGCCATATCGAGGAACTCAAATTCTTTAATAATATAAAATTTTTAATCAGTTTGTTGAAATACTGTATACAAAACTTATATAAATATATAGGGTGATTCCTAAAGGTAGGTGAAAAATTGAGCCGTAGGTTCTACTGATGAAAACAAAACAAAAATGTACTTTTACACATGGGTCCGAAAAGGAATAGTTTTGGAGAAAAACGTACTGTATCATTATTCAATGTAGGGATGTTTGTTTCTTGTTTTGTTTTGTTCGCGTTTATTATGAGTACTCCCAAGTCGTTTCCATTATTTGTGTTGACTCTTATAACAATACAGTGTTTACTGAAAACTAGGTTTTGTGCAATATCTATTCATATCTGGATCCATTAATTGTTCGTTGGTTTACAACACCCTTTATTAAATCATTCGTTCCCTATTTTTCTTATTTGTGGTTCATTTTATGAATATTTACAATACGTTTTCTCGCATTATTTTACGCCAATAATACAAAACAAGAAACAAACACACCTACATTGAATAATGATACAATACGTTTTTCTCGAAAATTATTCATTTCCGGACCCATGTTTATAGAAACTTTTTTGTTTGGTTTCATGGGTAAAACCAAAGACTAAATTTTTGACTCACCTTCTGGAATCACCCTGTATCTGAAAAGTCGTTTAATAAGGAACAGCAGAAACAGAGATGAACAAGTTGGCTTCATAGATGAATCTTATGAAAAAACATTTAACCTGTGCGTTGTTTACAATTTTTAAATTCCAAATGATATACAAATTTTATAATTGAATTTTAAAAATTCGTCAAAACATTCATACATCTATTATTATTGAGGTATCTTTCTAAAGCGTATATAATTAAAAAAACTTAGTTACTTTACATAAATTTTTCTTTCGTTTTCGAGGTTATATCCTTTGTTACCTTGTCTAATCTCCTGGGTTCTAATCTACATTTCATTTTAATGTCTTAGTGAACGTTTCAGTAAGTATTATCAGTTGTTGTAGTTGTTTCGATATTCCTGCATAACGTTTGATGTCATCCACGGTACATTAGGTGATCGATTACTTGGTCGTTCTTAATGACCTTGTAGCCCATTTGACTATTGCTTAAGATATTAGAAAGTGGATTGAGGGCTAAGCAGAACCATAGGAGACTAAGAGCGTCGCCTTGAATTCCGCGTCTTATTCTTATAGAATAGTTATGATTTTTCCTAACTAAATAGTTGTTCTCCACTGTGTCATAATTTTACTAAGGAAGTATATCAATTTTGGATATATCTTATATATCCCGAGTACTTCAATTTGCCAGCAGTGTGGTACCGAGTCATAGGCCTTTCTATAATTGATGTAGGCAGTGATTTCTATGGTGTTTATTGGCTTATTCGATTATAGCATTATCTACTATCAGCTGTTCATTGCAACTTTGAGATTTTGAGCGGCTGCCTTTCTGTTGTTGTGCTAATATCTCATTTGTATGTTCAATGATGTTTTTGGCTATGCAGCTAGTTAGGATCTTGTGCAATGTAGGTGAGCAAGTTATTGGTCGATACATAGCTGATTAGCGATATCTTTATTCTTCGGTTTCATGTGATACCTTGAGTCATAAATCTTGGAGGGGGTCTTCAGGATGCCTTATCAATTGAGTAATGTTCTCTGCAAGTGACTGATGTAAGGTTTTTGTATCAAAAGTATTGGGTATTATGAGCTCCTGGTGTTTTCGAATTACGATTCTTTTTACTATTTTAATATCTTCTGTTTAATGCTTTCTTTATACATTGGTAGGATAGTGTCCGCCCTATCCTGCTCACTTCTAATCCATGGTGTATCTCTATTCTGTACTGCCTGATTTTTCCAGATGTAAGCCCACAACTCTTCAATCTCTATTTACTAGGCGTCTGTTTCTGGTGACTACTCTAACGCCACCCTGTAAAATAGTTTTTGATTTTGTTTTAAGATCTCATTTTGGTCCTTGCAGTTGGTGTTCTGTTCGTATCTTTTCAGTCTCTTTTCTAATGCTGTAAGTGTCTGCATCAGGATATCTTAATATTCGTTAATATTTTGGCTGTCTAGTTCATGCTTACTGCTTTCCTTGACGTTCTTCATAATCTTCTTGATTTGTTTTATGTTTTTACTATTACTTCCATTTTTATATTCTGCTAAGTGGCCAATCTTAATTCTGATTTCTCTAATTCTTTTCTGTAGTCATCATTGCCAAGGTTGTTTAATATAAGAGTTTTTCTTGTGTTGTGTTCCATTGGTCTTGTTTCCATTTAATTCATGAAGCACACTTGACAGTTGTACGCATTGAAGATAGTGCGCTCTCTTGTGCTACTTATTTTTCTAATAAGTCATACTGTACTTATTAGAAAAATAAATTAGAACTCAACAGATGGGTCATTCCACATCAAATCACCGGATGAGTTCACCACCCCATCACAGATTTTTATGAAAATTTATTTGCATATATAGAGTCATAAGATCAGACATTTTGCAAAATATGCGATTTTTAGATCAAATATTTGCGGAGATATAAATTTTTGAAGTTTTTTTTTTGTGCCACGCCCCTTTTTTGACGTATTTCCTGGAATATCTCCTCTCCTAATCAATCAAATGGAACCAAATTTGTTTTCCCCATGTATTTTTTTATGCTGAATCCAAAAATTTCAACGAAATTATTCTAGGACTAATAGTTTTGTAGTAATAGACAGCATGTAAGCATTTAGGAAAAAATTTTAATGGCCCTGTGGGACCACTATTAAAAATTTGAGATTTTAACCCAAGTCTAAGAAAGGTCTAAGGTAACTGATAAAAAAAAATAAAGAGGGTGTTTTGCTCCTGAGCTTAGAAAAAAAATCGCAAAGTTGGTACTCTTTTCGAATCGCGTATATGAAATATTCAAAAATTATTACTTTGTCACTGCAAATTTATTTAGTAAATTCAAGTTATCCCTTGCTTTAGTCACAGCTCTGTAAGCAGTAAATCTCACTTATAACAGGTAATAACCCAGGTAAAACCCATATTTTCAAACTGAAAATTCACCATCGGCGACCGCCGAAGCTAGACACCGTAGGCCTAACATAGCTATATTACTACATATTTGTTATGTATCTTTTAGGTCTTTACTACATCGATAGAAAAAGTTTTGAAGATTATTTATGTAGTTTCATGCAATACATCTGTTTAGAAAAAAAAAACGCGTTTTTCAGTTTTAAAAAAATTTCAAAAGGTTTTGTAATAAATTTTTTATGGATGCATGCTTACTGAATCCAAACAATAACATTTAGAAGGAAAAAGTTTGACGAATAACAGTTTATTTAACATTGATTGCTAAAAAACGAGGTAACGCACTCAGTGCACCACCTGTGTAAAATTGTTTAAACAGTGCACCACCTGTTTAAAATTAACTTACACATATGCCGTGTAAGTGAGGGTTAAATGAAATAAATCTTAGCTGTAAAATTTAGACTTTTAAATCCTCAAAAATCAGTCATTTTATCTTTTTAAAAACCAGATGGTGCTAATGACTTGTTAGCGCAGAGAGATACGAGATCACGAGGAGATCGCTGGCCTTTTGATAGGAAAGTAAACTAATGGCATCTGGTAGTCAAATATTTAAAAAAAATGTTTTTAACAGTTTTTGTTATATAGATATTTTTTATGAAAAACTCACTCTCTCGTTGCTCTGTAGCATTTTGTTCTTCCGAAGTAACTTCTTCCCCCATACCAGGTCCATAATCACATTCTGAATCAGGAACATGGTGACTATGCTAGAATAGAAGGGTAGGTGGCGGGCCAGCCCCCTCCTCTGTTGTTAAGTGTTTTTTGTTTACTTTATTGTTGCATGGCGCACTCAGTGCGCCATGCCGTGCGTTTGAGGGTTAATAAACACAATCTATTGATTCAGTCTGCAAAGTTTCATTAAAATCTGAATTTTTAGGGTTGGAGAGGTTTCCTTGTCAGTTGAGACACAGCTTAGGAAGCAAAGAATTCAGTTGGATTTTGCACATTTGTGACATACGAAAAAAATTGTATCATTTTTGTAAGACCCGCAAATTTCTCATGAACCTATGTTCTACATGATATTCGGAATCGCTTACTTCAACCTAATATGCTTATTTTCTTACTCCTAGTAAAGACAAAAACTCTTTCATGGGTTTTCTTATTCCAATTGAAAGATTTTTCTCTTTGGGCGCATTTATCCCTGACATGCAACAATAAATATTATATTGATAAATTTTCATTTCAAGTGCCAGTGCTTTAGTTATTAAAAAACATTAATAGAGCTTAAATTTAACGAAACCACATTCGAAATACTGAAATGATGTTTTGAATTCTTTAAATGAAGAATCGAAATTAATTTATAAGGCCATAACGAACTAACAATTTCAAAAGTTTAAATAATATATATATATATACCAAGATTGTAAACTTATCACCTTACTGAAATACACAGTTTTAACCGTTTCGATGTTCGCCATGGACATGGTTGAAGTGGAGAACTTAGATACTGTCGCATGATTTAGTTACATCAGTTCAAGATCAGTACAGAAATGATGAATCCAATTAGGATGCAAAATAGTTCAGTAAACTAGCTTTAAAATTATATATCATTCTTCATAAACACATTATTAACTACTATGTAAAAAATTGTTACTTACAGAGCAATTATTATTAGGAAGCCCACTTGACACAAAGGGCGGAATTCTGGAGCCCAAGCGACAGTGGCGACTCGATCGAAGTATTAAACGAACTTTGTATATACTTTACATCAAATAGCTACAGGAATTTATCGCTCATATCCATATCTTCTGTATAATGATAGGTGGCGAAGTTAGACACAGTGGCGAACATAGGATCACCTACCTTATTTATACAGAAGAAGTGTGATTTCTTATGACATCTAAGATGAAGCGAAAGCAGAAAATTAGGAGAAAAATGAAAATAATTGAAAAATCAATAGAACGAAGTAGGTCTTACAGCTGAAAATCAAAGTTTTTCCGGGATTTAAAATAATTTGTGTAATAAAAATGTGTGTAAGACAATAGTGTGATCGCAGACATTTAATAATTGCTCACACAAATAAATAAAAAAAAATAGGATTTAACATTTTTGATATAATTGCAACCAAAAAGACTGACATATTTCTAAAAGGAAAGGAATGAAAATTATAATTTTTTATCGTTTTAGTAGCAATATTTTGTTTAAGTTTATTTTCTGTTATAATTGGTATTCTTTCGTACTGTTGAGTTTGAGTGTACAAGTAGCATTTATGAACATAGTGCACTACTTTCTATCTAACCGGAAACCCAAATATAAACATGAACAAATTAACGAAGAAGTCTTAATTTAATTAATTTCTTAATTCAATGAAATGTAAATTATCAATTATTGTAATATTAACGTGAGAATGTAGATGTTATTGCATTATTGTGATTGTTGATAACAATGTATAAGCAACGTAAGTTCTCCTGAAATCATATTGTTATCAAAAAAACTTGAGAAAGAAAGAAAGAAAGCAAGGAAGATATGCTTTCGAAAATTCGTTGGCATTAAAAATATAATTTTTTAATGTTTCTAGAGTAGAAGTAGTTTGTATTTTAATTCTTAATTTGTTCGAAATTCGACTTTAAAGAAGGGCAGAAATTAAATGTAATTGGTAAATGATGAACTTATTTCAAAGAATTGGCTTACTTCGGATTGCTTATATTTCGAACATGATCGGAATAACATTTGGGCTGTTGACCTTGTATCTATGAAAATAGCTTCATACTGAAAATCGATTAATTGACATTTCCTCTTGAAAGTGTTTCTCCTGCTAATGATATCGATCACCATATATGAAGTCAAGAAATTTTTAATTTTATTTGTGCTTTTCATTTGCTTCGTAAACATAATTATGTACATAATTTTTATTTCTTTAGGATTGATAAATCTATAATTGAGAAGCTTGCAGAATAAAGTGTTAGGTTCAGCCGATGGGAAACAAATATTATTTCATCGTAGATATCCTGATGATATTTTTATCATCATACAAGATAGGAATGAAAATAAAATTTTAGAAATCTATTAGAGTTTGGATGGAGGTATCCAATTCACCTCGGCATTGCAGAATGATAAAAAACAATTACCTTTTTAGATATCTTAGCTACTAATACAAAGAAGGTTTCACTGTTCAATTTTATAGAAAACCAACTGCTTCTACGCAGGTCTTACCCTTCGACACCCCATGTCCTTGAAACGGAACATGATGGCGGTCACGGTCAAAAAAGCGTTTCAATGTGTTTAAATGAAAACCTCTTTTAGATCAGTTACGAATAATATAAAATTTGCTCAAACAAAGCAATTACCATGTACAATTTACAGCAAAACTATACAACAGACCTTAGAAAATATATGTATTCCGTTAGAAGCAGAACAAAACAAGGCAAGTAGCATTTTTGCAGCCTTCCTCTGCCATCCTAAGATTTTTAGACAATGACAGCATGTTTTCAGCAATACAGACATAAAAGTAGCCTAGATAATTCAAATTAAATTACCCAGTGACGAACAATGTTATTGACACGAAAAATGAGGACAATAAAAATTACGTCTACTTAATTCCATATCTTGACAAAGACCGTTTTTTCATTGGCAAATATATTAAAACAACGAATATCAGGTCATAAAAGCTGTATAAAAATTGGGAAATATACATGGATCCAACAAAGGTCAGCATGTTTATGACACAAATCAGTGTATTAAATTCAAACAGATAATTCTAACTAACGTAGAAAACAAATTTAAAAGGGAATTAACAGAGTTATTTGATTTCCTTATTAGGTTCCTAAACCAACAACTCCCAAATAATATAATACATACTTCAATTAACAATTTCTGATAAGAAAAAGAAAGGAAAGAAGAAAGTTAAAAGCAAAGCTCCAACAATCAACAGTAAAGTTAAACACTAATGCGGAGAAAAAAATACCCTGCAAAATAACCGATGACATCCTATGGCAAGCGGCGAAAGATACCCATTGCTACTGAAGATCATATGACCACATTGAACTATCTGACTATCCTTCACATTTCTCTGCAGCCTCAGTCACCTCTCGATGTTATTAACCACTTTTACAAGGAGTGAATCCTCGTAATGAACGAGTGTGGAATATGAAAAGAATATGGAATAAATGAATATGGAGTGAATCTGGAATGAATGAATAAATCACTCGATAACACTTGATATGCTGTTTCTTACGGTTCCTTTCCCGTTCACACACCCATCCAGTTCGTAATACTGTAGTTTATTTTTCATCATTGCTGAAAATTTATTTCGACAGTCGATTATTTTTTGAACTAATTTTTAGTTTATTGCAGAAATTTCTCCCCCATAATCTGGAATGTAAACGGTCAAGAGTGCTTTGCATAGAACACTTTACTTTGATTGAAAAATTAAACCTTAATTTAAAAAATAATTTAAAGTTTTTTTAAAGACATCTTGTATTTAAAGGTTTTCAATTTATCTTTTACGAAAATGTGATTTATATTAAGTTTATATCCAAATATCTGAATTTCGAGTTTATTTTGTTATAATTTAAAGATTCGCACTTTTTGATGGTAGATGATAGTTGGTCTGATTTATTAGTAAATGTTTTATTAATTATCAGAATGTTACAGATGTATGAGCATAGCTTCATTGAATGCAGACTTCTCCTGGATGTTTCTTCCTCTCATCTGTCTATGCTTCTATTCTTTAAAAATTGATAAGGTTCTCCAATAGGCTTAAAAAGGACACAGTATTAAGAGAGAGTATCTAATTGGGAAAGCAGTGCATCCAAGGCCCAAGAAAACTCTAAAAAAATCTCTAGCAAAAGTCTACAATCGTAACGTAAAAAATTTGGAGAAATCATCTTATGTTTGTTTGACTGAAAGTCAGATGTTTCTTTATTAAGAAACGAAGAATTCTTAATTTGCTCGAACTTCGACTTTAAAGAAGGGAAGTTAAATTAAATGCAATTGATAAATTCAAACTTATCAAAGAATTGGCTTACTTTTGATTGCTTATATTTCGAAGATGATCGGAATAACATTTGGGCTGTTGACCTTGTATCTATGAAAATAGCTTCATACTGAAATCGATGAATTGACATTTTCTCTTGAAAAGTGTTTGCTCCTGCTTATGATATCGATCACCATATATGAAGTCAACAAATTTTTAATTTTATTTGTGTGTTTCATTTGCTTTTGTAAACATAATTTTGTACATAATTTTTATTTCTTTAAGACGATAAATCTATAATTGAGAAGGTTGGAGAATAAAGTGTTAGGTTCAGCCGATGGGAAACAAATATTATTTCATCATAGATATCCTGATGATATTTTTATCATCATACAAGATAGGAATGAAAATAAAATTTTAGAAATCTATTAGAGTTTGGATGGAGATATCCAATTCACCTCGGCATTGCAGAATGATAACAAACAATTTCCTTTCTTAGACATCTTAGTTACTAATACTAAAGAAGGTTTCACTGTTCAATTTTATAGCAAACCAACTTACACAGGCCTTACCCTTCGACTCTTCCAGAACTCATGTCCTTGAAACGAAACATGATCGCGAGCACGGTTAAAAATCGTTTCACATCGGTTCAAATAAGACCTCTTTGAGATCAATTTACGAACAATACAAAATTTGCTCAAACAAAGCAATTATACCTTTTACAATTCATAGCAAAAACCATACAACGGACCTTGGAAAGTATTTGTAATCCGTTAGAAGCAGAACAAAATAAGGAAAGTAGCATTTTTGCAGCCTTCCCCTACCATCCTGAGGTTTTTAGACAATTACAGGAAGTTTTCAGCAATACAGACATAAAAATAGCCTTTACCCTAGATAACAAATTAAATTACCCAATGAGAAACAATGTTATTGACACGAGGACAATAAAAATTATGTCTATTTAATTCCATGTCTTGACAAAGACTGTTTTTACATTGGCAAATAGATTAAAACACGAATATCAGGTCATAAAAGCAGTATAAAAATTGGAAAATACACATGGATCCAACATAGGTCAGCGTGTTTATGACACAAATCAGTGTATTAAATTCGAACAGGCGATAATTCTAACTAACGTAGAAAACAAATTTAAAAGGGAAAAAACAGAGAGTTATTTGGATTTCCTTATTGAGGTCCTAAACCAAAAACTCCCAAATAATATAACACATACTTAAATTAAGAATTTTAGGTTTGAGATAGGAAAGAAGAAAGTTAAAAGCGAAGCTCCAACAACCAATAGTGTTAAGCAATATTGCGGAGAAATAAACACCCACTAAAATAAACGATGACATCATATAGCCAGCGGCGATCGGATCCCATTGCTACTGAAGATTAGATGACCACATTGAACTATCTGACTATTCTTCACAGTTCCATGCAGCCTCAGTCACCTCTCGATGCTATTAACGACTTTTACATGGAATGAATCCTCGTAATGAATGAGTGTGGGATCTGGAAGAAATATGAAAAGAATGTAGAATAAATGAATCTGGAGTGAATCTGGAATGAATGAATAAATCACTCGATAACACTTGATATGCTGTTTCTAACGGTTCCTTTCCCTTTCGCACACCCATATAGTTCATACTACTGTAGTTTATTTTTCATCATTGCTGAAAAGTTATTTCTCAAGTAGGTCATTTTTTGAACTAATTTTTATTTTCTTGCTGAAATTCCCCCCCCCCTCCCCCATAATCTGGAATGCAATGGTCAAGGCTGACGTTTCTTAGCCCATTGTTCTCTCTCCAGAGTGCTTCTGGCATAGATATACTTTAATTTGAATCACCTTGTATTTCAAAGTTTTCAATTTATGTTTTACGAAAATGGGATTTATATTAAGTTTATTATGCTATTCACAAGATGAATATGGTTTCCAAATATGTGAATTTTGAGTTTATTTTGTTGTAGTTTAAAAAGATTTTGCACTTTTTGATGGTAGATGATAGTTGATCTGATTTATTAGTAAATATTATATTAATTATCAGAATGTTACAGCCGTTTGAACACAGCTTAATTCTCAAGGCACTGAATGCAGACTTCTCCTGGATGTTTCTTCCTCTCATCTGTCTATGCTTCTATTCTTTAAAAAATAGTAAGGTTCTCCAATAGGCTTAAAAAGGACTCAGTATTAAGGGAGAGTAATCTAATTGGGAAAGTAATAAAGTAGTGCATCCAAGGCTCGAGAAAACTCTGAAAAATTCTCTACCAAAAGCCTACAATCGTAACGTAAAACGTTTAGAGAAATCATCTTATGTTTGTTTGATTAAAAGTCAGATTTTTTTCACTATGCGATGTAAAAACAGCAAACATTTATTACTTGTGATATCGATTTTTCGTTACTTTCATTACTTTACTTTGACAATTACATTTGGAAGATGTTTCTAGCCAAATGGGAAATGTTCAGAGTGTTTTTGTTGAAGTTTAAAGATTGGTTCTTTTTTGATGCTAAATTTCACTTGGTGCTTGTTTGCAATTTTCAGTTTCAGTGAAAAAAGGAAAAAAAAGAAATTATTAGTTCCATAAATGCCGTTTTAAATCATCAGAATGTCAGAGCTGTTTGGGCAGAGTCTAAATGTCAAGGCCCTGCATTCAATACGTTTGAATTCAACTTTTGCTGTGATGCAAACCATTCATGTAACATTTACAATTTATACCTTAATGATATGAAATGATATGATTATGAAATTATCATCACTTTCATCATTTAATTGATTTTCAGAGATTTATGCATAGTGAGGGATAAAAAAATAAGTCATGTTGTGTAAGATATCCTACGGCATTATATATCTCATCGGAAATTTATATGTCATGATAAAAGAATTATTAAAGAATCTAAATTTTATTAGATTGACAGTTTTGGAATTTCAATTATATAAATCCAAGGAAATATTATAACTACTGAAAAGACTACGAAATACTAAGTTGTTTATTATTTAATAACCAATATGTAAATTTAAGTCGTAAAGAAAAACAAAGGTGATGCTTCACTCCTACAACTTCACTACATTTGGCAAAATGAAACTATCTTTTTAGAAATAATTTCCTTCAAATTAAACTTATAAAGCTAAAATGATGTAATTTCTATAATTCATGCCTTTGATGATTGCCTAAACTCCCACAATATCAATTTAAGTGAAACAGCAAGTTAACAAATTTAGTTTAACATAATGAGAGGTGCTCAAAAATCGATTGCTGATATGACATAAAAAAATTCTAAATAGGAATTTTTTACTTGTCACGAAAATCAGACAATATCAGAGCACTCCCAAATAGGTTTTAAATTTGAAATCTTTAATGTGGTTACCTTAAATGTTCATAATTGTGAACATATTTTCCAATTATTCTGCCTACCTTCAAAGGAAAATTTATGCAAAGTTACCATTCTTGGTGTTGGCTTTATTCGTCTTGCATTCATTCTTGAAATTTCTTTTGGAACCGTTTGGGAATAAAATTGTATTATTGTATCAATAAATTCTTCCACAAAGTTGAAAGGCTTTCTCCATATACAAAGTTTTAATCCTTGCAAAATTTTTAATCACTTTCAGTGAAACTGCAAAAACTTATGTATAAAATTAAATGAAATTATATAAATTTCAAATTATAATTTATAATTATAGAAATTTGGAAATCGTCATCACTATCAGTCAACTTTTCAATTAACAGCACTGCAACATTTATGATGGTTTTTATAAAGAGATGGATCAAGAACTGAATAGAAATCTTATTTTACAAGTATTTAATATCTTTTTAAATTGTTATGAGAAAAGACAATTAATCGTATTCAAACATATATTTCTGAAATAAAAGAAACATTGTTTTGATTTCCAAAAGCACTTACAAGCAGACGACATCTTTCAAACGTGAGTGCCCTTTTGTGAGATGATAGTACACATGAAGTGCTTCAAAAATATATATAGTTTTTGGGGCCAATGTCCTATAAATTTCGAGATATTTGGCGTTATTTTCATCAATTTTTAAGTTTTATCTTATTATCTCACAGCTGTTAGAAAATTACGTGGACTAATGGTGCAAATCCAAGGTGTGCAAATCCAAGGCTCCGAAGTTCGAGTCCACTGACTCGAGTCCATTGAGATAGAGTTTTTTTTTTTTAATTACTTTTTTCTTCTTCTTAACAATTCTATACAACTTGGTCTCACCCATTGTTATTATTATTAATATTTACATACGCTTTTTATAGTCCAGTATCGTTGTCGCCTGAAAGGGGGGGGGGGAATGCGTCAGATCCGCTAGTTCTGAAATTTTTCTGAGTTGTTTACGATGTTATCCCAATGAATAATCCAAGTTTTCGAACTCGAGCACCGAACGCAACATTGGCAAAAATCCAAAACCGCGAAACCGCGAAACCCAAAAAATAGAAAATCACCGAAATTTTCGACCCTTCCTCAGGTTTTGGCGATTTTAACCCTGAAGGACTATTGTTGTGATAATAATGACTTAGCTTCATACGTTTTTAAAGGAGACGAAATTTCTTACAGTTTGACACCAGAGCCGTTGATATGGACCTATTAGTTTCCGAAAGACAACGTTTCAAAATTTAGTGAGTTTTGCGAACTCTGCAATTGTTAGCAATAATGTGAAGTTCTGTGGGAATTTCGATCTTGTAGGCTGATGTTCCTCAGAAAAGCAATCAAATATGTGATAAAATAACACAAAGTAATTGAAATAATGATCATTAACTAATGTTTGCAAATGAAAGTGATAATAATAAAAAACAGAAGACAAGTAAGAACATTTTGCTCTCTTGGAAGGGCCCGGTTGCGCTGAGCCGGTTTCTCAACTGGGAACGTCTGCAGTTGAAACATCGATGTCTTCCTAAAATTCAGTCTCCAGCATTTCGAAATCTGACAAATAATCGCTTTCTGGGAAGTACAAAACAATCTCAAGTGCGATGTCCGGCAGATTGTCACATGAGGCCCCGATGCAGTGGCTGCAGACAAAAGAACACTTCAGCCCTACCTTCCTACAGCTGCACGCGTTCCCACAACCCCTCGTACAGCCGCTCGAAATCATCCGTAAGAGGTTTTGTGGAGCTGCGTCTGCGGCAATCAGTTTGGGGCTGAGGCCTTGTGAGGTGGATATCCACCCCCAGTCGAGAGGGTTCAGTTCGGCACCCAGCCATTGCTGCACCTGTAACAGAATTGGACATGTATAGATGAAGAGAAAAGGATGAAAGAGATGTTTCTAAATAACTTGTATATAATAAAGTAAGTGTATACGTATATATAATAACGATTGTATCTGATGGTGGGTGCGGAAGGAGTGAAACCGAGCTGCGTCTCGTGTAGGAGGTAACTTTGCGACAATGAAGCTCGTTTTTGCCGCAGCCCTCGCAAATAGATGCTGCTGCAGCTCATTAAGGCTCTGGATGTCGGAGTTGACACCGTACAGAGCAACTATTATCCGCTCCGCTGCTGCTGCTATCTCATCAGGTGTAGAGGTGGTGTCGAGAAAACTGGCAGCGTCCTTTTCGACGTCCGAGTGTTTTTAGTGAATTCAGAACATTTCCCTTGGCAGAAGGCGCAGGATGTCGAGTCACACCCACTGAAGGCGTGGATGAAAAGGAAACGCTGCGGTTATAATGCGCACTTCGATGAGGCGATGCTGGAATAGATGACATCTGTAGCTTTGTTTCTTCCACATTTTTTGAAATATATCTGACATTGGTGTGAGATCCCAGTGAGAATTATCAACAAGTCGATGTCATCGCTAGCGACTAACACTATCTCATCTGAAGAGGCAAGAATGACAGCTGTAGTGATGATGGGCCTGTCAGCATCTTTCTCTGCCTGCAGTACTCGAATATTATGGTTTTCCATTTTCGTTTTCAGCAGGTCGATGAAACGAATTTTGTTTTATCGTTTGATTTGAAATTCTCTGGTGAAGCAGCCATGTTTATCGACATCACCGCTAAACCTGCTAGGTTAGCAGCAGCAGGGGAGTGGATAATAGTTGCTGTGGACGGTGGCAACCCCGACATCCAGAGCCTTAATGAGCTGCAGTAGAACCTATTTGCGAGAGCTGGGGCAAAAACGCCCTTCAATCTCGTAAGTTTGCCTCTCAAGACTGTATTTTGGGAAGATATCGATGTTTCAACTGCAGACGTTCCCAGCGGAGAAAAAGACGATGCTCAACCGGGCCCTTCGAAGAGAGCAAAATGTTCTTACTTGTCTTCTGTTTTTTTTATTATTATCACTTTCGATTGCAAAATTAGGTTTTAAGGATCATTATTTCATTTACTTTGTGTTATTTTATCGTATATTTGATTGCTTTTCTGAGCAACATCAGCCTACAAGGTTGAAATTCGCACAGAACATCACATAATTGCGAATAATTGCCGAGTTCGCAAAACTCACTAAATTTTGAAACGTTGTCTTTCGGAAACTATTAGGTCCATATAAATTGTTCTAATCTCAAACTGTAGGAAATTTTGTCTCCTTTAAAAACGTACAAAGTAATTATTATCACAACAATAGTACTTCAGGGCTATAATCGCCAAATCCTGAGGAAGGGTCGAAAATTTCGCGGTTTTTTGGATTTTTGCCAATGTTGCGTTCGGCGCTCGAGGTCGAAAACTTGGATCTTATATTGGGATAATATCATAAACAACTCAGCAAAATTTCAGAAGTACCGTATCTGAGGCAAGGTCTGATGTACATAGTTTTTGAACAAAATGAAATTTGATGATTTATAGTTATAAACCAAAAATAACTAATAAGAATCTATTAAAAAATATTCTTATTCTTATCTTTAAAGTGTAAAATTCGGATATAAGTAAATTGTTTTGTTTGTGTGTATGTGTTTGATTAGAATTCTGATAATTAGAATGTAATAAAGACAACTAAATTATGTTGTAGAAATATATAGAAAAAATATTATTTAAGCCATGCAGAACTCCTGAAAATATTTGCAAATAGTACTTTTATTCAATTAATGCAATTAATAGCAATTAAGCCGAAATAATATCAATTAATTGTCACAATTGATTTTTACTTTTCAAGAAGAATGTATTATCGATTGCTGATACTCTGTTCACAGTTAACACATTTAACTAATGCAATGCTGTCACACGTGAAGCACCTGTCATTGACGATCGAGTCGTTCGGACTTATCCATGGATCAGGTTCTATGTCCAGGTACCCGCATTTATAGAACACATATTTTATCATGTTTCTGAAGCGAATCTCTGTGTATGAGGCCTCTGGCGGATAGAGAAGTAGGAAAAACATTAAATACAACACAAAAACGTATAACAAGAAAAAGTACCTTTCGGTGTGAGGAGAGTGTAAGAAGGTGAGTAAGAGAGAAGGAAAGAGATGTGGAGAGGCAAAGAGAAAAAAAGAGAAGTGAGAGGGAGCAGAAAGAGGTGCTCTGCGCGTGGCGGCAGGCTGACCTATTCCCGGACATGACCGTCTCTTCCTCCTCTTCTGCTGGCTGTCCGCCTGGCAAACTCGACCAGTGAACTCTTCCTGGGACAAGCTTTCAGAAAAGGTGCCACTTGCCCGGCAACTCCGGTGACCAATAACAATTTCCTGCTTATTTTCCAATCAATATCTGCTTATTGTGTCTGTCTCATCCTTATCTAAGGTTGCAGACCACTTTTAAGCTTCTTGCAGTGCCTTATAAGTGATTTTCCATAGGCCACCATGTTAACTTTGATCCCTCACAATTCCTATACCCCTGGCTGGCAGCCGCTGCAATTTTCCTGGTTGACTTAGTTATGGAAAATTTCGAATTCCCATGGTCTGAACCGGCAACACCGGTGAAGCTATCGCGCCCTTTATTGTAAGTTCTTTAACACTGTTGGCGCATAGCCTATCTATCTAAATTATAAGATTTGAATAAATGGATCGTATTTAGCTTAGTCTCGATGAATTCGAGTAGATGTCAAACATAAACTTTAGTATTATTTTGTATCCATGATCACTATGTACTTTCGAAAGCCTTCGTTTATCCCCGCTTTCAAAAATCGGTGACGAAATGCTCAACTTCATTTAGAATCCTTATTCAAATTCAAGCAACTTTCTTTTTTTGTATTAGAAAGTTTATGCGAAACATTTTCTATCTTCAATGTTGGTACGATAGAGGAACCCTTTCCCAATCATGTTGAATTCTATCATCTTCGTCTGAACCCTTTTTTTTAACGTCCTGCTTTCAATGGCTGATCGTCTTCCTTATTTAGTTTTCATGCGTCACGTTCTTGTACCGCTGATCTTTATTCCATTTATCATTAACAAACACTAATAAAAATGATAAAGAAGGTTTAACGTGCATAAATGTAATATGAAAAGAGTAAGAAACATCTGAAACTGCACAAATACGTAAGAATTGTTTGCTTTTAACGCATTGAGTCATTATCAAAAGCAATCTGGGATAGCTATTTCGTCCTTATTAGGACTCATCAGCCAGATTTAGCTTTGATAATGGAACTCAGAATGCGTCGATACCATTTATGCACGTTAAACCTTCTTTATTATTAAATTTTCGAATTTTCGTTGGGCCTTATGCCTTTATTAAATGCCTTTCGAGCCGAGCTCAATGCTGGCCGAGGTAATTTTGCTGTGATGGTTACAGCGTTTTTGCTTTAGTTGTTTGCTCTCGACCGGGTCCCACTTTCCTAACGGCGAGGCGAGATCATAGGTATCGACGCATTCTGAGTTCCATTATCAAAGCTAAATCTGGCTGATGAGTCCTAATAAGGACGAAATAGCTATCCCAGATTGCTTTTGATCATGACTCAATGCATTAAAAGCAAACAATTCTTACGTATTTGTGCAGTTTCAGATGTTTCTTACTCTTTTCACTAATAAAAATGCTTTCTAATTTTTTTTTGTGCACTTCGCAATTTTTCTTTTTCTATCCACAAACCCCCCCTCTCCTCAAAAATAGAAAGCATAATTATGGATTTGCCTTTTTTATTAAAATAAATTTTACTTTTAAGATTAAATTTTGCTTTTGAGTTAGTTTAGAGTAACCCAAAATCATCAATTTTGTCATCAATTTTCGAAAGCTTGGTGCGGATAAAGCTTTAGTCAGAATATCAGCACAGTGTTCTTCGCTGCTGATATATAACTTCAGTCAGTGAAGTCAAATGAACTTTTTACATTTGACTTCACTGACTGAAATTTTAATTTAATGTGCTTGGACTTGGACTTGTTGGAGTTATCATTTCCAAGTTTTAAAGCTGCCATGTTGTCACAATAAACATTGATTGGAACTTTTGTTCCTTTTGTTCCTTTAAATATTCTATGCTGCAAATAGCTGAGTGATTCCTTGACTTAGAGCAACGTACTCACTCCCTTGCGTTGAACTTTGATTCCTGGATGTCAATGCGATAACTCCATTAGCTAGGAGTGTCAAATATTCAGAATTTGATTTGCTGTCATTTGGGGCGTTACCCCCAACTTGAGTCACAAAAGGTTTCTGCCTTTTTATTAGTCTTTCTGTAGACAAGTTCAGTTATACTTGTACCCTATAAATAGGCCGCGCGGTTGGCGTAGTCGCTATGACATTGGCCTCTCACCTCTGAGTACCGGGTTCGGTTCTCATGTGGGTTTCGTGATGGTGGACGATCCGCTCTGGGCAGGTTTTCTCGGGGTTCTCCCTTTTCCCATGCACTTTTCGCACCATACTTTCTCAGTCTTTCTCTCTATCTGTCCATATTTCCGTGGGATAGTATAATAGACCTCGGGTCGCAGTGCTTGGCTTCTCTGCCACCCATATTCATTACATAACATAACATAACATAACATAACATAACATAACATAACATAACATACCCTTTAAATAACGGGTTATTTCTTTTTACCTAAGTCCTGTCTGACTTGGCTGGATTGTTACATTTTCTTGAGCAGATATTTACTGAGTAAGTAATATCAGACCTGCTACTTGAACTTAGATAGCTTTGGCTTATTACCATGTCACAGTTTTTTTGGCTTCTGTTTATCTTTATTCCTCCTTTTTTCATTCATCTTTTGTTTTGCTATTTTTCTCGTAGTTTGTTTTAATTTCTCTTTTATTTTCTTTTTCTTTTCTCGTTCCCATGAGTTTTTTTTTCTTTTTTAATTCATTGTATCACCCCTTCTTGTAATTTTGTTTTCCGCGACTTTGTATCTGTTCATTTGACTGGTTGTTGTGGTCACGTGGGTTCTTTTCTTATGTTTTTTTTCCGTTTTTTGGATTTTACAATATAGATTAGAAATCGGAGTTGTTGAAGTACGTTGTTCATAATGTAGTCTTCAGAAAAATTTATCTTGTTTTTATTTTTTCCATTTTTGTGATAGTTGGAGAATGTTTAGATTTGCAGAAAGGTGACATACTGAATACCACGAAACCGATATTTTATGCTTGGTTTGCTGTTTGAAGAATTGAATTTGTGAATTCGTTTGAATTTGTTTTAAGAATTTGTTTTAGGAATGCATTTCCTAAAATTTTGTGTGAGAGTCTACGGCATGGCTGCGAACCGCCGCCGGTTTGCGGCCGTCGCAAACTCAAGAACGCGTCCGACATCAAAAACAGCTGCCGAATCTACAACGACCGAAGCCATTGGATAACCGATCAAACCACGCGTTATCTATCTTCGTTTATTAGCCATATTAAATCTGTGTTTTAATTTTAATCCATAGTTTTCGATCATTCTTTGTTTTTGTTTGTTTTGTTTTTTTTTAAAACAAACCAGTAGCAGGGCTGCTTATCTTATTTTTACCTGTCTCGATTCACTGAATAATCATAAAAGACACATTCATAGGTAGATATCCTACCCTATCTTTTTTTGTCTTAATTAATTTATTCTGTGTCAACCATACTTCTGTATGATATAAGATCTTCCTTATTCAATGTAACTTTTCCGTCTTGTTCAGATGCAACTTGTTTGTTAGTTACCATAGGTGTTGCTAATGGCTTGCAATCTTTCATTCTGTATCTTTCGAGTAAATCCTATATTTAATGATCTTTATTTATCTTCAGGAAATGATTATGAAAATTATAAGTGATTCTCATACCAAGGAAGTCTTTAATTGTATCTTGGTCCTTTATACCAAACCATTTTTTAAGAACTTGCTTAAGATAGGTAACTGCATCAAAATTGGATCCTATAATGAACATACCATCTTTCAAACTGAAGGTATCCCAAATTATATAATATATCCAAATTACAGGATTGTAATTTTTCGTCATAGATAAAAGCTTAAAATCAGGACGTTTCGGCCTAACCTGTAGGCTATTCTCAACTGTGCTGCTGGCTCGGATAACATGCATTTAAATAGTTTTTTATGACCGTATTTGATAGTTCATACCATCTATATAGATTATCAAATAACATACTGATCCTTGATGGTTGTATGTATGTAAACAGGCGTCGCTTGGAGTAATCCCATTTGTAACTATTTTATTCTTTAGAGTAATATACCATTCTATCCCTGCCTGTTTAATCCATATAAGGCCATTTTACAACTTTAGGATTTCCTTGATTTACACCTTCTGGAATTTGGATGTAAATATTTTTTTTTAATGTAACCAGTTCTATTAGTTGTGATATACGTACGTATCACTTTTGTGTTATAGGTGCTGGAATAATAATTGATATGTGGCAATTTAGTTAATATATTATTATTATAAAATGTGAAAAAAATTCAATTTTAATGAAATAAATTGTAGATTTGTAATTAAAAATTTTTTTCTTATTATTTTTATAAATTAAATCAATATAAGTTTTTATTTATACTGTTATCATTGTAGTTATTCCAATTTCAGTTGAATAAATAATTTAAAATTCACGTAATTTTCATTTCTTAAATGAAAATTATTATTTGGTTTGGGAATATTAAAAATTTTTAACTAGTTATTTCTAGTTAAAATTCCCATATTACTATATTTTTTTTTATTTCTATAATAAAAAATTCTTTTGAGAATCACTTCATATATATATTTTTCTTCAATTGCCAAAATTTTGTGAGTATTTCTTGTTTTTAATTTTTCTGCAGAAGATTTGTTTTTAAAATAATATAAATGTTATCAAATACAGTGTTACCTCCGAATAACGGACAGTCACGGAAGCGCAAGTTTTGTCCGTTATTGGGAGGTGTCCGCTATTGGGGAGGACATATCTTTTTTTTATTTTTGAGCTTACAGCATGTCATTTAATGAAAAATTACGTACAATCTTAATTAAATTTCTACAATTATCATTGCGATATGAAAGAATATGAAAAAATGCAAATTATTTACTATATTCCTTTTTAAATGAGTGCTAATCCGTTTGTCTTACTTAATTTCTAGCCATCCATTTGATGCCTTAAACGTGTCCAACCCTAAAGTTTGACCGACTTCTCTGGCTTTTTCTTGAAGGAAAACACCGCTTATAGGAATGTCCTTTGAACGAGCAAAGCGGAACCATATTATTACCATTTCGTCGATTTTGCTTTTAGTTTCACTTTTACGAAACTTCAAATTCTTCGAATTTTCGTTTGAATTCACCATCCACATTTTTCTAATCTTATCTTTGTCCTTTAAAAGTTCACTTATCTGAGTTTTTCCAACTTTAAAACGTTCAGCAAGACAACGCACACTCAGCTTTTCTTTTTCAGCAACTTCAAGAACATCAATTTTTTCTTTCAGTGCCAATCTCTTCCTTTTTGACGCCATTTTAATTCGCACTAAATTTAATCAACACGTTTATAGGATAGTTTTACGAGGGATTGATATTTACAAAGCAACTGCATTGAAAAAAAGGGCCTCAGATTCGTGCATTGAATCATGGGACACAGATACACTGTATCAATGTATGGGACACCGATGTAAATACATGATGTGTTTGTCGAAATGTTAATCAAAAAAAAAAAAAAAAATTTTTTACAGGTAAAATAACTGTCCGCTATTTAGAGTGTCCGCTGTTCGGAGTGGATAACATGGAATGTCCTATTTTAATGGACTGGGACCCGCAATAATGTCCGCTAATTAGAGGTGTCCGCTATTCGGAGTGTCCGTTAAAGGAGGTTACACTGTATTTTAAAAATTAAGTTATTAATATTATTTATTTAGTATTTGGTATTTACTCCAGTTAGATATGCTGATCTGACGTTATACTGATGATGTGATCACCCTTTTCCGTGGCTAAGACTAGTAATAATCTGATGATATCAAGTCATTGAGTTGGTGGGTAAGTATCCTCATTATCGATATCACGTTTTTGCATATATCCATTCACGACTAACCTTGCTTTGATTTTGTTTATACTTCCATCGGTGTTTCTTTCAATTCTAAAAATCCACTTGATGCCTAATGGTATTACATAATCTGGATTCTTGATTCTTTTCTGTGTTCTATGTTTTTCAATGCTGGCTGGTTCCTGCTGAGTAGCATCTTTCCATTCCTTATGATTACTTCCAGTTCTTGCTTCTTGATATGAATTTAATGATTTTGCATTGATAACTTTTCAACTTGTTAGATCGGGATCTCAACTACATATAATTCCTCATCTGATTCGGGATCATTTTCTGTATCTTCCCTTTCAGATACATTGCTCTCTGATGAAGAGAGCAAACTTTCATGCTCCATTGCAGATAATTTATTTTCTGGATGAACATTTGGTGGGGTTTCAGAATTGTCTTCATCACTATTTTCTGACGAAGTTTCCGACATTGACCGATAGTGTGATAAAAAGTATTGTATTCTTCAGATGATAACTTCAGATGAGAACTTCTATCAAACTACTACTTTTGATATTTTCATTTATGAAAACGTTACGGGTTTCTTGTATATGATTTGTTTCCACATTTAAGATCTTGTAACCTCTAGTCTTTACAGAGTATCTCAGCAGGATTCCTTTATTAACTCTGGATTGAGATTTGTTTTTTATTTTAAACTTAGGAATCTTAATATACGTTAAACTTCCAATTTCCTTTATATGTTTAGTACTTGGAGTTCGTCCATTTTCAAATCATTTGCATAAGGGAACTTCATTGTTGTTATCTTAATGTGGCATTCGATTTATAACGTAATTCGCTATTTCTCTGGCGGAGGGCCAATATTTTTGAGGTAACTCAGTTTCAAGTAACAAAGTTCTTCCAATTTCGAGTAGCTTTCGATTTAATCTTTCAGCTTTCAAATTCATTTGAGCACAATATGTACTTGAATTTCAGTGTATAATCCCTTGCTTCTTGAGAAAATTATTAACAATAGCATTATTGAAATTGCTACCTTGATCGGTAAGAAAATTCTTGATCTTCTTCTTACTTTGGTTTTCTGCGAACTTCACAAAGCTTTTGATACATACGGATACATCACCTTTCGTTTTGATTAAGTAGATAAATGACCGTCTTGTGAAGTCATCCGTAAAAGTTAAAATGTAATTTACATTTTCAGTTATTACTTATTCTTATTGGTCCCAGCACATCCGAATATACATATTTAAGTATGGCATAAAACCTTATTTCCTTTATTCTTTTATGCAAAACTATAGACATTTTGCCTAGTTTACACGATTCACAGAAAGTTTCTTGTTTGAACTGAAACCTTTAACTTTTCTAGTCCTCTCAGCAAGTTTCCTCTTTTGATCGTTTCTATTTTTCATAAGATAAATGACCAAGTCATTCATGCCATAATTTGTACGTTATGCATTTGAAACATATATTTTACACTTAGTTTCTATTAGCCTTAACTCAACTAAATATAAATTCTCTTTTAATTCGTCTTTGTTGACTAGTTTCCCTGAATTATCTCGAACGTAACAGTCTTTTCCAACTATTGTTTGGGAACATCCTTTTAAGGCTAATTTTGCTGCAGTTAGAAGGTTTATTTTGATATCATGTAGAAAATATACATTAGATAATTCAACTCTTTCTGTGTTATCTCCTGGTAAATAAACTTCAATATTAACTTTACCTTCACCATGTGCGAGAATGGGTTTTTGGAAGCTCCAAAAACGTTTTTAGGTTCTCTGAACTCGATAGTCAGTTATCATATCAGTACCATTGCATCTATGATTCGTCGAGGCGCTGTCAAGATACCAGACGTTAGGTGAACTGGTGTTCTTTCAAAGTTTTGTAGAATCATGATTACCGAAAATTGGCGATTGTTTTTTTCTTTGCTCGAATCATTATTTGATGTTATTTCTTTCAGTTTAACTTTTTTTTTAAACTTGTAATTAATAGCTATATGTCCAAACTTATTGCAGTTATAACATCTCTTTCTTGAAATTGAATGACGCTGTTCAGATTCAACATTCCTTGATTGATTTCCCGTTGGTTTACTTTCAATCCTTGAATTATTTACATCTCCATAAGACTCATTTAAATATTCACCCTTTTATTTAGTTTTCCAATCATGCTCAAGAATTATTTTTTCTGTAATACGTAGTATCTAAATTAAAGTCTTCAGTTCCTTGAGGTAGCGTGAGACTTTGTGCATGTGCACCATATGACTCAGTAAGACCAGAAAGAATTATCCAAATTCCTTTTTTTTTTTTGTTTTTATTTTCTTCATTTTAAATTTACATTACAGTCCCGCTAGAGGGATAAACATAAAAAATCCTTCTGACAGCAGGTTCTGAAAATTGGTTTCAATTTGTGATAAACTATATTATTATATTTTAATTAAGAATTTATAATAATCTATTACATTTAACATATTCTGGTCATCTATTCATTTATTTCCCTGATTTCCTTTGCCAGTAACTTTATTTCTAATATTTTATTAGTTAGTGCCTCGTCATTGTGGACAACGCTTATATTATATAGTTTTCGCTTTAAGTTGGTAATTTTGAGAGTCTTTAGTGTTATATTTAGATTCTATTTCAGACAACAGTTCATAGGAATCATTTATTTCACTCATTAATATTCTATGTCTATCGTCCAGAGAAAATACAGAAATTTCTATCGCCTTTTCCATTTTATTCATTAATTTGTCACTTATCGGGCCTTCTTCCATGGCTTCAATTTCTTTTTAGAAGTACAGTCATTAACAAAAAAAATGACGACCTAGAAGGAGTTGTCCGAGGGAGACAAAAATTGGTGGAGAGGACGATTATGAACAGATTAGAAAATGATTAAACTTTCAGACAAATTGAATGATTTATTTCAGAGTTACAGAGTTACAAAGTAACGAGCTCAATAAGGTGTTGACACACCTCTACCCTGAATGCAAGCTGTCACACGACGAGGCATAAAGTGATAAAGCTCCCTGATGGTCTCCTGCGGTATTTCTTGCCAAATTTGCTCCAATTGTCGGGCTAGGTCGTCCACATTCCCTGGTGGATGCAGTCGCCTTCCCATGCTATCCCAGACATGCTCGATTGGAGAGAGATCTGGGGATCTGGCTGACCAAGGAAGTGTTTCACAAGCTGCAAGACAGGTCATAGCATCACGTGCCGTATGTGGTCTGGCATTATCTTGCTGAAAAATAAGGCCAGGATACTGCAAAAGGAAGGGTAGCAAAACAGGTCTCAGAATGTCGTCGACGTACTGCTGTGCTGTAAGTGTGCCGCTAATTACGACCAAAGGGGACCGGCTATCAAGGGAAATGGCCCCCCAGACCATAACTCCTGGTTGAGGGCCTGTGTGGCGTGCAATAGTGAAAGCAGGATAGGCACACTGCCCTGGGCGTCAACAGACATGTCTGTGACGATTGTCAGGACACAGTTGGAAGCGGGATTCGTCGCTAAACACTATACTTCCCCAGTCAGCATCATTCCAACCGAATCGAGCCAAGCACCACTGTAATTTGGCCCGACGGTGTGCAGACGTGAGTGGCAGCTGGCGTAGCGTTCGGTACGATCTAGATGTCGCTCTCTCAGCCGTCGTGAATGGTCATGGTGGACACTCGTGTGCGGGTCACACGTTTGATAGTTGATAACGATGACAGCTGTGACAGCTGATCTGACAATCACTCTATCTTCCCGCTCTGCTGTGGTCCTAGGGCGACCGTTATCTTCATGACGCTGAAATCTGCCATTGTCCACCCATTCCTGCCATCATCTTCTAATCGCCGCATCACTTCGGCCCATATGACGAGCGATTTTCCGATTTCCCCAACCTGCCTCTTTCAATCCAATGATACGATCTCTTTCAAACGCTGACAGTTGCACGTAATGAGCTCGAATCCTGCCGCGAGGCATTTTTTCAGTCGTTGAAAGGCATCATAACTCGCAATACAACAGAAAGTTTGATCACAGATTGAGAATCGCTTCTTATATACACCTGCTGAGTGCGCAGTTCCGATGCGCTGTAGTTCTCGCTATTCATTCATTGGATACCAAAGTTTAATCATTTGCATGGGCGGTCCCAATGTCTTTGCATACGAAATTTCATTACAATCGGACAACTCCTTCTAGTGCGTTGCGTTTTTTTGGTAATGAGTGTATTTGGTGAAATGCATAGTTCATCTCTTTGCAGATTACTACTTACATTTACTTTCCCCTGTACGTAGTTTCTCTCATTAAATTGCAACATAGCACTTGCCATTTTGTTAATACAAACTATTTCTTCTGAGTTGAATTAAATCTTAACCTAATCCTAATAATTTCTTTGTAACTCCATGTTTTGACTACATTTCATAACAAAATGTTCCATCGAACATTAGAATTGGTTTTGATGTTTATTCACTTCCTTTAGTTGTATTTATTTGCCTTTTTCTTCCACTATATTCTTTCAAAAAGACAACATTTTAACAAATAGTCCTAATAAATAGATATAACTTCCAATTCGTTCTATTTCTGATTTCCTGGCGCAGTGGAAATCATAAAAACATCGCATCACCTTTTGATTGTACATATAAATGTTCCACTTTACGTTACTAATTTTAGCAGAAATTGCTTGATAGGAACATGAATGAACATAAAGTAGTAATTAAACTTGAAACTCTAAGAAAGAAATTGAAAAAAAATTCCTTATATTGGCAAAACCGATAAATACACAAATGGTTAAAATTTTCAATGTAAAGAAACTAAAAGTATGCAGTTTCTTCTATAATGTTTATAATCTTGAATCTGATCTAAATTCTTTAACAGTGTTGGCGCATAGCCTATCTATCGAAATTGTAACATTTGAATAAATGGATCGTATTTACCTTAGTCTCGATGAATTCGAATAGATGTCAACCATAAACTTTTAGTATCATTTTGTATCCATGATCACTACGCACTTTTGAAAGCCTTCGTTTATCCCCGCTTTCTAAAATCAGTGACGAAACGCTCAACTTCATTTAGAATCCTTATCCAAATTCAAGCAACTTTCTTTTTTTTATTAGAAAGCTTATGCGAAACATTTTTTATCTTCAATGTTGGTACGATAGAGGAACCCTTTCCCAATCATGTTGAATTCTATCATCTTCGTCTGAACCCTTTTTTTTAACGTCCTTCTTTCAATGGCTGACCGTCTTCCTTGTTTAGTTTTCATGCGTCACGTTCTTGTACCGCTGATCATTATTCCATTTATCATTAACAAACACTAATAAATATTCTTTCTAATTTTTAATTTATGCACTTGGCAGTTTTTCTTGTTCTGTCTAACCATGGCCGGATTTAATTTTAATGCATTTCTGTTGTAACAAACATATTAATAATTCCAAGGAATTCTAAAGGATATATGACTGAAAGCCTGCATTAAAAACAGAATATTTAACATTTCCGATTTAAAGACTGTAAAATTGCAGGATCAGTTTTCTTGCATCCTTGTATTCAAGATCGTTTTATCGTAACTTGAACAAAAAAAAATTTCCTTAAGTTTGTCTGATAAATCCTGATTTGATTATTAACTTAATCGTTTTCTTAATCTCATTTACAGATATTTTACAGGATAATATTACTCTGAATTTTGTATAAGAATCTTTAATGACTTTCTTTGGAATCTATGGTTTCTTAATTTGTATTTTCAAAAAAAAAATACACTGTTGCAAAAAAAAAAAAAAAAAAATACGCACCCTGAAAAATAGAGCGAGAGCTGGAAAACTCGATATGGAAATGCTTTCGGCTAAATATGCAAATCATTAAGATATCACCGCCAATGAGCGCACCGCACGTTCTACGACAGCAAACAAAATATGTATTCTGATTGAAGAGCGACGTTCGCATGGACGAACAAATCTGACTATTTTTGGTGTTTCAATACGTTAAATAGTTTCTGATAATGCCTCTAATATGCAACTGTCCGAACGAAATCAGCGAGCTTGAGAGAGGTCGCATCAGTTAAGAAGAACGATGCTGAAGTCAGACGATATTAGGAACAGTGAATCCAGTAGGGCGAACGTAACTGATTCCAAAGATTTGATTATTTCAGGAAAAACAAGTACTCGAAGTGATCGTGTGAGTTTTAAAACAGCAATAATGATACAAATGACGTTCCTATCCCCCATCCAAAGATGCGTAACTTTCTTTACTTGTCATGTTGAAATTATTCGGCGAAATGTGGTGGAGTAGGGACTTCATTCTCGGCCTTTCAAAAGATGCTGCCACTGACCAGCTACCATACAGAGAACCATCTGGAGTGGTTCAAGTCATGGAATTCTGGACGGTGTGCAAGTGAAGTCGTATTATGATCAGTGACGAATCCATCTTTTCTCTTTGGGCAGATGATCTCCTTATCCTTGTATGGTGAGATATGGTCATCGCTCCGAGCCAAGACCAGTAGTGGAGCAGCAAACGACTATCACATCTAGGATTAGAGTCTAGAAGCTCACCTTCTATGACTACAGATCTCCCCTAGTTTTGCTGTAAGATACTTTAACAGTTGGCAAGATTTTGCAGCCAATTGTATTGTCTACGCTGTTACTCTTTTATTTGGTATGATAATGCCAACTAGTCCTCATACGGCTAGTCTTTGTCAGCAATGCCTCCATGGGCCAGAAAAATCCCCAGATCCTTCGGCAGTCGAGAATATCTGGGCTATGCTGGAAAGGCAATTGGCGCTGATGGTGAATGTGACGGAAATCGCTCGTCAATTGTAAAACATCTATCTGAATCTGCCACAAAACAACATTAAACTATTATTTTACTCGATGCAGCAATGTAAATCGGTTTGTAATGAGGACAGAGGAGAATTTACTATCAATTAGATTATGACAGTTATGTTGCTATTGCTCCGAAATAAAACGTAGTGTTGTAATGAAACTGTAGTCATTTCTTCATCTTTACATACTCATTACATGTGCGAAGTTTCATAACAATGGAATACTTTCTTTGGAGTGCGTCTTTTTTTTTTTTTTTACAGCAGAATGTGCTGTGCTAAATCTTGTCTCACTTCAAAGAATTTATGTTTATTTTTTTTTAATTTCCAGATTTCAACAGATTAACTCAAACTATTCCAATATTTATACAATATTTATGTCAAGAATATGTAAATAATATTAATATAAAGTCAGTACAGATTGAAACCAGACACAAAGGTTAAGCAGAACCATTCAAAGCTTTTTATCAGTTCTTTTTCAAAATGATTCAATTGAACCTGCAGTTGTGAAACTATGTTTGTGATTGATTGAAAAAAAAGGATGTTAGAAGAACTGTGTCTAAAAGAACTGCTAGTACATTAGCATTACTGACTTGTATAAAGAGACGTATTATCAGTAAGAATAATTACTACGATTTGCATTTGCAAGGAATAAAACTGAAAGACTTATTCCATGAAATCCTCAAAGGAAAGTACTAATCTAAAACATGTGAAGATTTTGCATTAATCAAAATGATAGCTGAAATATTTCATGTTAACTGGAAAATCTTATTATAAATATCAACAAAAAGTAAATAAAATGGATGCAGGTCAAGCAACTAAATTTGGCATTGGAATGACTGGAATCGATAGAATGACAAGTTCATCTTATCCTTTCAAATTCAAACTCTGCTGGGCTTTGTCCTTCATTCCTGTCCTCATCATTTGCTGTTACCAAATAAATTGTCTTCTCTACAATTATAAAAATCAAAAACCAGCAACAACAGTTGAATATAAGAAGATTAATGAAATTACTTTGCCAAAACTTGTAGTTTGTCCTTATTTATTATTAGGAAATGACGTTGTGGCACTTCAAGTGAAGAAGCGATACAGTGAACATTTTAATGTTTCCCTTGAAGACATTTGGCTTCTACACTATTCTATAATGATAAAACTTCCTGATTTCAACTTGACATCGCTTTGGAATTTTTTGGCTTTTGATAAAGACACAGTTAAAGTTCATTATAAGGTATTTTTTTATTTAACTATGGAATTTAATCAAAGTTAATGCTTTAAATTAGTGTGTATCTAAACTCTATACCAGCTCTATCGAATCATACAATTTGTTTTGAATTTCGTCTAAAATTTCATTGATGTTTATGATATGTTGTAGAAAATAAAACATAGGAAATTATACCTAAAATTTCATGGCAGCACATGTTGCCGTTCTTCAGATAAAATTAATTTCCATACCTTTAACATTGTTTTGGAAACCCACAATTTTGTATAAACTGAGGTAAGCATTCAAATGACAAGAAATCAAAATCATATGATCGTTTGTTACTGAATTTGTGAGAAGTGAAGTCTGTTTATTACTCGTCTCAAAATGCCAGGTGGTAAAACATTGTTAGGAAAAGAAATACGGAAAATTTACCTGTATTATGGACAAGACAAGTCGCAGAGAGAAAATAATAAGGTAATTGGACATTTGCAAAAAGCTCTGCATAATGTTCTATGAATAGTAAATGAATATGTAAAGTTAAATGCAAATACAGGAAATGGTGCGAAGGGAACGTGATTGTCGGCGCATTTTCCACCTTGCCACTAATGAAGAATGAATTTCGTTAGTGGCAAATTCAAATTCAAATTTAACCAAATTTCGGAAAGGAAATGTTCCTTGAAACAGTATGGAAAAGCTTGCAGAAGCATCCCACATGCAAGATGTATGAAATTAGCTAAAGACCCACAACCTACTGAAACTCAAAAAGCAGCAAGACTAAAGTGGCTCAAAATATAATGATCATAGATAAACAATGGAACCACGTGCTGGTTTCTGATCGAAAAAGAAGTTAGACCTTGACGGTCCTGATGGGAATGTCTACTATTGGCCTGATCTAAGAAAGGAGAAGAATATTAAGATCGTGGTGGATTTGTAATGATTTGGGCTGCATTTGGAGCCTTTGGAATGACTGATGATAACTTAACTCTCAAAACTATCAGGAATAATTATAAAATAATACGATTCCAATTGTTCTATTGATTTGTGTCAGCTCTAGGGGTTTATCAGCAAGACAACCTCTCGTGTCATGTTTCAAAATCAATTGGTTTGAAAAAGTCGTTTGAAGATCAGAAAATTGATGCGATGGATTGTCTAGCTTTGAGCCCGGATATGGATCCTATAGATAACTTTTTGGCTCAATTAGCATGTAGGATACATCGCAGAAATCATTATTTTTAACTCTGTTGGAGAATTTAACTTGGCTATTCTAGATGCTTCAGAGATGGAGGCTTTAGTAAAATCAATGCCACATCGTGTGTTCGATTTACTTATATAACAGGTGACAGTCTATACAAAGTAACATTCATTTTTATTTTGTTATTGTAGGAGGAATTTGGAGGTGATTCCATAGCAATGTTACAGAGAAATGAAATAATTTTTTTCCTCAAAACCAACAAAGTGTGTTGTCATGAAATTATACGTGATATCCTGTTTATCATTGTATACAATATTTCATAAAGATTTGTGGAATATTAAACGAAATTAAAAGAACAAACTTTAATACCATGGAAGGATTACAGACTACATTCAGTGAAAAAGAAATACCCACCTAAATCAGTTTAACTATCAGTTCTGAATTTTATAACGTGAATTTGATTCTGATTAACCGATTTTTTTAATGTTTTTTAATTCCAATATTTTTTGCCAACACCAAATAAAATTTCCAAATCAAAAAAGGAAAGTCAATTATATTTCAATGGAAGGATAGTGTTTGAATTTGTTATGGGGGCGTCCATTAATTACGTGAGGTGTGTTTTAAAAAATTTAGATCCCCCTTCCATCTTAGTGAGATTTGGTAAGATCTAGTAGGACCCTCCCTCCCCCCCCTCTCCCTCACATGAGATTTCCCCTATAATATTTAAATAATTAAATTTAGTTGATATATTCATGTATTTTGCTTTTTACTACTAAATACCTAAAGCGTCACTGATGTCTTCTATGAAAAACGCAGGCATTTTGTCTGTGAAAGAAGAGGAGAAAAATGATACTACGTTTAAGGTGCACTATAACAAATTTAACTAAATTTAGTAAAAAAATAGGCTGCGACATTATATTTTTCCCTAATTCTTCACTCACTCCATGAGCATTCATGTGCTTCCTCTATTGTAATGATTGGACACATGACATCCATGTCTTCTGGTCATGATTTAGAAAGATAGTCATTAACGTATCTACATCCCTCCATGCAGCCAGTACAGCCTATCGTCCAAGGCGAACCCAGACCACAGGTGCTGGCCGGGTAGGATGCAGCGCACACCTGTGTTTCTGCAGCTTCACACGCAAAGCAAAGTAGATGCCGCACGTCTTGCAGCATCTGTTAAGGATAGTTCGATCTTTCACCAAAATAGTTGGGCAGTAGTAATCGTTAATATGTATATTAAGTTTTATGTGAGATTTTCATTGACCCTCCACTCCTCCCTTTAAATGAAATTTGGTGAGATTTTGCCCGGATTTTGGCCCCCCCATTTTCAGCTCAAATAATTAATGTACGCCCGTTATTGAAGAAATTAGAACCCACTACTTCAAAGAAAAAGGAGAAGAAATTCTTGAAGGTTTAAAATACTTTTAAGGTGTGCGAATACAACTTAAATAAAAAATATAATAAGAAATAGTAAACACAAAAAAATTAAAGAATAAAAAGTATAATAATAAACAAAAATAAAATTAAAAGAGATTAATAAAAAGATTTAAAAAATACTTAGGAGCCTTTCGAATCCCTGCGCGGAACTCCTCTTCAACATCTTTTTTGGTGTTTGCTGTTTCGTATTATATTTTTTACTTAAATTCTAGAAGGCAAATTCCATAACTAAGAATAGTGTTTTATGGAAGTTCTACCAGGAAATCACCCTACATTGAAACATTTTAATTTTAAAGCAATCCTTATTTACGCAGGCATTCACAAATAATTGAGGTTTCAATATTCGCTTGTTTTATTTATGATTAAATCGTGTTTCGAAAGAAAATCATCCCCGTAAAGTGTCTCTTAAAAAAATACAAAGCTTTTCTTCAACTGTTTTCGCTATTTCATAGATAACATGTATTCTCATCTAATTATATTTTCGTATAATTTATAAACGTAACAAAACAAATTACATATTCGTAAGTACTTTCTGAGCGTTCTACGCTCCCTTTTCGAGTGATCAAATCAATCAATCAATCAATTACGGCCTCTCACTCGATTCCGAGCCTGGGCGACCTGATGGATGAACGATCTATAGGAAGATCGATTATGTGCAAGTTCATGAAGATCGGCCAGGGTCATCTCTGTCATAGTTGTAATAGTGTTAAGCCATCTGGTTGCTGCTCTTCCTCTTCGTCTAGAGCCTTCTATTTTTTCCAACATAATGTCCTTCTCTAAAGATCTATCACGTCTAATAATATGTGCAAAGTAGGCAAGACGTAATTTGGTGATCCTGGAACCGAGTGAGATGTCCGGTTTGATTTCATCCAAAATTGATTTGTTCGTTCTTCGAGCTGTCCATGGTATCCTTAACATTCTTCTCCAGCACCACATCTCCAAGGTCAATCTGTCTTTTGTCTCGTATCTTTGTCGTCCAACTTCCACATCCGTACACGAACACAGAAAAGACCAGACTCTGTACAAGTCGTTTCTTGGTCGTTAGAGAGATGTTTTTTTACTTGAAAACTCTATCCAGTGACTTCATCGTTGACTTTGACATAGCTATTCTTCTCCTGATCTCCGGTGATGTAGTTGCCTTGGAGGTGATCATACTGCCGAGTAAGTTGAAGTCCTTTACCACCTCCATTTTAAAACCATCCAAATCCATAATGTTCCCGTGGTACACGGACGTAGTCAGAATCTTTGTGTTTTTGGTGTTGATCATGAGTCCCATGTTAGCGCTTTCTCGTTGGATACATCCCAAAAGATCTTTCATTCCTTCCAAACTAGTTGATATTAACGTGGTGTCATCAGCATATCGCAGATTGTTGATGACTCTTCCTCCAATTTTTATTCCTTCCTTATCAGCAAGTCCAGCTTTATTAAAAATGGCTTCTGCATAGAGGTTAAACAGGAATGGTGAAAGAATACAGCCTTCTCTAACACCTTTTCCAACTTTGAAGCATTCTACAAATGTTACAAACAAAAGAGAGACAAGTAGGTCACGTGCGTTCTGGCTGGTCCACTGTCGTTTTTAGGGGAGGGTGCTGCTTGCTCCTCTGCTTTACGGTGGTGCAATGGAGGAAGGAGAGAATCTGGAATACTCATTGATAAAATGAAAGATTGCAAGTTTGAAGACCTAGTTAGCCTATTAATCTTTTAGATATGGTGGTAGTGGTGGGGGAGTGATGATCATGTGCGAATGCTTAAGATCTAAATAATTAATTTTTAATTTGATCATTATTTAAGTAAAGTTTATTAATCTTTGATAATAGTATACTGAAGCATACGTTTTTTAGCACGATAGAGGGGAAGAATTCAAAAACAAAAAATTAGTCAAAATTGGAAGCAGGCTGGTAAGGGAGAGAGGGGGAAGAGCGTTACATATAGGTAGATTGCTTTTAGAAGCCGCATTGGGGAGTGTTGTCATTGTAGCAGAATGTGTCGGTAAGGATATAGAAAGACTCCTTACACTTTCTTTTGAAATCATGATTCTCGTAGCAGATGACCTTGGGCTGATCGGTATTCAAGGAAAGGTTAAGAGTTTGGCTGTGGCCTACAGTAAGGTAATTAAAGTCATGTTTTTAATGCCATAAGAATGCTGATCCACTCGCGCTTTTAAAGCCTGCCGGGTTTCGCCAATGCATTTGCAAGTTTGAGTCTTACTTTGATCCTTCTGATTAGAACGTGGAGTAGTATCCCTTAAGAACCGGTTGATGGAAAGAGTGATAGGGGAGGTGATGATGATGTTATAGGTTTTTAGGATGCGGTTTAGAACGGAGAAGATTGAAGGGTATAGAATCATAGATTTTTATTACTATGGGAGCATTTGGGGGAGGGGTTAAAAATGTTGGGAACGGTATGAGCTACGGTTTGGGATACGAAGGATCTCAGAAAATCATTGGATTCCAAGATGCTTATGATGTTATTGAGCTCTTTTAAGAAAAGGTCCCCAGAACTTCATAAATGAAAGGCTCAGTGAACCGCATATTTTTGACGTTTCTTTTAAAGGCTGATGGGCAAGCTGAGTTGAAGTTGAGGATGATGCGAGTATTTGTAGGTTTTCTATAAATGGCTATGTGCAGGCCGGTATTCATTCTTCTGAGGCATATGTCCAAGAAAGAATGAGGAATTTAATTCCTTTCCTAAATTGAATTGAATATTATTATGCATGCAGTCCGTGATGTTAAGAATGCTTGCTTGCATGTGCGTAAAACAGTAGGTCGCTGCCCCAAAAATTCAAGTTCTCAACAAAGGTCTTAAATTTGGGATCATGCTCAAACTCGAAATACAAAACTTCTTTGCCAATGTGGAAACAGTTTTATCCAGAGTGAATCCGGAAGTGGATACTTCGGTTCGGTGTAGAATAGGAAGTGTATTGCTTGCTCTTTCAACTAAACACAACCACGTTTACAATTTCACTCCTTGGAGAGGTTGGCGTTACGACAATTAAAAGAACACCCGGATAACTTGTTAGAAGTCCAGGCAGACTGAACCAAAGAAAAGGCAAAACGTGGAATAAACCTATACAGTTCTAAAATTTGCAGGATTGTGTAGGAGTAGGTCCCCTGAACAACATCTAATAAAGTCCTCTCGATTACAGGCGCCGCGGGGGGTGGGAGGGGGCGTTAAAGGTCCCATTTTTCATTGTTTCGCTCATAACTCGAAAACAGTGCGCCTTAGCGACAATACGTACGTAATGAAAATTTAAGCTTAGTGAATTTCCCACAACTTTGTTCCTATAAATAATTACTGAAAAACGCATGGTTTGCAAGATATACCCTATCCAAAAAGTATGTAATTTTCACAAAAATAAAATTTTCGTAACATGTTGCATCAAACTAACCTTTCTAGGTCATCACTCGATCGTTTCACAGAAACATCGTTAGAAAGAAAATTGTAGAGCATGAAATTTCCTTTAAGAATATATGTGCATATATGCAGTTGTATTGAACACGTCGAGAGGTATAGCGTTGAGAAGATTGTCGCCAAAAATAGTGAATTTGCGAGAAAACTGTGCAGGTCTGTTTGACATCAAGGCGGGCGATAAATGTCCACATGTCCACATGCCTATATATATATATGGTTTAGATATAGACTATGTTTAGATGAACATTTTATGTAGTATGTGTGTATTGAACAAATAAAATTGAAAATATGTATTATTTTTAAAACAAAGAGAATTATAGAGAATAAAGCAGTAAAGTTGAACGAAACACATTTTATTGGAGGAAAGGGTGAATGTACTGTATAAAAACCATTCCCACAAATCTTCAATCTATCGCCTCAACCAGGTCCATCGCCACAGCTTCCTCCTCCAGAAGGTCGTCCGCATGGATTGGTGTGCTGTTGATAAGTGAGGAAAAGCTACAAATGAAGTGAGTGAAGTTTGAAAGGTATGGTGAGAAGATCATTTTCAGTACGGTGCCTCCACATAAAACGGTTATATGCTTTCGTGATGTTGGTGAGAACATTTTGAACTCTGCCTGGTATGCATCTCGAACTGATAACGATGAGTAAGAGTGCATAAGAGTAGTACAAACGACTGCCGCAATTATAAAACAGATCCAATCTCAAGCTTATGATACGAACAGTTATACAAACAGCGATGCTTTCTTGAATGGCGCTGACCGGATGGTATCGACTACGCTACAAGCTTTCATGGAGGCTCTGATCCCAAAGCAAAGACAGGGTAAAGAGGGAATTGCGAGGAAACAAGTGGGGATTGCCCATGCCATTATTTCTACCATTCGTCCACGATCGTTTATATCGCCAATCCTCACAGGAATTGCCTACTTCATACACTTAAAATTTGGGTTCAGGAATTTGATAAATGTGCTAGCTAGCTTGGGTTTCAGTGCAACGTACTATCAAGCAGCAGAACTGGAAGTGTCATTCCTTTACCAAAAGCAAACATCTATGTCCGCGGAAAACTTTTTGCCAATGCGTGTTTGATAAAGCTGACTTTAATGTATCCACTCTGGATGGCCTCAAAACGTTTCATAGTTTGGAAGGCAAGAAATATATAACACCAGCAGTCGCTCTGTCGAAATCAGATGAGATCAAACGACTGACAATAGCTCCACCTGGTGTTGAAATGGAAATTTGGATGTTTTGGAACTGCAGATGTTATGTAAACTTACCAAAACCGGAAATGACGAATGTTATTGTGCAGGATGTGAATACTTTGAATCCTATCCCCCACAATGTACTGCTACCAAGTCTAATGGATACGTTATGGATGTGTGGAAAAGGATTATCAGGACAAAACATACCGGTCAGTCAAACTCTTGAATACCGGTATCCTCTATCGTGCAAAAAAAATCAAAGATTACTAAACTTTACTTAAATATTGATCAAATTAAAAATTAATTATTGAAATCTTAAGCTTTCGCACATGATCATCACTCCCCCACAACCACCACCAGATCTAAAAGATTGATAGCTTTACTTTATCTTCAAACTTCCCATGCAATCTTTCATTTTATCAATGGGTATTCCGATTCTCTCCTTCACCGATTGCACCATACTCAAGCGAAGTAGCAAGCAGTATCCCCCCCCCTAAAAATGACAACGGAACAGCCAGAACTCACGTGACCTACTTGTCTCTCTTTTGTTGTACCATTTGTATTTTGTATTTGATCACTCGGAAAGGGAACATAGAACGCTCAGAAAGTACTTGTCAATTTATAATTTCTTTTGTCATGTTTATCAATTTTATGTCATTGTTCGAATGTTGGTTGCCTCAATTCCTTCGATATGTTTAGCAGATACACACGTTAAATATACTAATTAATTAATTATATTTTCTTAACCAAAAAAAAATAAATGTAAGAATTAAACAATTGTTGAATAAGAATTAAACAAATTTTTCCTTGTATATACCGTATATGCTCCAATAGACGCCCCCGGCGTTTATTTGCAAAACTAGCCTCGGCTGCCGGCGCTTAATAGAGACCGGCTGCAGTTAGAGGCCGGCCATTATTAACAAAAACCTTCAAAATGCAATATTTTTACGCATAAATACCGGCTAATATTACAAACACCTACTTTATTTTAATTTCACATGCTACAGAAGACTGTTAAAGATAAATGCCAAAGTCTTTCTGTACCTTTCGCTGCTATTCGTCGTTCGAATCCGCAATGACGGGCGGCGGCCTCACCGGAAGTTTCTTTCGCATATTCCACCGCGCGAATCTTAAAGGCAATGTCAAATGACCGTTTCGGAGGCATTTTGTAAGGCAATGTATCGTAAGGTATTACGCACGACTATAAAGATACGGACGCTTAAACTAGTACTGGTAGGCAAATATCAAAGACCCGGCTACTATTAGAGACCGGCTACTATTTGGCCGTGTCCCCTCTGCAGCCCGGCGCTTATTAAGAGACCGGCGACAATAAGAGCCTCGGCATTTATTGGAGCATATACGGTATTTGAAAACTAATAAAGAAATGTTCAAAAAATATGGCATGATTCTTTTTAAAAAAATAATTTTAGGAGAAGAATTTAATAAAAAATTAAGTAAATTATATAGATTTTTTATGATTTAATACAAAAATATGGAACTTTATAAATACCGAATCAATAAAGACTTTTCATGTAAAAATAGCATTAAGTCTTTCTATATTTTTGCCATTTTTGCTTGAAAAAAGTTTGGGAATATCATCGAAACATTCTATATTTAAAGTTGTTCTTGCAATTTATTTAGTAGATTTCTTTTCGTAAAGTAATAATATTTCTTGCAATTCTCTTAGTGTTCTTCATCAAAACATGATAACAGTTGTATCGAAAATATTAATGTAAATGAAGTGACATCTGGATTTGGAGTCTGTGCAGTTGTTTCTGCTATTGGTAAGTTATTTATTTCATTCATTACAGAAATCAACATTGACCTGAAACTGAAGTATTAATAGCTCAATATCTGATTTTCGTAATCTAATATGTTGATGTATTTTATTACAGTAGAACCCCGGTAATCCGAGGTAATTGGGGCTGATGGTATCTCAGATTACAAAAAACTCGGATTACACGGAAAAAAGAATAAAAAAATGGAATTTTAAACTAAAACGAATCAAATTTAATTGATAATAGATATTAAAATTACAGATACATTAACAATGTTACATGGTTAGATGAAAAGACCCTTTATAAGCATATTACAACTTTAAAAAACTGTCGAACGAACCATCACAATAGCAAACAGACTGATACTGACTGGCCGCCCTGCGTGACCTTCGACTCAGCCTCACCTCGGATTACACGGAACCTCGGATTACCGGGGTTCTACTGTATTATTAATTAATCTTAACATTGAACTTATCTGTTGGCATGGTGTGGAACAATCACTATTGGTTTGCGACTAATGCAAACTGTAACGAACGATAAATACAATAAGCTATACAGCTTTCAACATCATTTCCTTTACGTATAATAATTGACCAGCAAAGTCATTTATTGGGAAATAAAAGGACAACAATAATATTAGTTCAAACATCACTTTATAAATGTAGTGTTAAGTTCTTTACTTTAGTTTCACTTGTTGTTTTTAAGATCTTGTATATACCAGAACCATAAATGTTTTAAGATTGATTACTGAGGGTTATTTCATTATTTTGAATATTTTTTATTTAAAAGATAAAATAAAATCAACAAAAATTATGTCAACTATTATTAGGTCATGTGCTAATTTGTTTTTTATTTCAGTACAATTATTCAGTTATTCTATTGTACATTACAAAAGATTATAAAGTTGTTTTTTGCTAAAGAAAATCGCTGAATTACAAATTAAATTAATTATAATTTTGTAGACAATAAAATGACAAAAATGCTCCACATTAAAGTAAAGAAATTTATTAGAGATTTATAAAAGGTTTACGACCAATGATATTGTCTTTCCGATTTCAATTTATTGTACACAGTTATTATCGTTTTTATTGTTCTTATTATTTAACATTATTTTATTTTTAACAAAGGTTTGATGTTATTATTATTATTTAACATTATTTTATTTTTAACAATGGTATGAGTTTGTTTACAAAGTTTTGATGTTATTCAGTTGTTGAATATTTTATTTTCTTCAATTTAGAATCATTTTCTTCTTTTCATTTGTATTTAAAACCATGAGTAAGTCCTAATGTTAAATTAGGACGAAATATCGGTATGAGTTTTTGAATTAAAGTACTATTTCTTGTGTAATTTGAAGTTATGATACAGGAGTATTTGAATAATTATTTAATTGTAAATCATCCTCATGGGAAGCCTTGGGAGCCCATTCGTAAGTATGGAACGCCGAAAGTCGAGTCTCTCGTAACCCGGAGACCGCTTTTATAGCTAACCAATTATGCAATTCAATTTTGATTAGTGATGATTATTAATATTCTAATTATTCTAATACAAATGGCAAGAAATAAATATACATACATATATACATAGTTCTCTGCCAAGGGCAAGTCCATCACTGCAAACCCAGCATTCTCCAATCTTTCCTATTTTCTGACTTCCTCTTCGTCTCCACATATGATCCATTTACCATAATGCTGTCGATCATCATAAATGTTCTTCTGCCTCAAACTTTTTTACCGTTCACCATTCCTTCCAGTGCATCCTTCATTAGGG
>JAFIDM010001028.1:15332133-15349249 GCA_023159025.1 Thereuonema tuberculata | reverse complement strand
TTGTTCCAATGTCTCAATCCGAATTCTTATGTTTATCTTCTTTGTCTTTCTTCCGATAACCATAGTCTTTGTCTTGTTTACATTTATCTTCATTCCATATTGTTCACAGCTGTCATTCAGCTGCAGTAGCATATCCCTTAGTATCATCTCCTCTTCTGCTAACAATGTCATATCATCAGCAAATCTTATGCACTTTATTCTTCTTCCTCCTACTATCACCCCTCCCATGTTCTGAAAACAATTCTTCACTAACTCCTCTAAGTAGATGTTGAACAGCGTAGGTGATAGAGGACATCCTTGTCGCACCCCTCTCCCTATTCCACTTCCCTCTGACAATTTTTCTCCTATCCTGACTTTGACTCGTTGTTTCATATAAATATTAGTTATTAGCCTTCTCTCTTTCCAATCCACACCAATTTTCTTCAACATTTCCATAAGTTTATTCGAATCCACTCTGTCAAAAGCCTTTTCCAGGTCCACAAATACTGCATATATGTGTTTATTTTTTTCTAGATATCTTTCGCCGATTGTTCGCAACAGTCCAATTGCATCTCTCGTACCATTTCCTTTCCTAAAACCAAATTGCTCTTCTTCCAACTCTCCTTCCACCTTAGAATATAAACGTCTGTTCAGTATTCGCAGAAGAATCTTTGCTGAGTGCGATATAAGGCTGATAGTCCTGAACTCATTGCACTTCTTTGCATTATTTTTCTTCGGTATTGGCAGCAATATTGTTTCCATGAAATCATCAGGCCATTCACCTTTCTCATATATTTCATTGCATAATGATAGTATTTGCTTCTTGTCTTCACCCAAGCATTTTACTAACTCAATGTGTATTCCATCAACTCCTGTTGCTTTCCCATTCTTCATTTCCCTAATCGCTAGCTCAACTTCTTCCCTTAGAATACAACATCCTTTTTCGTCTTCTGATACAGCTGTTTCATCTTCTATAGCTAAGTAATGTGGACGATTCCCTGTCTCATATAATTCTTCTACATACTTCTTCCATCTGTTCAAAATTCCTTGTTTGTCGGTTATTTCATTGCCGATTTCGTCTTCTATCAACCACATGGACTTCTTATTCTTATTTGTGAAATCCAAACATTTTACTTCGCGGTACATTAAATCATATCTTCCTTTTCTCTCTAGATCCTCTACTTCTTCACATTTCTGTTTCATCCAGTCTTCCTTCGCGTTATCAGTTACTCTTCTTAGTTCGTTGTTTATTTTCTTGTAATTTCTTTTACCTTCTTCTGTGTTGATGTTTTTTCCATTTTCTTCTTTCCTCCATCTTCTCCAACATTTTCCCTGTGACCCAAGGTTTCTTATTACTCTTACCTTCTCTGTATCCTATTGTTTCTTCTGCTGTTTCCTGTATACAAATTTTTAGATGATTACAGTATTCATTACTATTTTCAGTTGAGGATTCTAAATTAGAGGCTTTCTTTTGAAAATGTTCTTCAAATTTTCTTTTTTCCTCTTCGTTCATAAGTTTTTCTATATCAAACTTCTTCGTCACTTGCCTTCCTCTTATCTTTTTCAGACGAATATCTACTTCGCCTATCAGTAGGACATGATCTGAATTAATATCCACTCCACTAAGTCCAATTTTTTCCCTTGTTCTACATAACGCACTGATATCACTTTATCTTTCACACATGGTCCCAGTAGTACACCAACCCCATGACTTCCTTTACATTCACCATTTGAATAAAACATTCTAAATTCATCACTTATCAACTAACCACTATTTCTCCACCTCACTTCTGATACTCCCATCACATCCACTCTGTTTCTTCTCATTTCTTCCTTCAAGTTTTCCAACTTCCCCGCTTGAAGAAGAGTTCTCACATTCCATGATCCAATCCTCAATCTTCTTTTCTTCTGTCGGTTGATTTGCTTCATAATGTAACCTTCCTCAGTATCCCCCTCCCGGACATCCGAATGGGGGGATAGTTTACGTCCGGAATTTTTTGCCGAGGAAAGATTCATTATGCCATGTTTGCAGTTTTTCTTGGGAAAAATAAATGCGGTAGCTTCCCGTTGCTTTCCGCACACCACTCTCTCTTTCGCATCTTAAAAGATCCCAGGGGGCCCCGCGTGGAGGTGAGGAAAGTGGATTTGACCAATTAGGCCCTCCGGACTTCACCGTAATTCACCGCAAGAGTTAAAGATCAGTTCCATCAGGGTTTTTGACCCGATCAGAGACCGGGAAATCCTAATTAGCCTTTGCCCTCTAAATAAATATAAATATGATCAAAATGAAAATAGAATATATAAAAAGTAGTAGATAAATTTCGATCATTTTTTAATTTTCTGATTTTTGATTTAGAAATTAAAACATTTCTTGGACCAATTACTCAAGTAAAATATGAAGTAGCGCCGGCTGTCTATCGTGGTGTACAATTTTTTATGTCCAGGGTGAGTAATCTGTATTTTTGGGGTATAGAAAAATATAAATTACAACAATAAATTTTAAAATTATTATTTTTTATTTTTGTGGATTACGTCCATTTGTCTAGTAATATAAAAGTGATTTTGACAAATTCCTTAAAGTCTTTTATATTTCATTATAAACGTTAAGCATATAAATCCATCAATTCTTCTTTATTCAATGACATTATTTTACATAAGACTTCATCAGGTTATTAGTTCGAGCACAAGGAAATTCCTTTACTTTTTCGTCTAAAGAATTCGTTAATTTTTATGTAATACTATTCAAGATAACAATACTGAAACATAAAACCTGAAACATAACATCTGTGTTAAATAATAATTCAATAATTAAATAGGTATTATTTTCGTACAGATTTTATGTATCAGGTTTTATGTATCAGTATTATGACTTTGAAAAGGTGTTACTTAAAAAGTAACGAATTCTGTAGAGGAAAAGGGAAGAAATATCCTTGTCCTCGAATTATTAACCTGATGAAGTATTCTGTGAAAGAAGACGAATTATTATGAAGTAAAGAAAAATTGATAGATTTATGTGTGTTACGCATATTATGATTTTTAGAATTTTTATACAAATTCTGAAGTGACTTATCTATCGTATAATTTATAATATATCTAAAAATGTATTGCCACATGTAAGTGAAAATTTCTCTCAAATGGGTGAATCTACGGAAAACCTGAAATTCGTGTCACAGAGCAATAAATTGAAAATGATTGAAAATAACTGTCATTTTTCAAAATCACACATTGAAGTATAAAATATACCATAGTGTAGTATAATTTTTTTTTTTAATTTTATGTAATTTCCAAAAAAAAAAAAAAAAATTGTTTCTAGAAGGTGATTCGAAACTTCCGTGGACTGTCACAAGCCACACTTAGATAGCTTCTAAAGATCCAAACTGCTTTTATGTTTTAATATTTTTAAAATAATATATACATTGTAAATCAGAAAATACATAAATTTAACATAATATTGAGTGATTTTTTTTTTCGAATCATCAGTAAAATTTTTTTGCAACCTCAAGTCTTGTCACAAGGTTTAGCCATCGCTTTTGTGGACATTCCTAAACTTTCTAAAAAATCACCTGGTGCACTAGTTGTTTTCCGTCTCATTTAAAAACAATAGACCGCCATGTTGGATTGGGAAGTGATTTTATTCGTCTGAGTCTCACATTTGTCAGGAAAATATTATCTTTTTATACATTTTTCGTAATTTGCATGGCTCATCCCATCACTTCTGTGGTCTTGTTTAAATCTAATTTTTCTATGGAAAAATGATTATTTCTAGGCATGAGAATTGAAATATGGTAAACTTAATTTTCTGAATGAAACGTGTTCCTAACCTCAAAATGAAGAGCACATGGGTCAAGAAAAATGAGTATTCGTCACTTCCGTGGACATTTTGGGTCCACGGAAGTGATGATTGTCCACAGAAGTGATTTCTTTTACTGATGTTTGTAATTTCACACACACAAGTGCCAGGAAGATAAGCCTATAAATTTTAACATTGCATTTCGTTATTATCAGGTCGATTTTGAATATAATGTTTTTTATTTTGTGAAACAATTTCTTATTTATAACAATTTATCAAGAGCTAAGAAAACATTATCTGCGGAAGAGAAAAATAAGAGAAGGAGAGAACAAAAAAAAAGAAAGCATGAGGAGGCTAGAGAGAAAATACGACAGGATCCAGAAAAGCACGAAAAAAATGAAAAAAAAAGTATATGGAAGTAAATCAGAAAGTGGCGCGGAAGAAAATGCAACAAAAGATGATGATATGATTGATGAAAACAGCTTTTTGTTGTTAAGTTCTCTTCTTCAAACAAAAATCTTAAACATTATGTTAGAATAATAATATCCCTGTACAAGGGGAAATATTATAAAGTTAATTTTTTAAGAAAGTTCAGACAAAAATTTGTATTTCCACCAAATGATGATATTTCTGTGGTTGAAAAGAAAGACGTAATTTTTACACTGCAGAAGTCTAATTATGTTTTTCACGAAGACTTCTTTCACTTCCAGTCCTTGTTAAATGCCAATAGAGATATTTATAATTATATAAATATATATAATATAATATATGATATATGATATTATATATTTACATTTTTATAGACGTTTAAGATTGACAGTCTGATTCATTTTTATTGTACATGATTTCCTCTTTCGATAAAAAGTTCTTTTAATTCATAAATTTTAGTCTTCTATTTATTTATTTCATAGTTTTTCCCACGTAAATTCACTATTTCGAATATAATTTGTATTAAAATTCGACATCCTTATCAACACAAGTCACTTCCGTGGACATCTTGTTTTTGTTTTTGTTTTTTGTTTTTGTTTTTGTTTTTAAATAACCAAAATGCGTTGACCTGAACCACATATATCATAGATGTAGGAACATCAAAAGCAATCATCTCAAGTTTTTGAAAAGGAAATCTTGTGATTTAAAACCTCAAAAATTTTTGACTGAAATTGCAGATTTTCTGTAGATTTACCCAAATGATCTAAAAAGGATTTTTTTTTCTGAAAGTGAAAGCAAAAGGCCAATGTGTTCTTCCAACTCAATAATGCGACAACAATGACCTTCTTTTCGCTAATTTCGTCTAAACTTTTTGTTACATTTTCTAAAGACGTGAAAGGAGGTTAGTGTGTATATTCCAGTCTTATCTTAAAATCATTGTCATTTTTTTTAAAGAAATGTACACTAAATTTCACTTTTTGACAAAAAAATTTGCGCACCACGAAGTAAGTGAATTTGAAACCAAATGAAATTTTTTTTGTGTGATAGTAAAGACAAAGAACTATAGTGATTACAATATCACAGCAGCAGATCGAACCCGCGGAGCTGTGCTACAAAATGTCATCATTAATAGCTCTTTGGACCACCTCATGCCTAGATAAATAGCACTAAGAGTCAAAGAGAAACCGTATGCTGTCTTGCGGCAGATTTGTCCACAGTTCTTGGAAATAACACTCCAAATCACAAAACCGCTACATTGGGACGGTTAGTGTCCCATCTGGTCCCGGACTTTCTCAATTGTTGACAAATCTGAGCAGACAGGTCAAGGTAATATGGCGTAGATAGTCCTGTGAAACACTAGTTGTGTGCGATTATCTTGAGAAGTTATCATGTTGGAAAGTTACCATTGAGCGCCCAGCCAGGAAAGGCAGCACATTGGGCCTCAGGATCTCCTGAACGAACTGCTGGGCTGTCAATGTCCTTGTAGCACTACTACTAGTAATGAACTACTATCATATATACCAGAGACAATCACACTTGCAGTGGAGCTGTATACCGCTGAAAAGTGATATTTGGATTGGGAGCACTCACCTGTGGTCCTCCTCCTTACGGTGGTCATCCGCTTCGAACCAAAAGCAAACGGAGGGAATGAATGACTTTTGTGGGGAGAGGGATTCGTCGGTCAAGACGATTCGTCACCAGTCCGTGGTATCTCACGTTGCTCTCTGCTAACTCCGCTGCAAATGTGGCCGACTTTATTGAAATGTTGGTCACAAAACAGAAGAGGCGTCTATATTGCATATTCGCCTCTACTAGGCCTCTGGAAATGATTCTGACAGAGACGGTTCCCTTGTGACCCTGCCACGTGTCTCTGGATAACGGAATTGGAATCCATTGTATCTGTTCTTATCTCTCTGATGATCAAATGAATCTCTCTCCTGCTAGTCTGTCTGGATCGTTCAGAGCAGGTCTGCCGTATAGAGGTTCCTTCACGTTTCCATTGCTCCCAACACGATCTGATTGTAAAGTCAAAACGACGAAAGGGAGTGCTATTCGCGCGCCACCCAGGCGTCCGTTCGCATTCCGATGATACGGCCTCTCTCACACTCCGTGAGTTGTCCATGATGATGTCTAAAACGTCTTCGCAGAATATTGATTGCTCACCGTCCTCGCCTGATCACCTTACATGCATGTGGACTCAACTGCGTGCGCCTTGTAAGCCCCACGCCTTCTGATTACACTGCCACTTAGGAAGAGGGGCCAAGCGCAATCGCACCATACATTATTCGTCATGTCTACTAGCATGTCTGCTATCAACATAGTCAGTTACTTACTTTCGCGTTTAGAGAATGATTTTTTTTTCTTGTTTTGGAAATTTTTATGTTAAAGAGTGTACATTTCAATCTATGTATATTCGTAGAATGTAAGAAATGTGTTTTGTCCTGTTACAAATGTGTTAGTTGACTTGTTAAGATCAGGTAAACTGTATAGATACTTCTCTTTGGTAATGGTGAACATGTGGAGCGTCAACATGTGGCTCTGTAATATTCTTCAACAACATCGAATCAAGCATCATGACTGCAAAAATGAACTTATGGATTCATTCAGGGCGTAAAAGCAACTCCTTACAGATCAACGCCACCGTAAATTGTGATCCCAGACCTTATCATCACGCCGTTATTGTCTTTCTCCTGGAAGTTCCTAGGATGATTTAGAATTCTAGATTCTCAATATCATCCCGAATTATCATCGTAAATCATTTTGAAGATTGAATCGGACTTTAATCGGTTAACAGCACACTGCCTATTCCTTTTGTTCTGTGTTGTCGAGATCAATTCAATCGTGCTTGCATTTCTGTGCATATTAAAGGAACACACATATCTGGTCGTCTTCCAGATAGTTCTCAGGAAGACTGTGGGGTATAGCTTGCACAGAGATAGCTTCTAGTCTTGTAGAGAAAAATTTGCAGCCAGCTGCCTTGCTGTACGCGTTCCGTCAAAACAGTACGCGTTCCGTGTACGCAAAAAAGGCGCTTCATATTATTCATCTCATCACATCTGTTTAATTTTGTTTAATTCGGGTCATCCTAATGCTTTGCATTTCATTTCTTCACATAAATGATATCTTCTATTTGACTTCGAAAAAAATAGCAATCTCAACTTTTTTGAAAATGATAGAATGCTTATTAAACTAATTGCAAAATTAGCTAACCTTAATACTGACTAGTTTGTATGAGGGATTGCGTTTTTTTAGACATTTCGGTTATAGATGTAACATCTTATTTGGTTTTTAAGGAAGATACAAAATTTTGCTGTATTTCTTTCAGCTATCTCAAGAGATGTGTACATTTGCAAAAGTCTGTTAAGCTAGAGTTTGGAAATTTTGCCATTTTGATGTTTAGAATCTATTGGATTTTATAATACATCCGTAGTAGATCTTTCCTTCCAAATGTTGGAATTCTATGGGATATTTGTATTAAAGCATTCTATTCCAGTTTGAAATGATTTCTTTTCTTAATATTTCTTTATTTATTTGCTTCACTATTTCCTTTGTTCGATCCTTTTATTAGTTAAACACACAAATAGAAGCCGGTGCACCTGAGTAATCCCAATTGGTTTAATACAAGAAATAAAAGACAACGACTATAGTTTCTGATACATAAGTGAGAATCTATTATCAAGTGTCTGATTCTCAGCCATTACTCACGTGCACCGGCTTCTGTTTAAAAATGAATAATGCGCGTAAACTCTTAATTATTATAAATTTTATTAGTTCTCTATGGGTATTTGTTTTCCGTAGATCTTCTAGTCTATTTTATCAGTCAAAAGCGATGAAGATTTGATGTTTGATTTGAAGATAATAATATTTTTATCTATCTAATCTAATTTTTTATCTATCTACTACTAATGTAGTATCCAGAGCCCTTTCTTTAATAGTCCTTTTGCTCTCTCCTAGATAAAATTCGTCACAATATAAATATTCTATTTTATATACTGTCCCCATTTCTCCTTTTTTGTCACTTTCATTAAGTTTTTTACATAAAAAATTCTTTAATTTATTATTATAATTAAATCCAATATTAAAGTTAAAATCCCTGCAAATCTTTTTCAATATTAAACTATTTTGATTAAGATAAGGAATGAAAAACCTTTTCTTTTCTTTATCTTCATTTAATGCTTTAATGTTGAATGTGTTATATTTTTGGATATTAATAAATTTTTCATTTTATCCATTTTCCTTTAGAATTATTTTCATGTTCTTGATTTCATTTTTATAATCTTCTTCTGTGCTAGATGATGTGTCAATTCTTCTTATATAATTATCAATTATGTTTCTTTTGATATTTATACCGTTAACTGATTCAAATTTTAAAATATGATCACTTTGAAATTTTTTTTATAATGTTTTAGAGTTATTTTATTCTCTTTATTGATTAAACATAAATCTAGAAAATTTAAGTTATTATCTTTTTCTCTTTCCATTTTAAATTTGATTTCTTTGTTTCTTTTGTTTATGACATTAAAGAAAATATCATATTTCCTTACCGATCCAAACCATATAATAAGTATGTCATTCGCATAATGATAATATTGCGTATTATAAATTCATTCAAAAATTTGCACTCAAAATAATTCATAAATTACACAATGTTCCTGATAAGGGAGAACCCATAGGAAATCCCTTAATTTATTTGAACATTTTATTATTGTGTTTAAAGTATGTTTTTTTATGTGTCGAGAAACACTGTAAAATAAAAAAAACAATTGAAAGTTATACATACGATATACTAAAGATAGATATATAAATAGAAACAATGGAATGTTATAACTATCACGATTTCACTTCCCATATTTGTTAGAAATTATTGTAGCTTGAGAAAGAAGAGAAGAAGATGTCTCTTCGAAAATTTGCTTTGTAAATAAATGTATTTTTAATTTTACTTTATTTTGTGATGTTGAGAAGATGGTGATGAAGAATTATAAAATATTGATGAGAATGAATGAAACGTCTAAAATAATAAGGATTAACAATGATGAAGATATTAAAAAAATTTAAATTTCTACTTAAATGGCGAATAATTTAGAATTAGGAAATCTTGAAATTTTAGATAATTTACATTCTTGGACACCTAATACAACTAATAACAAGAATAATATAAATATTTTATTCCTTAACATCAGAAGCATTAAATCAAACTTTAATTATTTATTATTGAATATTAAAAACAGATTAATTTTTCTTGATTTTATAATTTTGGTAGAAGTCAATATCAAAATAGACGAGATAAATTTTTATAATATACAGGGCTTCAATAAAATATATAAATTAAGATCTCAAAACAAAGGAGGAGGTATTGTATTATTTTTCAGAGAAAACTATACTGTTGATTTCAATTCTGTTGATACTATCACTTATGAAAATATAATTTGTGACGTTTACTCTAATAACTTGAATAAGCCAGGCAATAAAGAATTTATCCTGAATATAATCTACAAACCTCCCCATACAAACAAAACAATATTCAATAAAGAACTTAGACATAATTTATTAGAAATAAAAAATAAAAATGAAAAAGATTATAATTGTATTTATATTGGGGATATCAATATGGATATTGATCCAGATAAAGAAATTAACAAAAATATAAATAATTATCTAAATAATTTATATACTTTAGGATACAAAAATCATATTTATAAAACAACTAGGAATGCAGTAACAACAAGATCTTCCTCAAAAACATGTATTGATCATTGTTTTACGCATCTTAATAATTATGAAATAAATGCGAACATTGTTGAATGGGATGTATCAGATCACTATGGAATTCTTATTGAAATTTACCAAAATGTCAGCAAAAATAAAGATCAGATCAAAAACAAAAGAACGAGATATCCTGTGGATCAACTTTATTTTAATAAGAAAGTTTCTGATTTAACAAATGAAATTAAAACCAATTACAATAAAGATCCTAATGCTTATATAAGCAAATTAAAAAGGATTATAGAAAAAGCTAGAAATAATACCAAAAATGATATAAAAACAAAACAAAATAATCATTATAAATTCAAAAACAATATCAAGAGTAAATTTAAACAAGAATGGATGGATGAAGATTTAATGAGACACATAGAAGAAAAAGATATGTTATTCAAAAAATTTAAAAATAACAAGACAAATAAAATATATGAAAAAAATTATAAAAAGAAAAGAAATTGGTTGAAAAATTATATAAATAAAAAAAAGAAACAGTATATAAATAAACTCTTTGAGAATAGTTTACATTCAAATAACATGTGGAATATTATAAAAAGTGATATTAGTAATAACAAATGCAAAAATGACAATCGAGAAATTAATAAATTATTAGCTAATTATGATATTAACATAATTAATTCAAAATTTTCAAAAGTTTTTAATTATAAAACTCACAGTAATTTTGATCATTTTAATTTACAAAATTATAAAGTTAATGAGCCTAACAACCCTAAGTCTATGGTTTTACTTCTGCCTAATCAAAATGATATTTTACATATAATTCAAAATTTAAGAAAAACTTACAGTGCAGGTGTTGATAGTATAACTATCAATGAAATTAATAACAATAAAGACACAGTTTCTTTATTTCTTATGGAATTATTTAGAAATATCGTTCAAACCAATAAATATCCAAATTTGTGGAAGATTGCTTATATCATTCCAATACATAAAAGTGGTAAATATAATATTTTTGACAACTACAGACCAATCTCAATTCTCTCTAATATTTCAAAAATTATTGAAAGTTATCTAACCATGTCTATATATAATTATGTTACAAAAATGAAAATCCTCAACAATAATCAATATGCTTATCAAAATAACAGTAGTACAACTAAACTCCTACATAATTTAAACAATGATATCAATAAAAACTTAAATGACGGAAAAATAACATATATTGCATTAATAGATTTTAGTAAAGCATTTGATAACGTTAATCATTCTATTCTTTTAAAAAAATTAGAAAACTATGGAATAAGAGGTAATGTACATAACCTATTGAAAAACTATCTTGAAAACAGAAAATTTAAAATTAAAATTAAAGATAACATTGGTAGCACTTATAATATAAAAAATGGTGTACCACAAGGCTCAAATTTGGGACCTATTTTATTTATATTGTACATAAACTCTGTATGCAAGTGCATTAAACACTCTTCAATCTATATATATGCAGATGATATTTTAATATTAAATAGTAACAAAAACCAAGACATTGCTTTCGATCCTCTTCAACAAGACTTAAACAATATATCTAAATGGTCTTTCAATAATAAAATGACGATCAATCATAAAAAAACCAAAATTATGGTTATTAAGAATAAAAATAAAAAAATATATTATAATAAATCTTTTATTTTACATGAAAATTCATGCAGTAACATAAATAACATAAATTCAATTATAAGTAATGACTGTAACTGTAATGCTATTGATTTTGTAAATAATCAAAAGTATTTAGGTGTTTTTATCGATGATAATTACAATTGGAATTTTCATTATAACTATATTGTTAAAAAACTACATACTTTCACTTATATGTTTTATCATTTAAAACATATCTACCCTTTAAGGCAAAAACTTATAATTTACAAAGCATTGGTTGATTCTGTTTTGGATTATGGATTGGGTTGTTGGATTTTTTTAAATAAATGTCAAATTGATAATATCAATAAATTGATTTTAAAGATTTTTAATAGCATTTACATTAATTATAAAAACGAAACTTCTGAACAAAAATTAAAAATTCGTTATAAATACAAAATATTAAAAATAGAAGAAAAATTTATTTATAAAACTATTTTGAACAATTTCTACAAAATTAGAGACAAAAAACAAAACTACAACATTGGTGTTTCGACTAGAAATAACTGGTTGAATATTTTTGAAATTAGTAAACCAAATAATAATTTTGGTCTCAGATTAGACAATTATGTCAAATTTAAATTATTTAGTCAAATAAATTGGGAAAATTATACTAGTAATAGCATTAAATGTATTAAAAATCAATTAATCTATGATATAATTAATGATAAAATAAAAAAAAACTTTTAATTTATGCTTTTAATTTCAACTTTATAAGTCATATAACAAATTTCCAGCACCTATAACACAGGTGTAATTAATCTAATTGCACCTAATAGGACTGGTTAACATTAAAAAAAAAATAAAAAAAAATAATAATAATTAAGACGAACTTGTTATCAGTAACCGTGCTTACAACTAAAGGTCTTAAAGTACTGTTCAATGGCGAAAAATGCTTCATTAGTGACAAGAGAAATAATTTGATAACCAGTGCTACTAAGGTTAATGGATTGCATCGTTTAGATCTTGGACAAAATTCTATCCCACAAGCCAGTGTGAACCTAGTGAATGCTGAAATTTGGCATCGACGTTGCGGTCATCTAGCATTAGTGGAATGGTACGACTCCGAGATGGAATGGCGATAGGTATGAACTTTAATAACACTAAGCAACTTCATTGCAAAGCCTGTGTCATGGGTAAACAATCAAGAACTCCATTCCCAAAAGGAAAAGCAAATCGAGCAAAGCAACTTTTGGAACTTGTGCACTCAGATATGTGCGGACTTACGCAAGAGAAGTCATTCGGCGGATCACGTTATTTTGTGATATTTATTGATGACGCATCGAGAAAAACATTCTACTATCCGATGAAATCGAAAGACGAAGAGCTCAATAAATTTAAGGAATTCAAGGCGAAAGCTGAAAATTCAACTGGCAAACGTATTGAAATTCAACGTAGTGACCATGGCTGCGAATATATTAATGATGCTATGAAAAATTTTCTAAGGCAAAATGGAATCCGTCATGAAACTACAATTCCATATACTCCGGAACAAAATGGGGTAGCCGAGAGAGCGAATCGGACAATCGTTGAACAAGTCAGATGTCTTTAAATATTGTTTCTTTGATACTCTAGGCTGATAATGTATTAAACTCTGTATTAATAGTAAATAATATATTCTTTTTTATTTTGTTCGTAGTATTAAAAGTATCTGTAAATGTTCGACATTCATATACTAATATGAATTGTTATTTTATTTTTTAATATTTTGTTTCAATTACTTACTTATTATTTATTGGGCAAAAGAAATAGTAGTGAAACATTCTGCTTTGGACGCGGTACTAGAGGTATCCGAAAGTCACTTTGAATATAAACTGTGGTAGTAAATTATATTACGTTTCGAATCAGAAGAGGCAATAAAAGTTGTGAACTCAGAAGGAAGTGTCGTTATTCTCATATTATCAAAATTTGTAGGATCGAAAAGACGGAACCAGTCTTGCTTATATGAAGGAGCTATTTCAGCTTCCACACGTTCTAACACATGTTCCAAAGCGACATTGTGATTCTTCACATTTTCACCCTATCTTCATCCCAAAATTCGGATGGACAGGTAGTGTACTGACACGGCGTAAAGGGTATAAGGGAAGCGCACTGACCGAACAACAAACGAGAGTCACGGCTGAATCAGTAACTCAGTCATGATCTTCGAACAGGTGTTTACCATCATATCTTTTATAGCTGTGAAGTGCAGACAGTTTTTCATAAAAACTTTCCTACTGTTGTCTCAAAATTCACAAACTTTCTATATTCTTTATTATGTCTGCTAAATTTAATATTATCATTTTCATTATCGAAAAATAAAAATACTTATCATCTGTTATTTTAATTTCTCAAGGAGATAAGTTTTCATTTCGTTTTCATTTTTTTATCTTTAAAGAAAACTGACGAACAAATTCTGAATCTATCTTATTTAATTACAAGGTTGCACAGTTGTAGTGCATGAAAAACTAAATTTTAAATAAATACTTGTTTTTATTTTTGTATTCATTAAAAGAAAGAAAAGAAAATTATAATTAAAGTTATCCTTGTATTTACCTCCGTAATTGAACCTAGGTGTTTTATAGTGACTACTCTCCACTGATGATCGGCAATTGACCGTGAAACAGCTGTTTGGAGCTGTCACTTTTGCACTTATAAATACTAGGCCCACCTTTTAATATGTTTAAAATTATAAATTTATCTTAATTTATCTTAATTTTATAAATTATCTTAATTTTTTTATCTTAAAAGGCACACTTAATACCAGAAGAGGAAAATCCGATATTTCTGACAACGATGGAAGGACCTGGTTTCAAAACTTCATCTGATATTAGATTCATTGGAAAAATAATACAGGTCTGTGCTTTTTAATTTCTGAAAATATATTACTATTTTTAACTGTCTTTTAAACTTATCAACAATATCATATTAAATCTTTCTAAATCTTCAAAATTCATCATTTCCTAATTTTGAAAATAAAAAATTAAGTAATTAAGGTAATACTTTAAAAATTAATCATTAATCATCACTGTTTGAATATGGATGGATCAGGGGGAAGTAAAATCAGATTATAGTTTGAATAGATATAAGGTTTTAGTATGCATTACCATTGATTGGTTGATATGCATCTTCTAATCCAGGAATTGGAGAGGTTATAATGATCGTAGTTCTTCAATCAAAATTAATAATTATTTAAAAAAAAACATTTTTTATGATTATAAGACTTTTTAAGACGGACTAAAAAGTAAAAAGTAATTGTAATTGTAAATTTTTAATCGCAATGAAAATACTTGTAAGATTTAAAACGAAAAACATTGGGCGCATGCAATAGATAATTGGGATGGTATGAAAGGAGTGTATATTATCTTGCGCCTTCCATTTTTCGTTATAAATCTTAGCTATTAAAGCTATTAAAAATGTTTAAAATTATTAATGATAGCTATTAAAAATTTACAATCACAATTATTTTTTACTTTTTAGTCTGTCTTAAAAACGTGTTATATTAAAAAAAAATATTTTAAAAATAGTTATTTTCTGCTATTTAGTGTTGTGTGTATGAAATGTTTCAATCGATTTTACAAATTTTGATGAGATTATAACCGATACATGTCGCTGTTATAATCTTTTGTTAAATTGACTATTGCAACAATGAGGATGTGAAAGAACATTTCAAAATTGACTCTGCTTCCCTAAACAAAAATTATTTAACTGTAACCAAGATTAAAGCAGGAACTGTCTTAAAAAAATACATTATTGAAGACTGACCAGAATCTTTTAAAATAGCAGTTCTGGTGCATTCTTTTATGTTTGTTATTAGTTGATTGAAGGGCAAGCTAATATTATTGCATAAGGTACTGCAAACAAAAAGTAAAAAAATACTTTCAAGGGCTTTCGTTATTGAATATCGTTGACTACTAGTCTAAATTATTAGTTATATTCACTATTCACTATCTCCATTATCTATTGGAGATAACAAATTAAAATTGCTATTATTCCTTTCTTGATAGCATTAATAGCTTCTTACCAATTATTTTCTTTTTGAAACTTGTTTGAACTGCATGTAGTAAACTTGAGGCTTAAACGCAGCGCCCTGCCACAGCAACCTGTCATCGCGAAAGGTCCAGCGCCATACAGCCATTTGCAAAAACACTGATATCGCGCGACCGCAACTTAGCGCTGTAGCGCTTTGCCGCACCTACTTGTTTTCCGAAGAATTAGGGTTCCCTAACGAACAGGCAGATAGGAAAGCGAGTTAATATTGCATTGTCATCCAGTTCTGAGCTATGTTTAAAGTTTCAAGTCAAGTTCAAGTAAAGTTCAAGGGAAGTTAGTTTAAATTCAATTGCAAAATTTATATCGAACAAATGAACAGACAAGAAAGCGAGCTAATAAAAACGTGTTGATTAAAATAAAATTAAAAGGCATGTCCTGTTCCGTCTTTTGGGAGAAGGGATTACAGACAAACCGATGAACTTTCCAACCAAGCAAAACAAGTCCAAAATCCTAGATTTCTTTCCTTTTTGAATGCAATTTTTGACCAAGGAGAATTCTAATTCCTACCACTCCCCCTTCGGTGCTTGAATGTTAGTAGCTACACTCACTGACAAAAAATTTGCGACCACGAAGGAAGCGTTGGATTCAAATGAAATTTTATTAGTGTGATGTTGAGAAAAAATATCACAGCACTAGGACGATATCCGGCGGGGCTGCGGTACAAAATAAGGTCTGTTTTAGTATCTTGCTGGACCATCTCGTGCCTGGATGCGGTGTTACAGCCGGGCATAGAGTCAAATAGATATCGTATGTTGTCTTGCGGCACATTTGCCCACAGTCGTCGTTTCATCTGGTCCCAGACATGCTCGATTGGCAAAATAGACAGTCCTTTGTAGCCCTAGGTGTGTGCGAACGAGCGTTATCTTCTTGGAATATTGCTCCTGGGCGTCCAGACAGGGAAGGCAGTACATGGGGCCGCAGAATCTCCTGAATATACCACTGGGCTGTCAATGTCCCACGTAGCACTGCTAGTGATGTACGACTATCATATACGATGGCTCCCCAGACCAGGCCTGCAGTAGGCGTTATATGCCACTGTAAAGTGCGGTTGGGATTGTAGGGCTCACCTGTGGTCCTCCAAACCCGGACACGTTCTGAAATAAAAGTGAGATTCGTCGCGAAAGACGATACGCCGCTAGTCCTTGGCATTATAGAGTGCTTATTGCTAACACCACTGGAAATGCGGTCGATGATGTTGAGGTGTTAAAAGCACAAAACGGAACTGGAGTCTACAATGCAGATTCGTCTCTGGTTCTGGCAGATAAAGAGTTCCCTTATTATACTGCCAAGTTGTAGAGTGGACAGAAAGCCATTGGATCTCTTCGTGCCTCTCTGATTATCAAACAATCGTTTCTCCTAGTGATCTGTCTGGTTGTCCAGAGCCAGTCTGCCTTTACCTGTCCAACTTGATCTGTCTGATTGTCCAGAGCCAGTCTGCCTTTAGCTGTCCAACTTGATCTGTCTGGTTGTCCAGAGCCA
>JAFIDM010001028.1:15319159-15332123 GCA_023159025.1 Thereuonema tuberculata | reverse complement strand
TTGATCTGTCTGGTTGTCCAGAGCCAGTCTGCCTTTACCTGTCCAACGTGATCTGTCTTGTTGTCCAGAGCCTGTCTGCCTTTACCTGTCCAACTTGATCTGTCTGATTGTCCAGAGCCAGTGATCTGTCTGGTTGTCCAGAACCAGTCTGCCTTTACATGTCCAACTTGATCTGTCTGGTTGTCCAGAGCCAGTCTGCCTTTACATGTCCAACTTGATCTGTCTGGTTGTCCAGAGCCAGTCTGCCTTTACCTGTCCAACTTGATCTATCTGTAAAGTCAGAATGGCCTCAATGCAGGGCAAACCGGCGCACAGTGGTTCGGATAAAGAATCTGACGGGAAAAAAATATTTCTTTGTGTATTGCGGTAAATATACTAAAAAGATGTTATGAACTTAAATATATAGGCATGATTCTCACTTTTTATCGTGAGTAGCTATGTATAATTTAAGTTTATAATTTATTATTTGCAAGTTATATCGTTGCGAAATAATAAAATTAGGATTGGAATTAAAAGCAGTAGAACACATTTGTTGCAAATGTTTATTATTTAGAAAAATTAAATATCTAATTATCAGCATCATTATCATTATCATCATCATCATCATCATTGTTTTGATCTTCATCTGCTGAATTCTGTAGTAGTCGCTATACAGCAGGAGATAAACTTTTACACCTGCTTGTTTTCGTTTGACTCGAAGACTGCTAACAAGTGGGTCTGAGGAAATTAAAAGATTGTGCATCACATCTGTGATTGTATCTTTTCGGCTAAATTTACGTGTATGATGCTCTCTGGCATTTTTATAGTCTTTATTCCGGGTTTCCTGTGCCTCCTCAGACATCATTCCAACTGGAAGTACAGCTTCTTTTATCAATTGCGCACCGTGGATAAGTATTTTATGCACACTTTGTGGCATGTAATACCATTTATATTTTTCAACGTATAAATCTGCTGTATCAGAGCAGTATTTTTCGAACTCTCGAATGTTAATAGCATATCCACATGCGATTGTTTTAAGTATGGTTCCGAATCGCCGGATTAACTCTTCGTCTACCCTGGTGATATCAGACGCTGAAGTTGTGTTTTCAAAAAACCTCCGCCCGGTATTCCCGTCATTTGTCGTACCAAAGCCGGGTTTGGGTATGTCGACGAGAAGCCCCATCTCTTTTCGGAAGCGATTTTGAATATTACTTTTTAGTCTGTTGACATCATCTTTATGTTGTTCCAATATTCTCCATGATTTTATGTCATACCTGTAAGATATATGCAGGATACATTCGAAAAATTTGATGACTAGACAAACTAGTGCAGACTAGACAAACCCAAAGCTGTATCATTTGGCTTTTTTTGTCGTACATGGCTGAGGTTGTTCATTTCGGATGGATATGTATTTATCTTTTGTGAACTTCTTGTCAACAAAAAAACCTAATGCTTCGTCCTGTGTTAATTTAATAATTTGTGTATTATTTGGAGATTGGTATGCTTTGTTTTATCTTCGTGGCTCTGTTTGGGGAAAAATTGGTAACTTGTTTCACTATTAGTGCCGCATGACGTTTTCCCGCAGATCGAAGACCCATTTCAGCTGCAAGAACAATTTCCCCAACAGTATTCGCTTCCAACAAGGGTTTCAGTTTTTCTTTACGGGATTACTCACCACTCTCTTCGAACAATTTACATGGACGACCACTGTTTTTTCTTTGTTGTGAACTCCATGCTTCTTTAAACACCAATTTCACATCCAACCATTTACTGTTTTCCCGTGAAAACTGTTCTAATATGTAGTGACAGTCACTCCATCGTTTTTTCAGATTATTACAAAATTTTGCACTTTTTTTTTTCACTCTTCACGAAAATGTTCATTACAGTCTTGTAAACCATATTTATCAAATATATAATCACAAACAGAGGCTAATCTCCTTTGCAGATTCGCTTCGTTCCGACATACGTCAAAGAGCTCTCTTCTTGAAATTCCTTCCTCCATCACTGAAAATCTAATTAAAAAAAAGTTGGTTAAACATGGTTAAGGAAGAAGCGTAATTTTATGGATAAATAACTAGGCTACAATTTAAGTATGATGCGACATCAGGTTTCCACGGGCTTTGCTATTGCCAGTCCAAAACAACAACAGAACATACAAAAATAAAACAAGGAATAAGGCTTCGATATTACATCAACTAAAAACATAATGGTAATCATAATAATGTAAAATAACATCTAAAAGTCAAGATAATTATCTTAAGTTTTATCACCGAAAACCTCAACTAAATCTTACATAAATTACGTTCACACTGATCGAAGTTCTGAGAACTACAGCTGGCAGACGCGAAATGGTACAAGTACATACGAGCAAAACAATACGTTTCTTCCAGCTCTTACAATAACCTATTATTTCTTTGGAAAAAATAATTACAGACAATAGCTACACAACTATCCACGCTTCTGATATGATAGTTATCTTTTGTTTTTTCAACCACAACTTTTTGACTTTTTTCCAGCTAGATTCGTATTTCGAACCACTGTGCGGCGTGCCGCCCAGCCAGCCTTTTGCAGTCCGATTATACCGCCTCTTTCAAACGCAATGAGTTGTTCGTATTGATATTTATAGCGTCTTCGCGGTATGTTGACCGCTCATAGACCCCGCCTGAATATGAGGACTCTACTGCGTGTGCCTTAGAAGCTCGTCGGCTTCCAACTGCAGCTCGCTATTGGACGAGCGGCTATGGGCAATCGCACAAACATTCATTTGCTTACAACCTTCGCCGTAGCTTCTGTACATATTTACTTTTCAGTTTATAGAATGATGCAAAAAATATATATTAAGAAAAAAAAATTAAATATCCTTATTTTTGATCATACTTTACAAGGTATTTTCCCATACTTACTAATCTCTTTTATAAAAAAATCAGACATTTAGGTCGAAACATTATTAAAAACAAATTATATTTTAAACAGTTAATTCTCAAAAAAAAATTAAAAAAAGAAGGAATTCGCAGCCTGAAAATTAACTGTAAAGAATTACAAATAAAAAATAGCTCACATCAAACTAGATTGAGCTAGATTTTTGGAACCCAAGGAGAAAAGGCTTGTGTGTTGCCCGAATCTACTAATGCCTCCAGCAAATCAGATTTTCAGCTTCAAATAAGAAAATTATGCAATCAAATCAAGAAAATGCATTTTAAATTATCTCATCTTTTTTTTATTCATAAACAATATTTCGACAAGAGAATTTCTTGCCTTCCTCAAGCTTTCTTCGAAAAATAAAAAATACATTGATTTCAAATTTTACAACAAATAGAAAAGATAATTTACATATATTTGATTTGCTTATTTTATTTTAAACAATCTTTAGATATTAAATAATTTACAGACATTTTGATATGCCTAATTTGTTAATAATAATAAGCTTTAACAATGCTTTCTGGTCCCTAAGTCTTATAAAAGAAATTACATTTTTATGGCGTTGGATAGAGCATATAAAGTTTGCTCCAATGAGATGACCTTAACAGCCGAAATTCCTTGCCAACGAGTTTCTTGCGTCTTTCATTGAACGGGTATTAAAGTGATTTAGAGGAAAAATGATCTATGATAAGGGTACCATACAGCCCATTATTGAGAGAAAACAAATGGCAGTTAAAAACTTCGTCTCGATTAGGCTTGATGAGGAGCTTATAAAAAGAATAAAACCTGTTTTGGCAAGTGTTGGAATTGGAACTGCTTACAAACACAAAACACGATAGGTTCATTTTTGAATCGTAGGGTAACTACTACTGAAAACAAATCTAGGACTCAAGGGTTATATACGTTATTAGATGTATGTCTTCAACAGGAATTAAAAATAATAGGTGTTTGTATATTGGTAATACAAAAAGGGAATTGAATGTGCGCATAAGGGAACATGTGAACGCAGTAAGTAATTACTGCACTGACTTTACTTAAAATACCGCCCTCCATTACCGAAAAATGGGGCACTCGCTGAACACTAAAAATGTGGAAATTCTTGGCAGGCAAAAAAATAAGTATTTGCGGCTCTTTTATGAGTCCGGCATGATCAAGTTGTTGCATAATTATAATCAAGACCTATCTACAGTTAACGTATTAGAGTATAGTCTTTGAGGGTTTTTTTTTTTTTTTTTTTTTTTTATAAAAAAAGAGAAAAAAAAAGAGAAAAACAGCGCGAGTTAAAATTAAGCTGAACGTCGTTTAAAGTTAGCAGACGACAGTTCCCGAGTAAGCTTCTAGACCTCACCACCAGATGTAGTAATGAGGTCTTTATGTAGCCTGAGAGTAGCCAAATCAGTCTCTTAACGATTTCCGATAAGGAATGATATTTTATCAAAAGGGGGGGTGTCCACTTGATAAAGGAACCAGATTTTGGTAGTTCCGAAACGTGCGTAGTGGTTTTAATGTTTTAGTAAATTAATGAAATATTTTGATATTATGTAATTTTCTGTTTTTGATTCAGAAATGAAAGTGATTCTAGGACTTATTATTGAAGTAAAATTTAAGTTATTCTATCTATATTCCATAGACTGCTCATTATTATTCCTCTCTTAATGACTAACTGTTCGGAAAATTGACAAGATGATGTATTACAAGAGGTTAAAAAAAAATCTCGGCTTTCTTTCCGAACGCTGTAACTTGCCTTACCTTCTCGATGTGTTGAAGGGGAGACTTTATTAGAGGAAAAGGTGTAAAAACGGGCACAGGTGTAAATATGGGCACCCCCTTTCTTAGGGGCTACGGGAAGTGCTGCAGTTTTGCGACCATGACTAGACGGTGTCTTTTATTGATATAAGATAGCAGAGAGCAGTTGGAACCTTTAATTTCAAGTAGTGTGGATGCAGCGTCAGTTATTGTGTGAATTGGTGTTTGTTCTGGACTGCAAACCTTTGACAGTAATGTGAAATCGTTTTCTTTTCATGTCCTTGTGGTTAGTTTAAAATAATTTCATAGTGATATTCGGAAAGCGGAGATCCTAAGCTACTTTTAGAAGCACGCATTTAGTCACGCACGCCTTAAGGTTACATATGATAGTGGCCATCTTGCTTAGATGTGGTTGGTGTAAATATGGGCCATTCAACGGGGGCCTCTAATTACATCATCTTTTCTCTTAAACAATATAAACTAGCTATGCCATTGATGAGGCTGCTGAAACACCGCAATGTTCCCGGGGAACTTCAAATGCAATTTCTCCGTTCGACATATCTTCGGTCCACAACATTAAGAAGAGAACCACTACTCGAGGATGCACAGCAGCAAGGGCCACCTTGCTGGACCATCACTGGAATTTAAATGTGTTATGTGCCAAATGTGGGCACAGTTAGATTGTGCCGGGTCTGAAACAGCCATTTATGTTTGCGATTTCTGTAAATAATTTTTGATTTGATGTTCATTTAAAATTCTCTTATATATAAAACTTGCTCTTTGTACCGTTTTGTATTGTTTTATCCTGTTTTAAAACATTTTAAACTATTTTATTTTTACTTTTTTGGAGAGGGCCCATATTTGCACTCCATTTTTTCTGGTGCTATTTTAGAATCTTTTTATAAATCTTCATTTTCGAATTGAAATAATTGATATTAATCATTGTTTTGCCTCCTCTCATTTAGTAAACTTGTTATAGGTTTTAATGAAGGTCAAAAATCTATAATTTTTTTTAATAGAAAGTAACTTTATGTCAAAAACAAAAGAGGGTGCCCATATTTACACCTTTTCCTCTACAAATTTGTTTTGACTTTTAGGTATTCTTTCATCAATCGAATCAAATATATAATAAACTTTTGAATAGTTCATAATAGTCACGTGAATTACATCAGCCACGAGATTTCAACATTGTTAATATTGTAAAGGATTTTTGTTTAAATCTCTAATGTCGCACTTCCGCATAAAAAGAAAATATCAATTCATCAAAGTCATGAAAAAAAAGGAATAAAGAGCCTTCATTCGGATTCAAGTATTTCTTTAATTGATGTAGAATAGTAAGGAAAATCAACTTGTATGAATTTGTCCACCCCGAAATTTCAAATAAAAAACAAAATCAAAACTCTAGAAAGGTATTGAGATCAGCCAAATGATTCTAGAAAAATTTAAAGTTAATTGTGGAAACCTGAAAAAATTCAATAATTTCATTTCTTTTATTTCTTTGTTTTATTACAATGAACAATCTATATGTTACCTCTGTAAATAATTTTATTCATTTCATTTGTTTCAATTCATTTTATTGTTTAAAACAATAGATATTGATTTCACGCAAGAAGTTAATTCAGTTTGTTACAATGAACAATACATACATGATACATTCCTACCATGAATGATTCTATGTTGTAATATTCATGTTAGTAGAAGTTTTGATATGTTTTATAAGGAACATTCTATGTATTTCTAAACCTGATGAAACAGATAAAGTTAATAACCTGCAAAATATAGCTATGAAGAAGAAATGTGTTTTGTTACATATCTAGTAAAACTCTAGTTTAGTTCGTTTGTTCCGAATCCTTTTGAAAAATTGTTTGTTTCAAAATTGTTTGTTTCAAAACCGAATATCCACAAAAATTTAAGTTAAATTCGTTGAGAATTAATTTCACGCTATCCCATTTTAAGTTAGAAGTTGAGAACAATACAGAACGAATAATAAAGTTTGCTTCTGCTTGGTACAAATGTTGATGTGTTATACAGAATTATATGTAGTTTTTTGAAATGTCCATTTGAATAAAAAAATCATAGAATAATAGCTGGAAAATAGTTCATATGTCCATACTAATCATCGTCAATATTCCATATTTTTTTAACAATATATGCATCCAGTCAATTATTTTATGCTTTCCATGTTAATTGTTTTTGCCACACGCTTTCCCTTTTATTCCATAAAAATTCAAAATTACACATTAAGTTTCGCAATATCCCGCACCCTTGCAATGAATAAAAAGGGAGTTCAGTGTAATCCATTGCACAGTGTTGCTTATCGCAATCAAAATACTAACAGTTTACCGAAAGGAAAACAAAATAAAATAAATCACGCTCCAATCAAAATAGTTCTCTTAAAAAAAAAAAAAAAAACACTGTTGTTAGTTCATTTTCATCCACAATGTTTTTCTTAGATTTCTTGTAGTAGTAGGTAATGATGTATCTACCAATCCACGTGGTGAGTGTGAGAGGACATTAGACTTATATCCCCACCCTCACCTCAGATAGCGTCCTACAGCCAGAAATGGTTACAAAAAGTGCTGAAGAAGAAGGAGAACAAAAAAAAACTTTCGTCAACAAATTTCACGTCAATAACAACTTCCTGCAGTGTCTTTTAAATGATAACTGTTTTTCATTTTCTGAGAAAATCACTAGTCAATATAATGGCTTCTGTATTATCACATAATAAATCTGTTGGTTCATGAATAAAATCTTTTTCATCAATTTCATCAAGAAACTGTTATACATTTAATACTTGAGATTATAAGATTTCGATTACACAATATATTTCAACTCAGGTGTATGTGGGAAGCACAGTCTGTTTCTTGTTATGCCACCTTACTGTCCCATTTGTTAGAATGAGAAAAGATTAAGAGGTGGCTATTTCTATTTTTGGATAACTTCCGTCAGTCTCTACTTTTTACTGCTATTCAATGTAAGTCAAGCATTTTTCTACAGTTCTTATTAAATATATTAGGATTCTTTTAGTCAACTTTAAGTTTTCTTGGGGAAATTATTCATTTGTCTTGATAACATTTTTAGAGGGAAGCAAATATCAGGACTGATTAATCCACACGAACCACAAACTCATAATCAGACTTCTTAATTTAGGTGATTCTCTTTGTTTAGATGTTTTGTGACTTGTTCTTCTCTTCCTTATTTGCTCAATATTTCATTGTTGTTTTTATTGTTTTTAATTTCATTTTATATATCTTTAATAAATATACGATAACATTTTAAATTTTCATATCCAGAATCACTCAAGAATTTAGTGAATTAATATCTGGTTAATTTCTTTCTTGTCTCCTTAATGATTTTGTAATGACGAAATCTTTCGCCTAAGAATTATCAAATCATAACGTAAATTACAACGAAGCATTTGTTCGCTTTTTATCATTTTGTACATATATGCATCATTCGGTTTAGAGTTGATGATACACATTTTTAAGAAGTTTCTCTTTAATTTTTCAAACAAACAATGATGTTTTCTTTTACGTTTAGGTATGCGAAATTAAGTCAAAGTTTTAAAAATACTTCGTAGGTTTCCGTTCATTGGTGAACCAATATAGAATGTGTGTTTCGCTTTTCAGTCTCTTATGAGTTACAGGATTTGGTATACTGTACAATTCCTAGCTTCAATGACATATGGCCAGGAACTTAGAAGCAAGTTTGGTGCAATGTAGCTCTAGTCAATTCAACAGTTTTTTATTCTAGTATAAAAAAAATTCCATTCATCTTTGGGGAATAACTGGAAGTTATCCGTTGAGAGATGCCCTTTGAATCAAGGTATTCTTGTTTGTAAGAATTTTTTTTATTGATTTGTAAGGTTTGAGAAGGTTAATTCTCTTTCCATTTTCATCTTTAATTTTTATTTTATTTATTTGTTTATTATGTTTACCAAGAAACCTTGAGGAAGTCTTTGAAACATAAGACGAAATATTGGTCTGTGGTGCAGTATTTTGGAGTTAAATAAAGATTTGTGATATTCTTGTTTGTCTTTGTTGATGTATTCAGTGCCCTTATGAGAAAAGATACTTTGACCTTTTTCTGAGTCTGTATCTTCACGAAATTTATAATATTTCCTTTTCTTAAAGCTTCACAATTGCATGAGATACATAAGCTATAGGAGAATAGTCATCAATGAACATTAAGATATATCTTTATTTTTTTGGTTTCCAACTTCAAACATTGGTGTGAATATCTCTGTAGTGGGGATTTTAGCAAATCTTCTGCCGATTAGCATAACAACAACTTCTAACTTTTTCGTTGAATTACATAAAGGTAAATTAGTGTTTTCTTTATTCTAACATTACATACATTGAGAATAAAGTTGAGAATAAAGTTAGCTTTTCCAAAGTGGAATTTAAATGTAACTAGCCTCATTAAGATTGTTTCTATAATATTCAAGATCTGAAATGTTTTTTTTCTATGGATCTGTCCTTAATGACGGTTTCAATATATCCATTTTTAAAAAATTTTTCTAAGTTACAAGAGGTTTTTTTCATTAAAACAACATGTTGAACATTTTCGATTTTAATATTCACTAATATCATCCTGTACAAATGATTTTAATTTAACAAAATCCTTGCCGATCCTTTTATGTTCGCTTTTATGTTGGCTGCTTTGGTGCTTCATAAACTTGCTGATTTCCTTCGGTATCTATCTATCTATCCATCTATATATATATATATATATAGCCGGACAAATCATTGTCGGCTATATATGTTTAATAATATAAGTTAATTTTATTCATATAAATATATATATATATATATATTGTAACGGTACCAAGAGATAATTTTAGTCCTTCAGGGGTTGTTCGGGTATTTTGTTGGGCGCCAACCGAAAAGTCCGTTCGGTGAATTTTCTATCTACCCCCTCCAAAGTCGTTACATGGTACGCCCTGACTAATCCAGTCCATTCGGAGCGTGGGGGAGCCACACTTCACGTTCACGCACAAAGAAGCACAACGCATTCACCACATTAATTAAACTTAACAATTTTATTCGACACTGCAAAATAATAATATGTCACTTCACTGCAAGAATAATACTTTCGGCGAAGCTATGGCTTATAACTTCTTGAAGCATAAAGTTAAATTACGACGCACTGAAATTTCACTTACGAAGCACTAAATAACTAAATTACGAAGCACAAAATTTACTTACGAAGCACTAAATAACGAAATTACGAAGCACAAATTTTACTTACGAAGCACTAAGTAACTTGTGGAATCCTACTAAATTACGAGGCACAATTTTCACTTACAAAGCACTAAGTAACTTGTGGAATCCTGCACGGGTGTACACGTGCATTGAACACAAAATTTGCAAGCCTTATTTTGCAAATTAATTTCAGTAATTCTACGCACAAATAAATTATAGAAATTGTAGGCTATCCACGGGTTGCCTATTCTAACTAAAGATAACTTGATTTAACACGCCCTATTTCTAACAAACGCGTCGAGAATTTGAGACGCGGCTGCCAATACATCGCCCGCGGCGATCGACGAGGCCGGGTGCATTGTAGCAAAGGTAAAGAGAGCAAAACGGCGGCGAGAGAGAGAAATCTTCCTCGAACACCCCGTTTAAATAAACTTTAAGAGCGCCGCTGTGTGACGTCACGCGTCGCACAGACCATTCGGATAGCAGGATTGCATATCTGCCCAAATAAGGGAGATTACCTCATTATTACCTCACATGGGGTGATAATGCTAATTAACCAATAGAATTACAATGCTTACAACAATTCCAAATATGGAATGATGGCCACAAGGAAATTCCTAAGAATAGGAAATTTCCAAACTCAAATAAACTCAGCTTAATTAAAGCAAAAAGAAAATTAATTCCTTATCCAAAATCCTTAAATTCAACTAATCTTAAATTACACAACTACTTAAAACACCTAAATTTCTAACATTAAATTGCATTAAATCCTAATAATTTACATTTAAAAGATTTATCTCCTAAAATCCTAAATTAAAATAAATTAAAGCCTAAACTAAAATAAAAATCACTGACAATAATTAAAACTGCCCCTAACGAAGTCTTTCGCCATTAGCTTTTACAAAATAATTACTTTGAAATTATTTTTCTTAATTGACATTTCTTTTGTCTTTATAATGATAATAATATTAATATTCTAATATTTTAATAGTTATAATAAATCGACATATGAGTATTGTCACAATATATATAAATATATATATATATATATATATATATATATATATATATATATACATATATATATATTGTAACGGGACAGGGGGTGACTCAGGTAATTTAAACTATGTGGTTCTACACTCTCAAGTTGAGCGCCAACCGTTTTCATGCGGTAAAATTTCCTTTCCACCCCCTCTAGGTCGTCACATCCCCAATAATTGCTCAGCCATGTCAGGTGATGGGGGTCACACCGCACCGTTACTAAATTAAGGACTACTACTTCAACAACTTAATCTTGAATTTAACAATTTATTTGCCAACTAAAAATAACAAGCTTCTACTTCGAAGACTGTGTCAATGCGAATTAACTTGGAGACTGTTTAGCTATCCTACTTATGCACCATTTCTCTCACTAATGTGCACTTGAAAAAAAAAATTAAGGGCTTTCCACAATTTTATCCATTCACTTAACTAACTGAATTCTCTAAATATCCTATCGCTAAAACGTTAAGCATTTTCTCCTTTTTTTTGCTTTTCACCTTGTTTGGTTTAATTTCACCTTTTGTGCTTGTGGATAAATTCACTACACTGCACTATTAATGTTGTAATTAGCTCCGCTAATTGGACCGAATTTGACGCACTTGAACAACAAAAAGTAATTCATAGGAATAAATTCCACTCACATTATTTCTCCGGTGCGGGTATTCACGCTCGCTAATTTGTAAGATTTTCTGATGCAAACTGAGAATTTCTTTTGACTTTTTAGGCTATCCACAGTTACCATTCTAACTTTACAACTGGTTTATCACACCCTAACCTAAGTTTTGGTTCGAAGTCATGTATTCCGACTCGAACGAACTGAGAATTTATCACTGGCATTAACAGTAGTTTGCAGGTGGCGAATGGACGAGAGAGAGCTATCATCCCTCCGCAAGCCATTAAATACGTTCAGGCCTCGCACCACCTATTACGTAATTAACCTGGCGTCCTATTGCAAGGCGAGGTTGGATATCTTACAAATAAGGCAAGTGACGTCACCAAATGTGATGACTCCGATTGACCAATAATTAATCGAACAATTCCTCACAAGGAAATGATTGCGTTATAAATACTTCAACAAAATTAAATGGAATTTTCCGCGGCTAAGCTAAACGAATTAATTCTGTTTAAATTAATTCCGAAAAAATTAAAATCTTAAATTTAATTTATTTCAAATTCAACTAAGCTTAAAAATTACATTGAATCTAAACTAACTAAACTTCGTTTTGAAAGACCTAAAATTACACTACATTGTCATAAGTTACGAAACCTTAATCTAAGATATTTTTCTAAAAAAAATACTAACTTAAAGTTTAAAGCTAAGCAATTTTAATGCTAAAACTAAACTACTAAAATTGACTAAAATTAGCTAAACAAAATTCCACAATTGACTTACCATAAAACAACTTAAGATATTTTTTCTTATTTTTACATTTTTTTTTGGATTGAGACTAACAATAATAACAAATTTACTGAATTTCGACTGTACATTGAACTGTAATATATGCGTAATGTCACATTATATATATTTTGAGCCCCTATTCTGCTCACGAAGCCCCTATTCCACTGGTCACCAATCAGGCCATCGCCTGATGAATTTCTATTTTTCTTGCGGGGCTGATGTTCCTCGAGGTCTTTCTTTTACCCCATTTACACTTTCTCAATCATTCTCTCAATCATTCCGAGTCGCAAGGATCGGCGCTGTCCTAGTAGACACACACAGAATAAATCACACACTATGTATACAATAACTAAATCCCATTTATTTACAACTTAACTCTATGGTAAACATGGAATCTTCCAGTGGCCGCATTCTTGGAAAATGCGCACAATATTAAACTAAATTATTTGTTTAAGTAAATGACACTAACAACAATACTCCTGGATTGGAGCGTAAACCGTAGAAATGGGAAAACTAAGCATTTTCAACACTCACTGCACACTAATTTGACTCCGGCAGCCTCTAAGAATTTTTTATACACAAATAAAATAAAAAAAGCGCTTAAAAAGTAGATTAACACATTAAAAGGGTGAGATCGTGTTTACAAATGACATCCCAAAACAGCTGTTTCTTGCTT
>JAFIDM010001028.1:15300023-15318759 GCA_023159025.1 Thereuonema tuberculata | reverse complement strand
AAAGAGAGAGTTATATTTTACAAAATGCTTTCTTTACAGATGATCCAAAGCTTCCAGTGTGGATTTCTTTAAATGACTTGGATCAAGAAGGCTCCTACGTTTGGAGAGGAAGAAATACTAAATTAAGTTACAGTCAATGGTGTCCTGGGGAACCTAACAATCGAAAGACAGATGAAGACTGCGTAGAATTTTATTTTGTACCACAAATTAACAATATTTGCTGGAATGACGAGGGTTGTAGTATTCCACAACTTTACATGTGTGAAAAGAGGGTTGCATAATGTGTATATTTTTTTCCTTTAGTTTTCTTAAAAATAAAATCTCGAAGGTTGAAACTGGATAAAGAATATTCCTGAGGTTCCCAAAATTCTGTTTCATACTGTTATGAATATGTAAGTAATTCAAAGTAAAGTTGATGTTGATTTCAAAAATGATATAGAAAATCTTATTTCATTGGAATCCTTTACAATCTTTATTTACATGAAAACTGGTCTTCTTGGAATATCTTTAGAGTTGAAACGGATAGAGAACAGTAAAAAGGCATAGATTAACAATATGGTTAGTCGGTAGAAGAAAAATAAAAGATTTATTCAAGAGAAATATAATAGTCTATATCGTCTTAGATTATTTTTATGCCAGGCTAAAAGCTTCTTTTAATAAGCTAACTGCGCCTTTAAATTCTGAAGATGAATGAAAAAACTCAATTTAGTTTCCAAAAATTGCTAAATATTCATATACATATATATATATATATTATATAATTAAGAATTTATGTTATGTTCATGAAGGAACTTAGTTTTAAAATTGCTATATTTCAAATTAAGAAAACGGTTCCATTATTGTTTACGGTTCCATTATTCAGTGTTTCTCAAGTGAATATAACTTTGAAATAGACATCAGTATATACACATTATGTTAAATTAATAAAAAAAAGCAAGAACCAATAGGAAGCTATTAAACCAATGCAATCTCCTTAAAGCGACATCTTCAGTTCTCATACAGCAAGGACGTTGTACTTTTAAACTTTTAAAATTCATTAGAAATTTCAGTTTTAACAGCAGATTGTTCAGCAGTATCTAATCTTAAGCAGCACCTGAATGTCTAACATGTCCTGAATGAACATTACAGAAATCATGTTATAAAATACGTATGTTCATATTACACGATTAGTGAATGTAAAGGTGCTTTGTTTAAAATATTGATGTTTAAAAGTTAGAACTAATCATCATATATCCTCCAACTAATTTATGTCAATTTAATCACCAAAATATTTCGTTACATGTTGAACGAAATTCTTTCGTAATAAAGCTAACAGAATGCTATGCAAGCTCCTTGAGATGCTCTAGAGTGTGCTGCTGGATTCTCTTGTTCTGCTGGGTTTAAAATTGGGAAATTGAGTTGGCCACGTCTGAAATCCTTTGTTTTCAGATAATCTTCCATTAGGGCAGCTTTGTGAGTGTGCGCGTTGTCATCTACAAACAGGAAATCAAATCCTTTCCAATCCAGAAAATGCGAATATATTGTTGCATAACGATATTGCCGTATATCTGGTCTGTAAGGGTTCGATCCCAAGGCATTTTTTTGAACCCAAAAATGACATCTATATCATGATATCATCTCTGACGTAATGATCCAGTTCAAGCAGACAATTGAGAGGTTGGAATGAGTCCGAGATTCTCTACACATGACGATATGACTGGAATTTCCATGCTCCCCTGACGATGGACTATATTCTCTGTACCATTACCTAATGGATATCAGTTTTCTTGATCAGTAGGCTTTTTTATTAAAAATAGAAATATGACAGTTTATCTATTTTTGCTTCTGAAAGAATGTTGAGTACCTGTAGCATACTAACTTTTTGATAAATCGATTTGTACTGTAAATTTTTATTGTTTTAATATTTCGTGTTAATTAAGTACTTTATCAGATATCAATTACATCTCTATCTATCTATCTATATCGCCCGTAACACCCAATACTGGGTATGGACGCTCTCCTACCAGAGGAGTTTAGACTAGATATCGCAAGGGGGCGCCAACCCCAAGGGAAGAAACAGACAACACAGAAGAAAGGAAAGTGAAACACCCATGCCACTTCCGGGATTCGAACCCAGGAACTGGCGCATTGGACGCCACGGCTGGCCGCCGCCGAGACCGCACGACCACGCCAGCTCAATTACATATGATCAAGTGTGTATATATATCTTGTGACCTGTTGTGATAGGTTTCGTTTACTCTGTAAATTCAGGGTGTTCCATTCGTCAGAGGCCTGAGTTATCGTTTTTACAGATATAATATATAATGTAGGCCAACAAAACTTTGGTACTACAGACATTCAGAAATATCCAACATATAGCAAAGAAGGATTATGGAAAGCAGCAAAAACATCTACAGTCGAAGTTGAGAAAATAGAAAACGTTCGAGAAAAGTCAAAGTTGCTCGACAAAAGAGAAACATCCATATGTCTAATCATGTCAATGATGGAAGATAAGTTTAAGATGCTCGTTATAAATTTCAAGATCCTGTGAAATTGGGAATGGAATCGTAAAATAGATATAATAAAAAAGGACTATCTCAAAATAGTAATAATGAAAAGAAAAAATTACTCAATTAAAAGAAAAGGAAACTTTAATTGACAAGTTAGTTGAAAGTTGAATTGGAACAACTTGGGGAAGTTATTTCGAAGAGGAATTATGTTGGATAATCCTTTTTCCGGACTATCTAATACTTACCATCCTTATGCAGAAGAGATAATGATTACTGAAGGCAGTGGCGGCGCTAGACGTCGGCGACCGCCGACGTCCTCGCTCCTGAGGGGGCCTCGCAAAAAAGTTTAACAATGTTGTTAAAGGTTTAGCTATTCGTATATATTTCATATACGCGTGAGTAGTATGTATGCAGAGTCGGAGAGTGGTCTGGCAACACTATGAAAGTTAGGCGATATCGCGCGCGAGACTATGTAAACCGCCGAGTTCTTTCTGTTTATTCATCGTTCACAAAATTCGGACTCTCCTGCTTTCTTTCACAGACAACAACGTAATATTCTCGACAGTGGAACATTTTATTGGGTTTATTATCGGCGCAAAAACAACGGCAGAGTATTTAACAAATGCAATATACAAGAACTAGAAAGAAATGGTCTAGATATCTAAAACTGTCGAGGACAGGGATTTGATAACGGCGCCAATATGGTCAGCCTTAATAAAGGTGTCAGAACTAGAATACTCAATATTAATCCAAGAGCATTCTTCACGCCATGCGGATGCCACAGTTGGAATTTGCTTTTGATAGATGCAGCTAACTCTTCTACAGTAGCCAAAACATTTTTCGTCTTTATCAATAAAATGTATGTGCTCTTTTCAAAGTCAAGCAAGAGTTGCGATCTTGTAAAAACTAAATTAAAATTGACTTTAAAATCTCTGTCTGAAACACGATGGGAGAGTAGAATCGGAGCAGTCAAAGCGATATTTTTACAATTTGATGATATTATCGAAGGCGTTAATGACTTGAAAAATAAAACTGATGATTCCGAAACTAAGTGACTGTGAAGCATTCCTAACGAAATGTTAACTTTTTGAGTTTATTGTTGCAATCCTCGTGTGGTACGAGATTTCAATTTCCTTTCCTGTGCTGTCAGCCTCTTCTTCACTTTCTCTTCGGTCTGACGTCATTCCGTAATGGCGTCCTGGAGAAGGCAACGGGAAACCACTCCAGTAACTCTTCTCTTGTATAGTTATGGCTTCTCCTAGGGGTCGCCCTTCGGGGGTCACTAGGGTCAAGAATTCCGTAATACAGGATTTGAAAAAAGCGTTGCAGAAGCTCGATTGTTTGTAGAAAAAAAGTAGTTACGGAATTGAGTCACAATTTAAAGTAAAAAGAATAGCAAAGAAAAAACGAATGTTCGGTAATAAACATATTGGTGAATCCATGCAATCTGTTGAAATGCAGTATAGAGTTAACTTTTTTAACACCATGATGGATGCTATCATACTTGACACCGAATGTCGATTCAATGGGCTCAATGAATATTATGAACGATTTGGTTTTATTTGTGATATCAATTATTTGAAATCTATACCAAAAGAGGACCTTCTCAAGAACTGTAATGATTTAGATAGAATACTTCGAGAAGGTGAAAACAGCGACATGCAACCTTATGAACTGTACGAAGAACTGCAACTTTTAAAATCCAATTAACAAAATTCTATCAACCATGCAAAACAACTTATCCAGTACATTTTAAAAAATAATTTGAAAGAAGTATATCCAAATGTTTACGTAACAATCAGACTAATGCTCACATTTCCAGTCAGTACGGCTTCTGCTGAGAGAAGTTTTTCAAAGTTAAAATTGAGTAAGATCTACTTGAAAAGCAGGATGAGCCAAGAGAGTCTATCTGCGTTATCAGTTCTGTCAATTGAAGCGGAAATAGCAGCTGATGTTAACTATGACATAATTTTGAAAAAATTCAGAGGCTAAAAGCCGGAAAATTCGTTTATTTTAATTTGGGATTGTGTATATAATTTTTGTCAATATTTGATTAGCAATAAAACTCATATACTCATACATCAGTCTCAATCTATTTATCGTTTTCTTTCTGACTGGGAAATGAAAGAGGCCTCGCAAAGCTGATGTCGTCGACGTCTACATTTGGTCTAGCACCGCCACTGACTGAAGGAAAGGCAGAATTTAATTTTGAGACTGTTTGCGACAAAATCATCGGATAATATAATAGAATGAATGTTACTGAAGATGCTGTTGAATTAAATGGAGCATAATGAGAAAGAAGACTGATGCACAATGTATGAAAATGAAAGAAAGGACTATTCACATCAAAAGATAATTAAATTATCCACAATTCGGCGGTAAAGGAACTGTCGACATTAATTTGTTATCAAATTGGTAAATTTAACATTGAATCCAGTTTTTCGATCAAAAACAATATCGAGGCCATTAGAAAAATCAAAGAATTGAAGTATAATAGTAATTATGAATTCTTTTCTCTAGATGTCGAGGCATTGTTTACCTCGATATCTATGGATCTAGTAACTAAGGCTTTTCAGCACCTGAAAAACAAATCTTTTTTTAATTACGTAAATTCACAAAAACTAACGGATCTATTGCATTACATAGAAGCTCTTTTCAAAATGCAAATTTTCAGTTTTAATAATCAAATATACCAACAAACCCATGGTCTCTTTATGGGGCTCGCGGCATCCGCTGTTTTGGCTGAGATAACTATGATTTATATTGAGGATTCTGCGTTTTTAATATATGATCAGCTCAAAATTTCAATCGACATGTATCTTAGATACGTCGACGATCTCATCTTTTATTGCGATCCGGAATATCAAAGTAATATTATGAAACACATTTCTAATATCCACCCTAATATTAAGTTCCAGTTGGAAAAAGAACATAATGTTAATAATTCCATCGCTTTTTTGGATATTTTTATACAGCGCAGTGAGTTCGGATTAGAAACATCGGTTTATCGCAAGCCCACCAACCAAAATATAACTCTCAATTATAATTCATACACCCCCACCTTCCTTTAAGATCAATAATCTAAACATGGCTGTTGATAGAGCTTTTCGTATCTCCAGTAACTACAGCGCATTTAACAACGAAATTAAATTGATATACAATATTTTTAGCCAAAATGATTATCCTAAGTCATTTATTAACAAACACATTGCCAAGGCAACATACAATCATTATAATAACGACAGACCCAATCATAAATCTAAATTTAAATATGTTTCCATTCCATTCTATCCACCATTGCAAAAAGCTATCAATCATGTATTGCGTCCATTGCAAATCATTTGTACATCTCCAAATGAAAAAACCATAAATAATTTTCTTAAGGATAAACAAAATAATCGCCCACCCCCTAAACCAATGTTATCTACACGAAATGTAGTCTATGCAATTCCTTGCAGCCACCAACAATGAAGATATTTTGGCGAGACATCTCAAAAATTATCCAAGCGTATTTACCAGCATGAATACGCTTTAAAAAATAAAGACCTCAATTATACAACAGTTACACACGCAAACACACATCAACATCAAATTAATTTCAAAGAAGTAAAAATCATTTGCAAAGAAGAGAATCCTTTTTTTAGGAAATGTAAGGAGACATTTTTTATTTTAAGTGATCCAACTTGTTATAATGATACCCTGTCTGTTAAAAATATGGAAAAATATTTAATTCATAAAAAAGGGAAAAAAGAATAAACACAATAGTAGCTAATAATTTTTTTTTTTTTTTTTTTTTTTTCCTGCCCACCTCCAATTTTTTTGACGAACAATGGCATGAGCTTGGTCTCTAGCCACGTGATTTATTCCGTCATTTGTAATTTCTAAGGCTTTATAAACCATATGCTTTTTTAATTTCAAGTAACTTGAAGAAGATTCCTATGAGAATCGAAACTAGTAGTTCTACTTTTTAAAATGTATATATCAATTTTTTAATCAGTGCGACGGCGTACACATTTCATGAAAAATGACCATAACATAAAACATAAAAGATCATACACATAAACAAAAATGAACACGAAAAAAAAAAAACCAACAAAACCAAATCCAAGCATCGGTAGTATTAGATTTTTCTTTTGGTGAGTTTTTTCTTTAATTGATAAGCGGGCACAGATTTGATTGAGACTTCTTCATTATATCTTATAGCAGTTGATAGTTTCCATAATGAGGATTGATTCCATGGTTTCTTGTATCAAATTTGTACTTTGACATGAAGATTGGTGAAAGGAAAAGGCAACGTTGTAGCTGATTGTCTATCAATGTAGTTAGTATAATTTCTTTAGTATTGATAATAAAGAATGGATAGAATCGCAATAAGAAAATGACTTTTTATAAATTGGATTGAGAATTTGTAAAGAAAAATTGATACTGGAAAGGTTAGGGAAGCTTTATACGTGGAGAATGGTATACTTATATATATGAATGAGATTATATTGTTACCGTTCGATTTGGACACTCCCCCGGGTTCAGTATCGCCTCGTCGAACCCGGCTTCCCTATTCGAAGTTGATCAGTCCGGAGGCTGGAACGAGGCAGCGAGAGGCCTTAAGAGGAGGAGTAGAGCCGTTGAAAGACAGTTGGGCGAGTGGCAACAGCCATATCACAGTCTCCAGTTACGGAGAAGAGAGAAGTTGGTGTGACAGTTGGGGGCGTGGCAACCGCACAGCAGAGTCTCCAGTTTCGGAGGAGCAAGAAGTTCGTCTTGGCAACAGCTAGTCGCAAGTAGGAAGTTCACTCAAAGTGAAGGACAGTTAGTCCGAGAACCTAAGAAGCGTTTTGATTGGTCGAAGAACCACGCCGCTCATCCCATCCAATAGAGGATACTTCCAGCCAGGAAGAAGAGGGATACCTACGGCTACGAGAGAAGCCAGTCCTAGCTGTAGAAGGTGCACTGGAGTCCGCAGCCTTACCAAGACGACCGGGCCAAAGAAGAGTGCGACCACAAAGAAGCCATTCGTTGCCGCAAAACATCCACCGGGGTCCGCAGCATTACTGAGACGACTAGGCCTAAGAGGAGGGCGACCACGAAGAAGTCATTCGTTGCCGCAAAACGTCCACCTAAGTCCGCAGGGATCCCGGAACGACCGGACCCGAGAAGACGCGACTACGGGAGAAGCAGTTCCCAGCTGCATCAGAGTCACCTTTCGCTGCCAAGTCCCTGCGACGACCGGGCAGGAGAAGGGGCCACTGTAGCCGTGAGGATCTGCATTTAACGTGCGGTGCGTGAAGAGGGCATCCTTGAGCCGAAAAGCAAGACAAATAGAACTTTGTGCCGCATTGAATTTGACAATAAAGAAATAAAGTTTAATAAAACCCCATTCTGTTCTACATTCACACAGGTAAGCCATTGTCTCGATCATCACTGTAAAGTCCCCCCTAGCTGCCGGCTGTGTGTGGAAGTATATTCCCGAGCCCCACATGCCGGTTGCATTTATTGGCACCCGAATGGGGATGCGACAAGCAATCAAGACCATAAACAACCAAAACCAGTGATCATGCAGGACAGATTTGGTGAAATGGAAGTGCTGGTGCATCCCGTGCAAACAGTAGGACAGTTTTACTCCTTTGCACCCAGGTTGAGATATAGTGGAGCACAAGGTGAAAACCTATCGCAGTTTTTGTTTGAGGTGAATGAGATAAAGGATACAAATAATTGGTCTCAAAGGCGAGCCATCATATATTTAAACGATTGCCTAGTTGGCACAGCTAAAGCCTGGCATAATTATTTTCGGTTTGAAAATCAGCTGGCTACATGGGGCCAACATATTGAAGCCATTAAAACTTAATTTGCAATTGGATGTTCTTTAGAACAAGCTCTGGCTAGACGACAAAAAAAGGAAGAGCCTGTCTTACTTTTACGAGAAAGTCGGACTTCTTCTGCAATGCAGATGTGTTATGCCGGAAGATGAACTAGTACGACATGTGATTCGTGGTTTAGAATCTGGCTACAGAGAGCGATTGGAAGTTTTCAGCCCAGGACCATTCGTAACCTGAAGAATCAGCTTTAAGATTAGGAAAGTTATCAATAGGACGATGATTACAACATGACACACAGGAGAAGGAAAGAACCTACCAGGATGACGTCAGGCTACAAAAAACCTGTAGAACAGTATCGTGCCATGGCGGTAGTTCCAGAGAAGGAGGTTTCTCCGAAGACAAGCTTTCAGAAAAATTGGAAGTGTTTCTATTGTAATGAACCTGGTCACGGAGTAGCTGTCTGCCCAAAGAGAGAGGCTAAGATAAGGGCTGAAATGTTGAAAATTGAAGAAGAGAGTAAAAGATCCAGTGTGAGAAATATTTCAACGTTGATAGGAGTGACCAAAATAGAAAACATAGTGCCATTATTAGGAGTACCGATAGTAAATACTGAATCAACCCAGAAACCCTGTGATGTAATTATGCGTGAAAATATTGACAGAATGCCTATACAAAAGGACATTGCCACGAAACAAAATAAGGAATGGGACCAGAGAGGAGTTACTGAAGAGCAAGAGAGTTACTGGCTGCTAAACGAGATGCGTTCAAAGCTTATAAAGTAAGGATGAAACGTCTGGCTGAAAAGCAACGTGCAAAAAAAAGGGAAATTGTGAGGTAGAATGGCAAAATCAAGAAGTGAATTTCAGTGGAAATGCTATAGATGTGCTTGTTGTGGAGAATAAAGATTTTGCTAAGACTGATCGTGGTCCTGAGGTAGACGTGTGACAAGCGGAAAACAGTCAACAAGTGATAAAAGAAGTTAATACAACTATGATGGGTAGTGTTGAAACAGTGAGGGTAACTTACCTAACCGGTATGTGATGATGGACATACAAGTGCAGGGAGACATACATTAGGCTGCTGTAGATAGTGGTGCAGGAATAACTATTGTTAATGCCGAGTTTGCTGAAGCTCAAGGGTTTTGTGAAGTGGAACATGCTCCTGAAGTAAGGTTATCAAACATTGAAGGACTGAACATTGAAACAAATGGGTGTGTAAAAATACCTGTGCAAATCGCGGGTGAGCACTGTCAAATTGAGGCAGTGAAGGTGAAAAATGTGCCGTATGCATTAGTTCTCGGATGTGACTGGTGTCAGGAAATAGGGTTCAGTTGGACTTTGCCGAAAATAGCATTAAAATTTCACAGAGAGAGGATTAAGTAAGGTGAAGATGTGATTTTCTCAACGAATTCAGTCACATGGGTTCCTGACGAAACAGAAAGACATTCAGCAGAACGCAAATGATAACTGGAGTCGTTCCTTAAACAAAAACAAACAGCGTTGTGATGTGCAAAAACAAATAAAGCATAGCGAAAATAACCAAGTTCTAAGCTACCCACAGGGATCCAGTCGGATGCATCGGGGTCAAGGGCAGCGCTCGTACGAAAACTTTAAATTCAGGAAAAAAGGAGGCAGGTGGAAGAAACAGCTGCCCAGTGAAAGTAGTAATGCAGAAGTATGCAAAGGCTGCATAGGATTTGGAGGGGAGGAGATGTTACCGTTCGATTTGGACACTCCCCCATATTCAGTATCGCCTCGTCCAACCCGGCTTCCCTATTCGAAGTTGATCAGTCCAGAGGCTGGCATGAGGCAGCGAGAGGCCTTAAGAGGAGGAGTAGAGCCGTTGAAAGACAGTTGGGCGAGTGGCAACAGCCATATCACAGTCTCCAGTTACGGAGAAGAGAGAAGTTCGTGTGACAGTTGGGGGCGTGGCAACCGCACAGCAGAGTCTCCAGTTTCGGAGGAGCAAGAAGTTCGTCTTGGCAACAACCAGTCGCAAGTAAGAAGTTCACTCAAAGTGAGTGCGACCACGAAGAAGTCATTCGTTGCCACAAAACATCCACCGGAGTCCGCAGCATTACCGAGACGACTAGGCCTAAGAGGAGGGCGACCACGAAGAAGTCGCAAAACGTCCACCACAAAACGTCCACCTAAGTCCGCAGGGATCCCGGAACGACCGGACCCGAGAAGATGCGACTACGGGAGAAGCAGTTCCCAGCTGCATCAGAGTCACCTTTCGCCGCCAAGTCCCTGCGACGGCTGGGCAGGAGAAGGGGCGTCTACAGGAAAGTCAACTGTAGCCGTGAGGATCTGCATTTAACGTGCGGTGTGTGAAGAAGGCATCCCTGAGCCAAAGAGCAAGACAAATAGAACTTTGTGCCGCATTTGAATTTGACAATAAAGAAATAAAGTTTAATAAAAGCCCATTCTGTTCTACATTCACACAGGTGAAGCCATTGTCTCGATCATCACAGTAAAACCCCCCCTAGCCGCCGGCTGTATGTGGAAGTACATCCCCGAGCCCCACATGCCGGTAGCAATATTAAGAAACAATTTCTAAATACGATTGTTGCACCTATAAAGATGGTTTCTGGAAAATCGAAACGTTGGAATTAAGATCTTGAGTCTGGAGGACATTTGGGAGTTTTGTTGATTGTTCGTGAATATTTTAAGGTGAGAAGAATTTTTCTAATAATAACTTTTGTTTTGTGGTATGATGTTTAGTATTTAACTACGGTTTTTTACTGGATTGGGATTTTTTTTATTTAAATAGAGGAGTTATGTCTTTTTCTATAGTTGTGGATTGAATATCAATAATTTTTATGTGTTTTATTATATTTATTTCATCTAATGTTTTATATTATAGAATTGAATACATATCTAAATTTTGTAAGGAATATGACGTAAATCATATTTTTATTAGCCTACTTTTTACAAACCTAAGAGTAAAAAAGGAAAAAGTATGTGTCCAACATTAAATGGATGATTAAAACGTTTATTGGAGAGGATCCGAGAAAATGGGATGAAAACATCGATAACATGGTATTTTGTTCAAGATCGACTGTAAACGAAGCTACTGGTCTAATATCTTGTTTTGCTGATTTCGGAAGAGAATTCATCAACTCAAAGTGTGAGTTAAATAATCATACTATTAATAGGCAAAAAACGATTGTTTGTAATTAGAAAGTCCTGTGGAACTAACGCTTTAAATGTTTTCTTCAAAGGCCGCATGAGTGGTTCAGCCTTTATTTAATATAAATTATATCAATGTTTCATATTACACAAATATTTATTTATTAATATAAATTGACTAAGGATAGTAAAATTTATATTTGAAATTTCGAACATTAAAAGAATAAATACAAGATAAACATTCCTAAGCTAAAATAAGTAAATAAAATATAAAATATGAAAAACGGAAAAAATATAGAAAACATATAGAAATGCACAAATTCGTTTGCTTTCACGCCTTTCAGCAATATTTTGTTTTATTTTAACAAACGTTTCCTTAGTTATTTCAATTATAAGTGGACTGTTATGGAAGTCATGGCTTTTAAAAAATGAGCTTAGAACATCTGTTTCAATCTTGTGTTTCTGATAATTTTTAATTTTTTTTAAGCTAATATTGAATAAAATATATCTAAAATAGAACTAAACCTTCTCAATTCTTCTGTACTCATAATTTATCATTACTAGGTGCAACCCGTGAAAAATCCACAGGGTTTTTGTGTAAGCATGTTTTGTGTATAAATATTATTATCATTAAAATTTTTTATTTTATTTTGTGTGTATGTGTATGCCTTGCTGGACGAACTTCACAGACATTAACTTCACAGGAAAGAAACTTGATGAATGGATTTTGTAAAGCAAAAGATTTTTTTATTATAAGGAAAAAGAAATCTTTTATTGCAACAGTAAAGTATTCGATGCAGCATACTGTATTCTTTAAATGAGATTTAAAGTGGAAGGACATGTTGCAATTTAAAAAAAATAATCTCTACAAAGGGCTTTCATTTCTGATAATCGAGTTCTCTGTATTTGATTCCTTTATCTTTGGAACTTTAAAAAATAACATCAGATTTACTCCAACAGTCGGAGGTTAAAAGAACTTCTTAACTGTTAAAGAACACTTCCTGCGTTTTATTCAAAGACTTTTTATCTATTCAAGAACTATAGTAAGAAGGATTATTTCTTAGGGTTTTAAACAAATTCTTCTTCTCTGCTACTGTTTCACTTATTTTTAGTGTCAACATCAATATTATTTAAAAAATTATTAAGAATTCTGATTGTCTAAAATGAATTTTCTTAAATAATATTAAGTTTTTAATAAGTCATTGTTTACAATTTTATAATTTTTATCTGTTACCTTTCATAAATTAAAAAAAAAAGATAATGTTAGTGATGCTCCTTTCTCTAAAAAAACAACATAATCTGTGGGTATTAGGCTAAATTGTTGACCCTTCTAATGAATAAACTTACTGTGTTAAAGAATTATATTCTGTTGGTCTTTGTCCAAAGTCAGGGAGATTAATAGTTACCTTTCTGTTAGGATCTGCTGGGCCTATATAAAAAAACTTTCTTGCTTCCTAGAGTGGATCCTTGATAATCCCTGATCGAATAAATCTTAACACTTAACTTAATGGGTCAACTTCTCAAAACAAGAAACCTAATCTGTTTTGAAGGAAATTACTTAAATCCCCTTTAACTTAACTTTACTAGCAGAGTAAGTAAATACTTACTTAAAGACTTAAAGACGTAAAGACTTAATGTTGAAAACAATAACATTTTATTTCCTTGACGAAATAGTTCGTTTACATATAAGTTTCTTCACTGTGGTTCATATCCTTTATTTATCAACACTTGTATGATAATTAGTTTTCCTTCAATTTAAATATTAACTTAAAAGTCCTTCCGTTAATATTTAACTTTATTGACAGTTTATTAGCACTTTGCTATTCTCTTTAATCCTGAACTTTATTTTAAGCTTTCCGTTCGAACAACTTTATTATCCCTAAATTGAATAACTTGCGTTGACTTCAATCTTTGACTGTATCTTTAATTTTAATCCTAAGTGTAAAGTCTCTGAACAGAATTCGCTTAAATCTTTAATGAACTTTTACTTTATATCTATGAGCTTTAATCTTTATAATGATTATACTTTAGTTATCATATAGTCCTTAATGTCTTGATCAAATCTTTATCATTTAAAATCCTTAAACTCTTGATAATTCTTTAAACTTTACTAACTTTAATTCCACGATAAATCTTTAGTCTTTATAACTTTAATATCACGACTAATCTTTTATCTTTAGGATCTTTAATTCCTGGATTAATCTTCGTTATCTTTAATACTTTGATTAATCTTTAAATGTCTTTAATTCTTTGACGATTAAACTTTAATCTTCGCAAATGTCGTTCCGCAACTATAAATAGAAAATAAATATCTTACATTATTTTCCAGATATAAATGTTGATTCTAAACATCATTGGAATCCTTTCGTGAAAAGAACATTCTTCATTAAACCTAATCTCTTCACACGCCGAGTAACTTAGCAACGGCTATAGTCCTGGAAAAACATTGTAAAGTAGAATTAGTTACTTAAGCATTTCAAAGTTGAAAAACCTTATTTCACACTTTGAGAAAATCATCGCATTTAATGGATATACAAATCCTGATTCTTCAATCGAAAAAATGCGGCATATCCTTTCATGAGTCCTTGAGTATCCAGGGAACTAGAATTCATCGTAACGTCTTATCGTCTTCAAATCGGAACAACATCTCCAATGGCGGAATCCATACAATTACTGCGAAATCTCTTTCTTATGAGATCCTAACTTTGTTGCATAGTGGGCCCGGTAGCCGAGTGGGTTAGGGCGCTTGGCTGCGGGTTGGAGGTGGCGGGTTCAGTTACCGGCCTCGGCGGAGTGCGGGAATTTTTCCACGCTCCTTTCTCCTCCAAACGGGTCCTAGGGTCTACCCAGCCCTCTCTAGAATGGGTACCGGGTTTCTTTCCCGGGAGTTAAAGGCGGGCGGGCGTCGGGCTGACCCCCCCGACCTCAATTCGTCCCGTTAGGTCGTGAATGCTGGAGCCTACCCTCCAGCCACCCCATAGGCCTTTGTAGGCCTGTAAGTGGGATACTTTGACTTTTGACTTGACTTTTGACCTTTGTTGCATTAACAATAGGCTTTTAACCAAGATGCTTCGTCTCATGCTCTTGGCTATTAATTGTTGTATAACAGTCAATTCTTTTGATGAGCGTATTCCTTGTAATAATTGCACTTTAAACTTATTTACACAACATAATCTCTTATGTCCATTACAGTTAATGAGCAACAAAGAATTCTTTATTATTGTTTTTGTATTCTAGTATTTTACCATTCTTAATAAAGTGCATATACTTACATACTAATACATGCTTAATAAACTATAAAATAATATCACTTTTCAGATAAAGAATGTTAACTGGCCAAAGTATCCTTGTGAAGATCCACTGAATGTAGAAAAATGTGTAGATAAATGCATAAAAAACGATATGTATCCGAAATTACCATGTAGGTATGTATTACATTATTTTTACTAACTGAGATTTTCTTTATAATATTCTATGAGGATATCTATCGTTCTGTATTAACATACAATATTATGTATTGCACTTAAGTTTTTCGTTCTTTAACTTTTTTTAAAAAAAATTAAGTAATAATATTATTTTATTTTACTTTAATGAAGATATGATATTTTTTAAAAAATATTCTTTAATAATTTGGAAAGGAAATTATCTTTGGTCGTGTTTTTATCTAAAACCTGTTAAAATCCTTACCTCCTCCTAATATCTTTCATACTCCATTTTAGAATTGAAATTCACTTGGCTTGTAATTAATAACTATACTGATCCATTTCCTAATCTTCTTCATTAATTTAAAGAAACTCAATTAATGTTCATTTTCAGGATGACTTCAGTATGAAATTAATCAATAAGTCAATTTGTGGCTAATATTTTCTTTATCGATTTATTATCTTGTAATTTCTTATTATGAAATAAATTTCTTTTAAAAAAAAACCATGACATTCCTATAAAAATTTATAATTACAATTAATTCTTTTTATTAACTAGGCTGCCCTTTATGAAAAATTCATCTTTGGAATTTTGTAACAACCCGAAAAATCTAGGAAAAGCAATGGATATCATGGACAACGTTACCAACGTTAAATTGATTTGTAGAAATCAATGTCCAAGAAAATGTTGGGAAAATTTAAATATCTACAGTGGAGTAATAAATGGGAATAAACAAAACAGTATCTTATCTATCCAATATTTTGACAGACAAAAAACTGTGTTAGAAGAGAATGAAATGTATTCAATTCCTCAACTAATAGCTGAAGTAGGTGGAAGTTTAGGAGTATTTTTAGACATGAATGTCCTCACAATCGTTGAATTCATTGAACTTATGATAGAATTTATTTCTTGTCGGGTAAGTACAATTAAATAGCCTCAAGTATAAACTTTGTCTTTGTAAAATACTTTCCAAAACCTTTAAAATATCTATATGTAGTTATATAAATATTTTCTCACTATTTCTACATTCTTTCCATAGCTTCTATTCTTTATTGCAACGATAAATCAGATGTATTTTTATTTTATTGTTATTTTCCATACTTTTAATCAGTGCTCTTAGAAATATTAAAATTCCCATCCACATATTCTGAAGTTCTCTGTACTACATATGATATTTCGAATATGTCACTAAAACTAACACTATTATTATAATTATGCTACAAAAAATGTTAAGGTTATTGTAATGAATTATTAAGGGAATAATTTTTTTATAGATATACACATGCTACGATGTTGACAATATCGATAAGTTATTAAAATTAGATATTAAATGCTGATATAAATCGTAATATCTATTTTTCAGAATAGTCTCAAAAGATATATTGTTACAATAAAGTGTAAAGAATTGATACAAAAATCGTATTTTTCTTGTATTTTAGAATAACTTCTTTCTCAGTTTCCAATTGTATTATAAATTAAAAAGAATACATCGTCACTAAAATTGCAAAATAATGTTGCAAATTTTCGGAAAAGGATGCGCTTTTCCTTCTTCAAGCTTTTCTAACATTGAATATAAAATTTCATATAACAGTCCACAATAACTAAAAACAAGAATTTAACAATGGAATTTTAAAAATAAGTGATGTTAAATAACAGTAAATAATCAAGTTGTTTAAATTCTACAGTTTTATAAGAATTTAGAAGTTTATTAATTAAACCAATATCTAAATTTACTAACCTGTCATCACTTTCAACACCATCATACCTACTTGAATCACTAGTTTTCGAAGTTCTTATTAATAAACTTTCAGTTAATTTCCTTGTGTATTTTTTTTTTTATTCTAATATTTGTACTTTAGTGTTAGGGCTGTGTCCAAATTTAAAGCAATGGTCTGATATTTCAGATATATCAACCATCTTCTTCTTAATATAGTAACAATGCTCTAATAATGTTCCTTAAGGGTACGTTTACTCTCTCCTTGATAAAACTATTACAATTATAAATTATTAATTAGACAGATTTTTTAGTTTCTTTTCAACTAAATGGTGTATTTTTCAAAATTATTTTATTTTTTATTTTTTTTTTTTTAGATCATAAATCCTTTTTTTTTTTGGGGGGGGGGGTAATTTAAGTAAAGATTCTGATGTTTTGTTTGCTTCTAGGAATAATTTTCGATGACAATATTGTAAAGTAATTTGTGCTTAAGGTTCAATATGCCATTTTCTAATATATTTTTTTTTGTGAAGATTACTTTAATATTTTTTTTAGTAAATTGTTGATTCTTTTTATTTGTTGATGGTCTTATTTGCCCAAATAATACTAGCATGGTTCATCAAAGAAGCAAAAAATACTGAGCATTAAAATAAAGTCTTTGACAAAAAAATTGACGCACTCCGAAAAAATAATCCGATAGTAGCAAAACTTCACATTCCAAAATCTTTTGACCGAATGTAATCAAAAATTCGCACCCAATTTGAATGAATAGGCGAAGCTACAGCGCTTCGTGATGATGTATATTGACACAGTGGGAATTGGTATCCTAAACCCAAGTTCCGAAAAAGGATCAAATACATAAAATATCACCAAAAAAAGGACCGTAGCCCTGCTACCAAAACCTATTGCAGAGACAACAATGCAAATAGATATTTCAAAGTTAAATGAATCCTGTTTTAAAAGGATACGTTATAATGAGCAAGTCTGACGATGAATTAGGTTATAATAAAATCCAATATGGCGATCGCTGGGCCCAAAAAACTGCCAAAAATATAACCTTCAGACAACGTCAAGAAAAATACTACAGATAATAAATACTAAAAATTACCACTGTTACGTAATATCTTATGAATATCAATCCGCTAACTCTGTTCATTAAGTTGAATGTAACGTTTAAACCAAATAATAATTAGCAAAATATCAATTAGTGAATTAAATTTTCTTTTCACTACTTCTAACTTCCCAGAATAAATAAAACAGACAAGGATTATTTATAACAAAATCAAACCCAAAACTTTATTAAACCATTTCTTCCTTCAATACATTTTATTTTCTTCTCCAAAATTATATCAAAATAACGGTTCACTTAAAATACAGGCCTTTCCCTCTTTTCGGTTGCCCAAAACACATGTAAATATATTCCTTTTCCTGTTCTTATCAAAAACAAACACTAGAATACAAATTACAAAAGATTATACGCTTAATCTTAATTATTAGCCATATGACGACTGGAAAATTGTTACTTCTCCCTCCCTTTCCAAGTGCACTTAGCAAAAAAATTGACCGGGGAAAAAAAAATACCTCAAAAATTTAATTAGGAAAAATATTTCTTCTTATGCAATCAATCTTATTTTAAATACACATTATACATTATAATTATATATATACACATTATATATATATATAATAAATGAAATGAAATACCAAAATAAACCCTCTTTTCCACAACAGGTATTATTTATATCTTGGTCTGCTCTTTCCTTCCCCCAAAATCTACTTCTTAGTTATCATTAATTTTAACCAAATACCTTTTTAATTAAATAAGGATTGTTTCTTTCCTTTACAACAAATATATGTGCTTTAAAGAAAACACAAGGCGATTAATTCGACGACTTCCGGTTCATCTTTTCACCTATTATGAATTTCCCCGTTGCGGTGAAGTTTCACACCAACATAGTAGATATAGTCACAGAACCTAAACTTGACACTAAAGATTTGATCACACCATAAGGTTTTATCACACTACCGCTGATAAACTTAATTTTCATGGTTCAATTTATCATGACTCATGACGTCTCAATGGCGTCACCTTGTGATATACATATTTATCCTTTTATGGTAATAAAAGAAAATGTTCCTTTTATTAATTTCTGCTTTTTTCCTTAA
>JAFIDM010001028.1:15284705-15300013 GCA_023159025.1 Thereuonema tuberculata | reverse complement strand
CAAAATCCATTTCTTATCCTTACTTATCTTCCCCTTTGACATATTTTGTTACACTCTCCCGTTATAATGTTCAAAGTATCTCACGATTTCCTTTTCTTTAATAAAATGAGTCTTATTCTTATTTTCTCTTTTATTATAGTCTAGACAACGTTAATGTATTTCTCGCTGTCTTCAATCGATGCACGTACGGTCATTGCCTGTGGAGTTTAATTTTTTGACTACTGTTCTTTTCAGAGATGGTTTTCCCTCTGCTTCATAAATAAAATCTCGATACTTACAGATTTCTCGTCGGCTTTAAGATCGGTGATTTCTCGGAGTTTTCCCGGCGTTGGATTTCCATCATCATCCGGTCCGTTGGTCTAGAACGTTCTCTAGTCGTTTAACACAATCACCTGGAGTTCCTTATCAAAACGCTTTGGCACAGCCTTTGGATGCACTGAATTAATCCGAAATCTTGCACAACACTTGTTCACCATTATGTATCCCTTGGCATAACGTATCCAATTGCCTAAGGTTTTAGATAAGTCCCGCGCCTGGGACGGCATGTCCTTTCGGGTGGAGTGTCATGTCACTTCTCCAATAATTATTTTATATGATTGTCTTTAGTTGCCCGATCACACACATATGTAGTTTTTAAACGACTTGGTTCTCCGGGCATTTCTCTCCTGAGAAATAACACACCGGCGGCTCGCCGTATCCACCAGAGCCCCGACTGGCTCGAGAGACCCCAACTGTCCCGTGGGTCTACATGTCGACGACTCTCTCGCACTCTCCGATTCCCGCAGGAATCTCCATTCTCAGTAATTACACCACCAATGAATTCATCTCAAAATCGTCACCTGACCACAATTCTCTCGCCAAATTTTGCACACTGCACAGATCCTTCCCGCGAGAAAACAGCGACATAGTAACGTATATCACGTGACGAGGCTATGGGAAACCGCCGATTCCCACGTTTCTACACTTTCACAGTTTCCCAGCATAAATTCCAACTTACAAATGAATAAATATAAACTCTTACACAAATAAATGTTAAACAAATTGTGTTTGACTTTAACAATACATAAAATAATCTTAATTTTGACAAAACAAATCAACCCTTTGAAACAATTTCATTTTACAAATTTTAAATTTCTCCTAATCTGTCACAGATGGTCAAATTACAACGTGACAATATAAATATCGAGTTTCGTTTGCAGGAATAAAATTTCCAGTGCATTTTAATTGCGTTTTACTGTCTTGACTGTAACAATGCCTCGCCGGCGAATTCGCGGCCACTTCGACCACACGACGGAGTTTGAAAGAGGACGTGTCGTGGGAATACATGAGGCTGGATAGACAAACCCATGAATCGCTCGGCATTTGGGTCGGAATGATGCGGCAACTAGACAATGCTGGCAAGAATGGGTCCTGAATGACAGATTTCAGCAACAAGAGGCCTAAGGTGGCGAAAGAATGGGAAGATAGAGCGATTGTTAGAGTGGGTGTTACAGCACTATATTCGTCGCTATAAACCATTCAACATATGACGAATACTAAAGTGACTACCCGGACCATTAGCAGAAGGCTACGAGAGCAGAATCTACTCTCGGGGCGCCCATTATGCCGCCTATCACTGACCAGTATGCACCTTCAACAGCGATTGCAGTGGTACAAGGTACGATCACCCATGGAATTGTGCTGACAGGGGATGAATTGGCTTAATGATGTCCCTTTCTGAACTGAGCCCCGATGACCAGCGCAGGAGCGGACATCATCAGGTTTCCGCTATTACTTTTGCACACCTCCCGGCCGGATAACAGGGAGTTATGATCTGGAATAGTGCCATTCGCTTGATAGCCGAACCCTCTTGCTCCGTGGCACTCTCACAGCACTGCGGTAAGATGATGAAATTCTACGACCTGTTGTGCTGTCGTTGCTTCGCGGCACCCCGGGCTTACTTTTCAGCAAGATAACTTCCGACCAGACAAACCACGGCTTTCCATTGATTGTCTTCGTGGTTGCGACACACCTCCTTAGGCGTCCAGATCTCCAGATCTCCCTCCTCTTCAGCACATTTCGGATGTGATGAGCGTCGCCTGCGACCATCCGAGAATGTCGACGAATTTGCCCGCAATTTCTTGGCAAGAAATTCCGGATAGCACCATCCGCCAACTGTATCAATCAATTCCATGTCAGATAACAGCTTGTATCCAAGCCAGAAACGGAGAAAAGCCTTCTTACTTTGCACAGCTCTTTGTGTCCAATGAAGCCTTCAGTTGTTCTTGGATAAAAAAATTATGGGCATTAAAGTATATAAAGTATTAAAGAACAGAATTTGTGTTTTAATCTTCTTACCGTAAGTAATTAAACTTCCAATATTTGATTTATTTATTTAATGATTTATTTAAGTGACATACAAGTGAGAGAAGCGAAACAATTAAAGAGGAAACAAGAACTCAATATAAGCTTAGTCTAAATCTCTGAAAAACCAGACTTAAATCTCTACGCAACTATAATTTAATAAATTCCCAAGTTAACTTACAAGAAGGAGGAAGGAGGATGCAAGTGATAAAAGGAAAGTCGAATCGAAAGAAACGAAATTCTTGGGTTCCACAGCAGAATATTCCCTTCGATATTTACATTATTAACGAAAAAAAAACCTTTAGACCTATAATGGAAAATAGGTCTAACGTAATAGCTAGGGCTTATGATTGATGGAAGACTTTCATCTGTCCTCTTAAAATGAAATGTTTTTTGTTTATGACTGAAGAAAGCAAAGTGTTGGATTCCTAAACAAATATGTTAAAAGAAGCTTTCTGAAAGCAGAACAGACAAATCATGATAATGTTCATATGCCATTTCACATTTGAATTGTATCTTTTTGTTTACTTATTGCTAAAATAGTTCGTTATTGTTTAATACTTTATCGTTTCAGTGTTTTTAACCATGGATCAATAGTAAATTTCTTAATTTTTATGCATATGAATATTATTTTGAACTGGCTAACACTGATGGATGAGTTGATGAAAAAACTCATATAGTTGTCATATGATCAACTACACATTGAAGTTTACTTTTCTTTCTTGCATTTATAAATAAAAAGTGTCTAATTTGAGAATGATATAATTCTATCATTTAACCCAAGAATAGCCACCCAGGCTCACCACATTACATTACATTACATTATCCAAAGAATGCAAATCTATTTGAAGACAAACGAAAAATTTTTAACATGCCAGAAATTAATGTAAAGCAGAGTAAAATGACACAGAAAGAAGAAATATCTGAGCTTTCATCGGTGAGAGTTTGGGACGATCCGTTTCGTTCTTGTAAGCCAAACCTACTCACCAGATGAAATACTCAGATAGTATAAAAGTTATTAGGAAAATCCGCTTCCGGCTGTGACTCTTCTTCAAAAGAAAACACATTTAGGAAAAAAAACAAACAAACAGGCAAAACTTCAAATCCTGACCTGCGAACCCGTCAGGAAAAAAAGTACGAAACGGGCCGTCCCTAACTCTCACCGATGAAAGTTCAAATATATTTTTGTTTTATTTGTGTGTCATTTTTCTCTGCTTTCTATTTAAAGACATATTCTAATCGTTTTAGAGCTAACAATTTAATGGAATTTTCTAACAGGAACAAAAGGATTTGAAAGCGTTTTATTAGAAAGCGTTTCTCGGAAACTCTATGAATATACACTTTGCGACAAAAAAACTTAAAAAAAAAAATCGTGATGAAACACATTGAAAAGAGAATGGAAAGAATATGGCGTCATTGTGAGAGCAATGCGGCTGTTTATTTCGGAACAAGAGTCCCAGAATCGATACATGTTAGTATGTTGTGAGGTCTCTTGCGTCAATACATGCGAATATACAGTATGGCATTAACGCATATAAATGTTCAATGTTCGCCTATGAAGGATTCACCCAAATGTGTTGGAGCTGTTGGGCTACTTCGCCCAAATTGCGGGGTGACTGTAATCGCTGTTCCAAAATGTCCCTTGGAAGTGTCGGACACTCCACAGCGATACTTTTCTCCGTATCTTAGTCTCCGTATCCGGTCCGGAATTAGCTTACTAACAAAATGGCTCTTGAAAGACATTGCAGAACAGACAAAACAGAATAACTTTATGTTGTGACAGTACTCCGAAGGACAACTAAGGGTTACCGGATATTATATGCGCACCCAATCTAGAATGCTAGGTGTGACGGCCATGTGACACTCCAGGTGAGGTGAGGCGAGGCGCGCTGCCTCAGCGCGATCATTGGCTCCAAGTGAGGATCTAGATTCATCACTAAACATACGGTCATAAACCCAATCAGTTATATTCCACGCTGCTCTGGAGCGACAGCACTGCAGGCGATGATAGCGAAACTGGCTGATCAGTGTTAGGCCTCTATTACACTAGGCCGCCAGGCTGCGCAGCCAGCCGCGACACTGGTGACGCTGCTCGTCATTGGGCATTGATTCTTATGGAGCCTATTAGATTAGGGCAGCCGGTGGCGTCGCCACAAACTGGCTACTGACTGGCTGCCGTTCCCCGCGACCACGTTGGCAGCCACGGGTGGCGGAGAGTCGTGGCGGGGCATTGTATCATACCGAGCCTATTACACTAGGCTGCCAGGCGGCGCTCGAAATCCGTTAGGAATGAACAAATAATTTCATTCCAAGCATTCAGTTTCACTTTTTTGTTGCTGTAAGCTTCAGAACTGGCTTCCCAAATTGCGGGTTGTTGTTCAACTGCACAAATGAAATCTTCGGTATTCACTTTTAATAACTGTGTCTAATAACTTCTGGCACTCTTTCAGGGCTTCTTCCTGCTTCTTGCTTTTCCCCTTTGCTTGTCTACACTTTCACTTCCACTCCTTTCCACAGTGACAATCTGCAGTTCACAAGACATACTGAAGTAAAACAGTGCGCAGATAAGAGTGCGAGGAATACAGGAAACAGACTGCTCGGCTGGCGAGAACTACCGAATTACCGTAGGACCGAACAACGAGTGATTGGCTGCGCCACCGGTTGCCCTGCACGTGTCGTCGACTGAGTCACCGGTGGCAGAGCTGGCTGCGGCGCCTGGCGGCCTAGTGTAATAGGGGCCTTAGTCTTAATGAACATGGCTTCGCAATCCAGTCTCTTCTAACCTTCTGGCAATACTTCGTCGTTGTATAACAGGTTGCGGAGATGCCATGAACTCTCCGATGGCATTTAGGGAAACTGTTGGTGTCCTGAGAGCTCATCTCATGAGCCTACATTCCTGTCTGGTAAAGGTAATTCTCTGCTGACCACTCCTCCTGACGGATGAGTGTACTTTGTCGGACCCATTATTGCTAACAACGTTTTATTCTGGCATTACTGCGACCCAACAATATGGCGGACAATATGTCAAACCTGGCTCTTTTAACCCCACGATACCCCCTTTGTTAAATTCATTCAGTGATTGATACAATTGTCGGAAGGTGTGTCATCGCATCCTCAGCTGCTACAGAATGGCATCCAACCACAAAAACGTGCCGAAGCAAGTAAAAAAATCTTATAAGTAAGATTACTTGTAAGCAATCCTGAATGCACGGTTCAAATAAACAGTGATGCTGGCCTCTGTATTCATTGGCTGCAATTTTTTTATAACTTGCATGTGAATCCACGAGGAATTTGTATATTCAGTTTCGCAGTTATTTGATAATATTCTGGATCGATTTTTTTGCCACATCGTGTAGTGTACGATTTAATAACCACGACTTATGATGTAACAACTACTACATCAGAAAAATAGTGATATATCACTACAGTTTCTGATTTGTAACTCGTAATACTTGTTAGGCCTTTTTTAACGGTCAGTAGACATTTTCAGTTATATGAAAGAAATCTTTCTTTTCTTCAGCATTTTCGAAAAATTAATAAATCTCCGAAACAATATGTTTTCATTTTATAAACAACGCAAACTTTTCATCCAACCCTTATTTTTTATAGTAAAGTTAGTTTAATGAAATACACATTAAATTAGATACTGGGACAACAGTTTACATTTTATGATTTTCTACTTCTTTAAGAATAACGTGGCAGAAATATTTCGCAAACTATGAAGTCAATAATTTTTTTTCTAGTCATCAAAAAAAAAAAAAATAACCATAACATATATAAGACAAAGTGTGATTTCAAATAGAATATGTTTTGTACTGTATTGAATTTTATAAACCCTAATGTTAAATTCGTAATTTTAAAAAAAATTCATTGGTAATCTAAGTTACTCTTTTTGTTTTAAATTGAAATATCAAACAACTTAATAAGTAACAAAATAAATCATATTCTGTCTTCTAAATGTTTTGCTCTTGTAGGCCTATACAGTTTAAACTGGATAAATATAGCATGGTGGCCATAGAAACTGTTGGTTTTCATTTTTACTTTCTAATAAAAATTTTAATTTACCGATTTCGATTATTTTTTTACTTGCATATTAAGCCTTTTTTTTGTATAACTTTACTATAACTTTCTCAATGTTGTCTTATTTTTCTTTAAAGTTCCAGAATAGATCGAAGAGAAGTGATGAAGCCTCTTCTACAAAAGTAAAATTGAAGAACTTCTGGAGCAATCGGATTACAAGAAGAAATAGATTACCTGCAAAGCAAGAGAATTCTGTCGTTCGACTGCAATCTTTGCCAAGACCGAATATTGGAATAGTTGGATTTGATCGAATTTTAAGTAAGAGAATCTCGATTCAGCGCAGGGCTACTTGGATTATAAGTATTTTAATTAGTGGAATTTTATGCAGTTGCCATATTTTCATGGAACTAAATAATTACATAAATGGTAATCCAGATATTAATTTTAGAATGCAAAAACTTGAAACACCGAATTTGCCCAGTGTTACACTTTGTCCTTTCAGGCCTTTTATTCACTCCTCATTTTTCAATAATCTTAGAGAAGAATACAGAGATGCATTTAAAAGTGTTAGAAACGATAGCGAGATTTCAATATCTGAACTTGCCAAGATGCCAGGAATAAACATTTCGGAATTTTGGACTGATGCTCATGGAATCAACAGGAGATTATTTATAACAAAACTTGTTGCAGTAAGTATCTCTAAAGATTTCTAATTAATTAAACTAAATTGAATTGCTCAAAATTGTTAAATCGATAATTATTTGATTGTAAACTTAACGTATTAACAGTTCTGTTTTGCTACTTTTTCATAAGTGTGATTGGGAATTTTTTATTTTCCCAAAACAGCTTGTGGTTCCATTATTTGTCCCAATTCATTTCATTTGGATTGCACTGTAATCTTACTGCTTTATGAGCTTCAGTAGGCCGATGTTGTTTAGATAATTTCATAGCTCTTGCAATGGGATGGTTCTTGAAGCTTCTTCAGAATGTTTGATGGGATACTCTCTTTCCTAAATTTGCTTGAATTTGTGGCACAGCGTTCTTCATTAGAGGCAAGGTGGAAAATGAGCCGAAACCATTTTCCTTAAACACATTTTTTTCTAGATTTTTTCTAGATTTTATTTTAGCTTTACCATATTATCTCCTTTTCATAGTATATTATATACAGCTTTTTTGCGAACGGCCAATTAGCTGAGAATTTTCTCTTACTGACTTCACCGGGCCATGAAACAGCTAAATTTTCCGTATTTTTTTTTTTTTTCCTAACAATGCTTTATCATCTGGCATTTTGCAACGAATAATAGACAGATCTAGTACATCTCTCACAAATTCAGTAACAAACGATTATATGATTTTGATTTCTAGTCATTTTACTTACCACAGTTAACGCAAAATTATAGAAAATTCCATAACAGTGTTACAGAGCTAGAAATGAAATACTTTTTTTCTGAAAACCAACAAAGTGTGTTGTCATGAAATTGTATGTGTAAGTTCCACTACCTTGTGTATTTTTGTATAAAATATTTCATAAAGTTCTGTGAAATAACAAAAGAAGTTTAAAAAATATTTGTCTGATTCCATAGAAGTTGATAGAGATTTTAAACTTTAGTTACATTCTTTAATATAAATTACTAATATAATAATCTAAATTCACGCAAATAACTTATTTAGTTGTTCTAACTAAGCTGTGTCTAAGATTATATACAATTGTGTTACGCCTTGCCGTGGATTCGGGCACACATATGAGGAAAGGGTTATGATAGCGGGTCATGCACAGTAGAACGTATGATATATAAACAAAATAGCCAGGCCTAATATTTATTTTGTCTAAAAATCAAAATGAATGAAAAGGATTATGTGGGAGGAGTCGGAGTTCAGCTGAGAATCTGGGAAGGGGGAGGTCTGTAAAAGAAGGAAGGGAAGAAAACTTCGGCGCTACGCTGTCAGGCAGAAACGAAGGGAAGAGGGAGATTTTAGCTCAAGGCGCTCTGCATCCAATTTGGCTGTCATCCCTTAGCCTCGCTTCAGCGTATGTCGATAAATGAATTTTACATCAAAATGAATAGAGAGTATAATGCGAGACCATACAAAATGACGTCAGTGGATGAATTATAGAACAAACAAAACAGAATAACTAAAGTTATGAATACAGAGTGTTTAATAATAGAAAGTGGTGTATATATGTGCTAAAATAGTTGTACATTACCCCGGGGTTCCGTGTTGAAAAAGCTAAAACAGATACACACCAAAGCACCGCCACGAATGTCTTTCAGTAAATTGGCGCTCTCATGTGCCAAACAATATATAGTTCACTTTGATGCCACACGCGCGCATGTACACTTACGTAATCCATAGGAATTCACGGAGTGGATCCCAGACGTCCGAGCAGTGTTATCCAGGCGATGAGATGAGGATTGCTAGGGGCCAGGAAGGAGAGGTTCTCTATCGTGGTCCGCTGATACTCGGGCCTCAGGATTGTCGTGCTCTGACCTCAGCTTAAGTGATTACGTATTATCACTCGTGTCAGATCGTTTCCTGAGCAGCCTGCCTGATGCGCTCACGGGAATTAGAATACCTCGGCTCCGGGGGCTTTTGGAAGCATTGGGCGATGATATCCGCAGGGGTATCTGGATTTCGGGATTCTGTATGTCAAACGAGTTCAACTAAGACACACCGAATGGTGCAAGCCCGTCTAGGCTTGATTGTTGGTGAAGGGATGTTTTTTCGGTTCCCTTCTTCAACACGGAGAGCTTAGGAAAGGCAGCAATGTATCTAGCTGCCTCTTTGTTTTATCTGTCCCTTGTCTGTTTCGCACTTGCATCCTCACTGTCCCTTCAGATGTGACGTCACTCGGACGAACAGCCGTTTAGGTGCAGGCGACTCCTGTCTGTATAACATCTGGCCATATGCTGGGAGACAGGGAACAAAGGAAAATGGCAAAGGGTAATGTGGGGAGTTTTGCTGAGGAGCGATTAATGTTGGATCCCAGCTGGAAAAGTGAAACAAAGATGGATTCCAGATCAGAGAGGAGGTTCGAGAGAAGAGAACAAAAGCATCTGGAGGACAATGATTGACGAAACAAAGGGATAGTTAGAGTCAATGCCTGCGACAAAGAAAGAATTATGAAGAATATAGGAAACGAATATGAAGAATTTTTTGTGGAGGCAAGGGGAGATAAAGGGTGTAGATGTGAGGATCCATGAGATGTTACAATTGCAACCATTCCATGTGTAATTAGGAATGTTACTATCTACATAATTTGCTTAAGACCTTAAGTGATTATGGAGTGTAATTAATAAGGTTGATCTATTAAACGACACCCAATGGGGTGAAACTAATGATATTTGGAAATTAAAAGCCAAAAGCAGTTTCCATTATCAGTTTCATTATCTAAGAAAAGAAAAGTTAAAGAAGGAAACAACTTTCAGGAATTATGGCAGAGACTCCATCATACAGAAGATATAGACTAAAATGACAACACACAAGTCAAGAATATTTAAAAACATTGTAAAAAGATACTTTAAAATTCCAGGATAGTTAAAAAATTTTAATAGAAGATATAGCAAACAGATAAAAAATAAAATCAGACATTAAATAACAGTCCCCATTCATTGAAGCTGGGCCTCCTGGATAAATGAAGATCCAAATGAATAATCAAACATCTTGAAAAAGTCAAATTGGAAAAGTTTATTGGCAATTTCTAAGAAAAAGATGAATGCATCAATCTACACTGCGAAATGGTACAATCTGCCATGATGTATTTTCTACTGTTTAAAATAAGAAGAAAAATATTATTAATTTGTGATGAAACTAGTGGTAATGACTTGTAGTTTTACCAAGAGAACACTATATGTACATGAGCATAATAACTCTTAGTTCCACCGAAATCGAATAGTACTGTCTAAAACTGTATTGTTTTAAGTTAAAACGAGACAATTTTTTGCAGTACTATTCGATTGGGTTTCGATTCAGCACAAGGGGCACAGTCCCGCCTTTTTGCCGTTATGCTTATTTGAAGGAGTAGTTTTAGATTGTGTTACTTTGGGCTTATTATAGGAGATGTTGTTGTTTAATGAAATGGCTCCCAGATCAGCCATGTAGGATTTAGTACGAAATTCTGGAATTCGCTCTTAACCTGTGCTTTTCTGTGTATGAATTGCTAGTTGTGCATCTTTCCTGTTCTCTTAGTTTAAATGTATTGTTATTCTGAGAGTTAGTTTTGGCCGTTGTTGATTTCGGTTCGTTATTAAGACGAGGTGTTTCGGTTTCCGATCCTTTCGCCATATTGGTGTGGATTTGTTTGCTCTAGGCTCGCCATTCTTACCCACTACAAGGGTGTTTAAATGTCTTTATTGGTTACGTTGCCTTAGCAGCTGCTTACCGGCTTGTTGTTATGAGTTTTACCTCGTATATAAGTCCCCTCCGTATATAGTGTGTTTGGGCGTTCCGTTATTTCCATCAACCTTCCGAAATTAGGTCAATTTTCCCCTCCATTGCTGCAAGTAAACTTATATGTAAGCGTTGTCTGTTGTTTCGATTGTGTTTGATGTTTTTGGAGGGGTGCGATTAGTTAAAGTTGTATTCCTATATTTATTCAGAGCAGTTCAAGTTTTTAGCTAGACCGATTAACGCGATTGAGTGGGTAGGGGATGTACAACAGTTTATTTTGGACTTTTGATGTAATTTTTACTCGGAACTTTGGATTCAGCTAATCTATTGTTTTCCTATTTTTATTTATTGTGAGTTTCATTATTATATTATTTAGTTTGTCTTATTTTTATTTTAATCCTTCCTTTCTAGTTTGTTTCCTATTTCTTCTTCTATCATTTTGCGTTCCCTTGTAAATTTCTTTCCTGTTTCTGCCCCACTCATAAATCTGCTTTATTCTTTCTTTTAAATCTTTCCCGTAATCTTATGTCTCTTATTATTATTGGTTTATTGTTATCATGTGTACTTTCGTCATTACCCTTATATATACACTCATGGACAAAAAAATTAGCGCAAGAAGGAGTCGTCAAAATGAAACGAAAATTTACATACGTAATGACTACTTTGATATAAGTAAATGATAAGAAAATCAAAGAAAAAGGATAATTTTTTCAGAGAAAAAGGCAAAAGAACGGAGGAGTTAATACTCCGTTGGACCCCCCTCTAGCGCGAATTCACGATGCGATACGATCGCGCATTGAGTCATACAAGTTCTGTATGATGTCTTGAGACATTTCGTTCCATATTTGCTGTAACCTTGCCTCTAGTTCGTTCAAACTCGTGGGATGCCCAACTCGTCGTCCCAAATGATCCCAGATATGCTCGATTGGAGACAAATCTGGGGATCAGGCAGGCCAAGGAAGGGTAGTAACAGTGCGGAGACAGTCTTGTGACACCCTTGCCGGATGAGGCCGAGCATTGTCTTGTTGAAAAATGGCTCCTGGGAGCCGTTGCATGAGTGGCAACACATGTGGTTGCAGGATTTCATGAACATACCGCTGGGCTGTCATGGTGCCACGGAACAATACTAGGGGTGACCGTGTATTGTAGGCAATGGCACCCCATACCATTACACCAGCTGTGGGAGCGGTGTGTCGCTGTACAGCAAAGGCAGGATTGAAGCGTTCACCACGGGCTCTCCACACACGAACACGATTGTCATCACTGCCGAGATTGAATCTGGATTCGTCGCTAAAGACGACCTGGTTCCATTCCGCTGCAGTCCAGTTTCCTCGTGCGCGGCAAAACTCCAAACGGAGGCGTCGATGGGTGGGCGTCAAGGGCAGCACACGTAATGGGCGCCGCGATACCAACTGTCCTTCAGCCAGGCGCCTTCGTATGGTTCGAGAAGACACAGAGGCCCCTAGTGAAGGTGCTACCTGTACCTGGATGGCGGCCGATGAAGCAGTTGGCTGTACGCGTGCATTTCTGACTACGTGGCGGTCTTCTCGACGACTGGTCTGTCGAGGGCGTCCTGAGCCTGGTCTTCGTGTACATAACATCCCTCGGGTCCACTGGTCCCAACACCTCCTCACAACACAATCAGAGCGGCCTAATTGAAGAGCTAGTCGCCTAGCTGACCATCCAACTTCCATCATCCCGATGATTCTCCCTCTCTCAAACTGCGACATCTGCGTATACTATCTTCGAACACGGCGTAATGGCATGTCTACCTCAGCTCTTCCTTTGTAAATGATTCAGCACACTCAAACAAGCTTTGGTTACCTGTTTTATACTCCACAGAGTACGATGTTCAACGCCCTCTATCGGCTATACGTAATGCGCAATCACGCTGCATTTCTAATCATTTGCATATCTCCCCGACATGTACCTTCATTGCAAGTTTCATTACGATCCCACAATTATTTCTTGGTGTGCTAATTTTTTTGTCCATGAGTATATATATATCGCCATTTTGGAAATAATTGATAATAGATGTCGGAGCCTTAGGCTAAAATAGCTGTCAGAAAAGTAGACCGATTAAAATATTGATGCGGGAATTGGTGTATTTATATATATTAAATGATTAATGCTAATCAATTCCAAATCAGAGATTAAAAAATAAATTATAAAAAAAAAATTGTCAAGCAAATTTTTATTTACTGAAAAGTGAGTCTCAAGCTGGAGCAAATAAACGTCAACAACCTTGAAAGGATCAAAGTCTGACTCTCAGCTGTGGGATAGACGACATACGAATCAGACATCCTAACACGGAATTCTGTAACAGAGATTGAAGGAAGAAAAATGCTGCTAAGGCTAAAAGGGTGAAATTGCTGGGTTCGAAAACCTCTCCATTCCCTGAAATAATATTCCGACAAAACAAAATAGTGGTTACCGCTTATTATAGTTAATACTAAATGTACATTATTAAAACATATCTAAAATAAAGAAGAAGTTTTAAAGAAAACAATACAAAACCGCACAATACCTAAACAACAGCGAAAAAACAAAAATCACTGAGCTTATTTTGGATATTTTGCTGGGAATCGAGGACGGCGCCGTTTCGGGTTTCCACAACCTCTTTAGTCCGATCCTGCCCAGCATAACCCAGCTCAGTGAAAAGGGACAATACACCAAACGTACATACAGTTAGAAGAATGACCCACAGTTCAAATACATCAAAAAATCAAATTCCTCGATTCCCAGCAAAATATCCAAAATAAGCTCAGTGGTTTTTGTTTTTTCGTTGTTGTTCAGTTATTGTGCGGTTTTGTATTGTTTTCTTTGAAGTTTTAACTTGGTCCGCACGTTAATTTTGATTTAATAAAGAAGAAGTCACCAAACTAATAATTACCATCCAGCTTCACTCGCTGTGAGAGTTCATGTGTTAGACGAGTTGAAAATTACAAACTGAGTTGAACAATTCCTCACATTAACAAATCTTCCCGAGATACTGAAATGTCGGATATCAAAAGAGAGGGAAAAAAATTATTTCCAATTAACTGAACTTCAACAGGAAATTTTTCTCATCTACAGGCCGCAAAGTTAAACGGTACAGATACAGATAAAGACAAGAAGAATATTCATATCAACTATGAAAAAAAAATGTAATTCTAATAAGATAGATCACAATTAGTTAAAACAGTAACTATCAAAATTAACACAAATTTTTTTTTCCTATAATAAAATTCAAAATAAAAAGGCTGGATATTGTTGAATATCAATGTTAAATCTGGCGTTAGAGCGCTCTAATGATATTTCGAATATCAAGAGCAAGATGGCGTTGTATAACCTTGTGGAACTTTTTGTTTTTTGTTACTTATGGAAGCCCAAATGACTTTACTTTTGTAATTGCAGTATATTAAATGTTTTGTATGTAAATAAGTTCTCCTTCATAATTTCACTGCAGCAAACGCTCATCTAACAAATTATGCGGCCCAGTGACACGTAATTCCAGAAGAATCAGAAGAAACTTGATGCAACCCGTGAAATATTCACGGAAGTAAAACAGATTCCATATTTTTGAAATACTGTGAAATTTTTCAAAAACACGAGATTGAAAAAGATGCTCTAAGCTCATTTCTTAAAAGGAATAAAATGTATAAACCTTGCTGCATTCGATCTATTTGCTTTTTCCCTTGCTTAGAAAGTCAAATTATCTTTTTTCGATCTATTGATGTTGTCATTATATCCAGCCCTAAAATAATAGACTCTTCCAAATTGGCTCCTCCAATCCTGTGGCACACACACTGTGGCGCCATCTGGTGGTCCGCAATGTCATGATGCCAAACAGTTATCCGTACAACTTTCGCTTATTAATATATTCATATTACAAATTGTTGTTGACATTTAAACATGGCAGATGAAACTCGTTTTTTAATTCAGAAGCTAAACAACGATAACTATCAAGTCTCGAAGTTTAAACTTGAGATGCTACTTATTATGGGATGTCATAAATCAGCCCCAGCCAGAAGCAATCACAGAAGTTTGGCAAAATAAGAATATAAAAGCCAGAGCTCAAATAGGCCTGAAAATTGACGAAATAAGAATATTAAAGTTAGTGCTAAAATAAGTATAAAAATTGACGAAGTAAGAATATAAAAGCGAAAGCTCAAATAGGCCTAAAAGTTGATCAAGAAAGAATATAAAAGCCAGAGCTCAAATAGGCCTAAAAATTGACGAAATAAGAATATAAAAGCCAGAGCTCAAATAGGCCTGAAAATTGACGAAGTAATAATGTAAAAGCCAGAGCTCAAATAAATCTAAAAATTGACGATGTAATAATATAAAAGCCAGAGCTCAAATAGATCTAAAAATTGACGAAGTAATAATATAAAAGCAAGAGCTCAAATAGGCCTAAAAATTCACGAAGTAATAATATAAAAGCCAGAGCTCAAATAGATCTAAAAATTGACGAAGTAATAATATAAAAGCCAGAGCTCAAATAGGCCTAAAAATTGACGAAGTAATAATATAAAAGCCAGAGCTCAAATAGGCCTGAAAATTGACGAAGTAAT
>JAFIDM010001028.1:15253814-15284355 GCA_023159025.1 Thereuonema tuberculata | reverse complement strand
AAGAATATAAAAGCCAGAGCTCAAATAGGCCTAAAAATTGACGAAATAAGAATATAAAAGCCAGAGCTCAAATAGGCTTACTAATTGAAGAAAATTAACTGTTACATATACGGAAATGAAAATTCAGCAAAAGAAGTCTGGAATTAGGAAAATGAAGTAAAGCCTGTACACAAGCATAAACATAAAAGAAGCAGAAAAAATACGTATAATTAAGCTTGTGTGGAGGTTTCACTTCAGTCACATATATTTAAGTACAAATTAACAAGTAAGCAGTATGTATTTTACATGTGTCAATAATAGTTATTAAACTTCAAGTTGAAATAAGATTCAATAAGCACACATTTTTAAGTTTGAAATAAAAATATGTTAGAGGAATTTTTAAAATTTTCGGTTGGTAGTGACGTTTCACTGAAGCGCATAAAAAGGAAATTACGCGATTGCAACTACTGTTTGGACCGTCACTACCATCCCCAAACTCCGGTCTCTACAAAAACACAACCCGACCACGTCATCGCAGTTCAAGATAGACAGCAGGGCGGCACCACCCTACCCCAATCTCAAGAGAACAGCACGCCATCGAAGATCGATCTTAGACCGTCAAACGGCGTCACAGTCGCCCAACGGTTTTTTTTTTTTTAACAAAAAATTCAAAATAAAATGTCACGATTGGCTAATTCGCAAACACATTTCTTGTAAACTAAAAATCACTTTAGTCAGGCTGATGCAAAGCCCTGTGCAAGGGCCTTGAAAACCGGTTTCCGCAATTTAATGTATTAAAAAATTTTTAATTTTTTTTTTCAAACTTAAAAATGTGTGTTTATTGAATCTTATTTCAACTTGAATTTTAATATATTAAGTAAAGCCTGAAATTATCTTCTTTCGTGATATATTTGATCAGGAAAAATTAGCTGCCACGAGAAATTCAACGTTCTTTACAAAGGTCTGTCTTTTAAAGAAACATTGTCGGAAACGTTTATTAAATGATAGCGGTTTATTAAATGATAGCGGTTTAATAAATGATAGCGGTTTATTAAATGATAGTGGAACATTTATTAAATGATAGCAAGTTACCACTGTAGATAAATTTATTGCGTTAGACAGTGAAATGGCTGATAATATTGCTGCCTGTCGATTTCACCGCTGGCCAAAATCGTCAGCAACGGGGTGGGTGGGGGTCTGGTGAGGGTCGATGTCGACTTCACAGCATGCGTCTGACGTACTTCGGAACACTTGGCGACGGGAAGGGTTTGGCTTGCCGGCTTGGCAAGTCGTCTTCGGCGAGGCTACTGGGTGGGCTCGGTGAAGCTTGGCGGTTCCTAAGTTGCCTCAACCTCGGGGAAGGCCCGTCTCGGTCTTCGGACTTCGGTCTCCGTTTGCCGGTCACGATCCTTCCGTTGGCCGGCTTCGGGTGATGTTTTAGCGGGGAGAGCGAATTGGCTTTCACCGCTAAACTTAGCTGCGCTGTGGCTTCCTTCTCTTGCCGGCGGCGTGTCCTTCGCTCGGCCGGCTTTCAGGCTTCCAGGCGGTGAAGGGCGGTTTTGCCGTCCGCGTTGGAGATGGCCTCGTCTTCCTGCGTTCTCGTACAAACGCCTCCTTCGTAATCCGATAACTATTTTGGGTCTCAGCCCAGACACACTCTTTAAACGTCCTGACACTGGGAAGTAACCTTTTCCCGTTGGCCACTGGGGGCCGAACACTAACTGTCCTAATCCTTCTCCGGTTTGGAGAAACCCTTGCGGGCTTGCTTGCCGCCAAACTGACCGACTCTGCTGTCTCCGGTTGGAGAATCTGCCCGCGGCTGCTGGCCGCCCAAAACGAACTAACTCGGAGAGCTTCTCCCTGCGGCTGGCTTGCCGCCACACTAACTGTCTTTCCAAGGTGGAACGCTCCATTATATCCCGGCGTCCAGCCTCGCCATCAGCTCTGGAACGGTCTACTAACCTCAGAGGTGACGGGGAAACCGAGCACCGGGCAAGGAAGAGTCCACCTTCGGGGGGAAAACAAACGGGGAAAAATCACCAGGTAACAATATGATAGTTGCGTTACTTCTCTGCAGTTTATCTGACTCTCATGATACATTAGTTATAGCATTACAAACTCGTCCCAAAGTGGATTTTACAATTGAAGTTGTTAAAGGAAAAATGATCAAGGAAGCAAAGCATAGGTGTGAATCGCAAATGTTAGATACAAATGATAAGACAATGGCATTAAAAGTTCATACAATAATACTAAGTCTAAGGAAATTTGCTTTATTATGAGCCCCCATTTTTTTTTCTATAAATAATTCTGTAATAATTATACATTTACCTATTCTTTTTAAGGAATAATGTAGTCTAATAAGTTACTTATTTGGTTTAATTGTATTTTGTACAGTTATATTAGATGTTGTTCATTTAAAAATAAAATTGTAGGATAATACACTTTTTATAAAATTTGATGTGTGTTGGTAATATGAACCCTATAGTAATAATATTCAAAAATACTTGTAAATACTTAGAAACTGTATTGCAAATGACAAAATTTTATATTCAAGTTTTATTTGAATACAACAATTGCATAGTTAATTTGAATTGCTGTTATTTACAAAAATCACAGGAGGTCTAATCTACTATTCCCTAAAATAAAATAAAAATAAAATTACGGTTTTGTAATCCTTATCCTTATATATAGACACCAGCTAATTTTAAAACAACTCTGTGAATGAGAAATCAGCTAAATATGAGAGGAAATACATGTCCTACAAACTTTTCTTCACTATGAAAAACGAAATCAACATGTTAAACCCACAGCCACATTGGAACTGAGTCAGACCAAGTTAGCAGCGAATCCACGAACTATGACTATAGGTTTCGGCTGCTGCCGCTTGTCTTTGTGCCATACTTTAAATGATACTTTGGGGCTTATATTACATACAGTGCCTTGCAGGACACTTGCATGGATGCCTGCTATACCACTATCCCAACTCAACATTCACTCGATCAACGGCACTGGACCCCTCCTTGGTGGAATGAGCATCTGCGTCTCAGGGTCTGGATAAAGGCTGCCAAGAACAGGCTTCGGGACAGTACAGACGACACGAGATGGTACCATCACGATTCCTGTAGGCATGCCCGGGCGAACTACTCGAAATGCGAAAGGCCAAATGGAACTCGTGGCGCACCTTCTGTGAGGAGTCCTCCAAAAAGGACGCAAGGTACGGGTTGCCATGAGACTCCTCCGTGGCAAATGGAAAATCACCTGCTCGCTGGGGCCTCTGCGGAGGGCTGATGGCACCTGGACTGATGACGAACGGGAAACTGCGAGTCTTCTCCTCCATCAGTATTTCCCTGACGACAACACGGATCCTGATGACTATGCTACCCGGCTACGAAATGACCTCAGAGCTGTTACTACTCCTGACGACACCCCCTTCACTAAGATGAACTGCATCATGCAGTGCTACGCATCAATAGCAACTCGGCTCCCGGCCCCGATGGTTTTCCGGCTAGAGGTCTCCCTTTCCTATTCTCTTCCATCGGGGACGCTTGGCTCTGTCTCCTTAACCGGTGCCTGAGGGAAGGTTCCTTCCCTAAAGCCTGGAAAAAAGGCCAAAGTCGCGCTCATTCCCAAAAGTGACGTGAAATACCGCCCCATTTGTCTTTTGCCCGTGATCGGCAAAGTGCTTGATCGCCACTGTAACCAGAGGCTGGTACACTACCTGGAGAGTACGCATCTTTATGGATCCCAACAATTTGGGTTCAGGAAAGGCAAAGGTGGCATTCAGGCGGTTAATGACATCCTGGATTTTCTTCGGTCTGCCAAAAATGCCGGACGCAGCTCTGTGATGGTTTTCATCGACATCACGAACGCATTCAACTGTGCCAGCTACCACACCATCCTCCGCACTCTCCGGAACAAGAGGTGTCCTGCCAACTTCTACTGGCTGGTTCGTGACTTCCTGAATAATAGAATGGTCTCCATCAGCAAGGCCTCCAAGCCTGTGACTAAAGGAACCCCCCCCCCCAAGATAGCGCCATTGGTCCGGCCCTCTGGAACATGGTCATGGAGGCTCTCATCGACTCCTGGAATACGTTTTGTGAAACCAACGATCTGGTTCGGCAGGTTAAGCTTCAGGTTTATGCAGACGACACTGCTCTCCTCTTTAGTGCCGCTTCCAGGGCACGCCTGGAGAGCCTCTGAAAAGAAATCTGGGGCGTCATCAACGAGTGGGCCCTTTGCAATAACCTTACCATCAACACCCAGAAGTCAGGGTCATCCATTTCCCCCGCCGTCCCACCAACAGACCTCCCATTATCCTTTTGAATGATGATAGGCTTACGCTTCACCCTTCCGTCACTTACCTCGGCAATATCATCAGCAATAGGCTCGACTGGCTCCCACATGTGAAGCACATCAGGAGCAAAATCACTATCCTTGCAAGCAGACTCTCTGCATTTGCTCCTAAGTCTAGCCGGCTGTCCACCAAGGCCAGAAAACTTTTGTTCATCACGGTGATCAGCCCGATGGCTCTTTATCACCTCATCAAGCGTCACTTTGACGCCCTGTCTAGGCCGTTCCTACTGGCTCTTACTCGTTGTTACCGGACGGTGGCCAATGACACTCTCGCTGTCCTCAGTGGGATTGCACCTCTCTGGATTCAGGCTAAGTCTGCCATCGATCACCAACGCCGCATCCTGAATGCGGCATATGAGCAACGGGTGCCAGCCCATCTCCTTCCCCATCCTTTCTCTACCAGGGCCTTCCCCTTCTTTATGTGGAAGGAGGTTGCTCTCCTCTCGGCTTGCATGACCTTCACCTCTTTACGGATGGCTCCAAGACGGAGGCCCACACCGGCTATGCCGTTGTCATCAGAACTCCCACAGATGAGACTGTCACGACGGTGAGACATAGGCTTCCTGACGAGGCCTCCGTCTTTCAGGCTGAAGTGGCGGCCATTCACAACGCTCTTAACTGGCTCTCTGAGCAGGACCAGCACCGGACTATTCGTGCTGCCATTGTTTCGGACTCCTTGGCTGCTATTAAGGCTATCTGCAGTCTTGAACGCAGATCAGAGACACGCACCTCGCCCTTCCGTTGTGCCCTGTTTTGGACTAAGGGCCACGTTGGGACGACGGATTACGAGTTGGCGGACACGGCAGCGAAGGAGGCCACCATCTTGCCCGATGTTACGGAACACATTCCACGGCCAAGATCCCACTCGGTGAGGTTAAGGAGGCAGTTACAACTTAGTATGTGGCAAGAACACTGGACGACTTCTAGCGAAGGTCGTAGCACCTTCCGCTTTGTTTCTGATATCTCTTCAGGACGTTTATTTGAGATCAAACATATAAACCAGATCCTCACTGGGCATGGCAAATTTAAGGTTTACCTATTCACCCAAGGGCTGGCCGACGACCCTAGGTTCGAGCGATGTGCTTCCGGCTCTGATGAGAGTGTAGAACACGTTCTATGGAGCTGCCAACACCCCACCAGGCTCAGACAACGACACCAGCTGGGAACGGCCCTCCTCACTAATGGTCATCCGGTTGCTTGATGTCGGAGATGCTCTCAGTGTCTTCGCAAAAAATTGTTTAGATCCAAACTTGTAACTGGGTTTCACCCTGGTTTTTTTTCTTCATTGGAGGTGTTTTTGGCGATTTGTTTCCCTCTCAGCTCCTCCTGCTCTTCTTCAGGTTCTCAGCGACGGACGAGTCAAATGATGATAGCTCTCACCTGTTCCCTCGTGTTCATCCTTCCAGGCGATTGCTTCATGGATGCCCCTTTTCTGGCCCTGGATCTGCTTCCGGCCCTCCTGGCTCTGCTTCTGACTCAAGATCTCTGGTCCTGCTGCTCCTGACAACTCCGAGCCCTTGCTCTCATGTTTCTGGCTAAGATCCATTTAATTGCGTAAGAGTCCTCCTTCCTTTTATTATATACAGTGTCCATATTACCACCTTTACCTCTACAATAAGCCAGGTCATTTAAAGCAAGATTGTAGAAAATTGCTATCTGATCGTCTGAAGGGTGTGTTTGAAAAGGCTTATATATGATTAAATAACGGTAATACGAATAATATATGTTTCAAAGCTACTATGGAATCTTTCTCATCTCACTGGTATATTGATTCAGATGCCACTTGTCACACGACAAATAATTATCAGTTTTCAGACAATTGATGAATTAGTACAAATGGCAGATTGGGAAACTTTAATGCTACAGGTAAAGGCAATGACTTTTTACAATGCAAAAATGAACAAGGCTATTTTCAGAAATGATCAGTGAAGGAGGTGCTCTATGTTCCAAAGTTTATGGAAGTTATTATACGTCAGTTGTATTTCAGGGTCATTCCACGTCAGATAACCTGATGAGTTCACCACACCATCACAGATTTTTATGAAAATTTATTTGCATGTAAAGGGTCATAAGATAACACATTCTGCAAAATATGAGATTTTTTTGGTTAAATATTTGCCGAGATATGGAATTTTTGAAGTTTTTTTTTTTGGTGCCATGCCCCTTTTTTGACATATTTTCTTGAATATCTCATCTCCTGATCAATCAAATGGAACCAAATTTGTTTTGCCATGTATTTTTTTATGCTGAATCCAAAAATTCAAACGAAATTCGTTTAGGAGTAATAGTTTTATAGTAATAGAAAGCATGTAAGCATTTAGCTAAAAATTTAAATGGCCATGTGGGACAACATTTAAAAATTTGAGATTTTAACCCAAGTCGAAAAAAGGTCTAAAAAAATCAAGATGGTGTTTTGCTCCTGAGCTTAGAAAACAATTTCTAAGTTTCTAAGTTTTGTGGCATGATAAGCCTTTTCGGAACTGAACAGATCAATAAAACACAAAGAGAAATATGGTATTTAGACAGCGGAAGCAGTAACCATATTTGTACTCGAAGAGAATTGTTTAGCAGTTACGTTCGTCTCAAGGAACCGGCAATAATTTATTGTGCGAATAATACATCCGCCAAAGCAGTCGGACATGGGACTAATGGGTTACTAAATTAAGTAACCCGATGCCAAATGGTGAAATCAAAGTAATAGAGTTAGAAAATGCTTTCCATGTATCTAACATGCGAGTGAAATTAATTTCTGCAGATGAATTAGCTGTAGCAGGTTATAAACAGGAAATCCGTAGAGATGAATACCTAGCATATAAGGAGTCAGAGGATCCATGTATAATAGGAAAGAATGAGAATAATATATATCGTATAACAGGTAGAGGAAACCCAGAAAAATTCAATACATATTTTAATGAATCTCGACACAATCAAGTGAGATTATGGCATGACCGACTAGGTCATACTTCAATGGAGAAATTAAAAGATCATCACAGACAGGAAATTATTGAGAGGTATGGAGAAACTAAATCTAAGCAATTATCATAACATCTCATGTGATAGCTGTGTTAGGGATAAATTAACTAACATCCGACACAAGAAGTTAAACTGCATTGGAACTTCACGACCCTTAGAATTAGTTCACACAGATTTATGTGGCCCGATGAATATTAATAATCCCGACAAATTATCATATGTATTGACATTTATAGATGACTTTAGTAGAAGGAGATCCTATATCTGATAAGAACAAAGGACGAAGTGAACGAAAAGTTAATTAACTTTGTTAGATACGCTGAGAGGTCAAGTGGATATCAAATAAAATCCATCCTTAGTGATCAAGGCACTGATTACACAAACTCAGTAGTGAAGAACTTTACCCAAGAGAAAGGAATTCAACTGCACTGTTGATCATCATATCAACAACAACAAAATGGGGTGGCTGAACGCTTTAATCGGTCCCTCCTAGATAAGGCAACAACCCTTATGTTAGATTCGAAGCTTCCGTTATGTTTCTGGTCATATGCGATATTATATGCAAACTATTCTTTGAATCGAATGCCACATGAAAGTATTGGTAACGAAATACCATTAGGCAAATATTTCGGATATAAATATGCTCCATCAGTAAGACATATGAGACGATTTCGAAGTTTAGTTTTTGTGAAAGTGCCCAAACATCAACTAAAGAATAAGTTTTCGGAAAGAGCAGAAACAGGGTATTTTACTGGGTTGTTCAGCGGTAACACGAGGATATTACGTGTATATGGTTAGGGACAACAAAGTCATCGAAACCAGAAATGTATACATAAATGAAAATCTTCGTGGAAACGATCTGTTAAGGAGCAGTGTGTGTCATTCAAAGGAATATGACTGTCTCATCGACCAGAAAAGGCGAAACAATTCGGAAGTCGAAACATCAACGGAAGATGAAGAGGGAGATGAAAATCCAGTAGAAGAGGATGAACAAAAATCAACACATGATGATGACGAAGAAGTGTCGGATGACCAACTTGACGTTAGAGAAGATGAATCGAAGGATGACTTCATGATCCTAAGAAGCAGAAGAATACAACGAAAGAAAGACATGCAAGCGCACATCACGGAAATGGAAGAAACACCTAAGAATTATCATGAAGCAATCAACAGTAGGGAACGAGTACAGTGGATAATAGCAATCGATGAAGAACTGAAAAGCATTTCAAGTCATCATACTTGGATTGAAACGCAAATACCAGAAAACGTGAATCCATTCACATCGAAATGGGTTTTCAGAAAAAAAGGATTTGGCGTCCTTTCGTCGATACCACGATTTCAAGCTGCTTTCATATACATTAAATAAATGCTAACTTCTTTTAAGCCTACACTTCATTCTACTTATTTGAATGAAGCACGAACGACAGATTCTCCCAACTTAACAAAAGTTATCTTGTATTCAAGTGTTTAAACATGATGTCACTTCATTCTTACTAATAATATTTTCGCCTCTCGCCAGTAGTCTTTGTTATGTCAATCTGGGGTCACGGCAGTGCCCCCGCCAAGACGAGCCGAAGGCAGGAAGGGCACAACGTACCTTTTCTGGAAGCGTTTCGTCGTATTTTCGAACCCTCATAGCTTCGGCCTGGATAATACTAGAGAGCTCAAATTTTCAGGATAAGATGCAGTTAGCAGACTAATGAAATACCCTAAGTTTCATTTATTTAGCTTTTATACTTTGGATTTTATTAATACCTAAAATACGTCGATTCCGTCACTGATTGACTGACTGATTGACTGACAGACTCATGATCATCAAAACCTCTAGGGTACTTCCTGAAGTCCTAGAAAGCTGAAATTTGATATGCAGGCTAGGATTAGCACACAAACAACAAAAAATTAAGAAATTCGTAACTTTCACCCTGCAACCCCTCATAAAGGGGGGGTCTGGTTATGTATTATCGAACCCTCATAACTTTGGCCTGAATAATACTAGAGAGCTCAAATTTTCAGGATAAGATGCAGTTATCATACTAATGAAATACGCTAAGTTTCATTTATCTAGCTTTTATACTTTGGATTTTATTAAGATCTGAAATACGTCGTACCCTCAATGCTTCGGCTTAAATAATACTAGAGCTCAAATTTTCAGGATAAGATGCAGTTAGCAGACTTATGAAATACGCTACGTTTCATTTATCTAGCTCTTATACTTTGGATTTTATTAATATCTAAAATACGTCGATTTCGTCCATGATTCACTGACTGACTCAAGATCATCAAAACCTCTAGGGTACTTCCTGTAGTCCTAGAAAGCTGAAATTTGGTATGCAGGCTAGGTTTAACACACAAACAACAAACAAATTAAGAAATCTGTAACTTTCACCCTCCAACCCCTCATAAAGGGGGTACCGGTTCTTCATTATATAACAATTTCTGATAGGTATTTCCCACCCAAAACATTTCATGTTAAATAAGTTGCGAAGACTCCCATGCTCATAACACTTTCACTGTTAAAAAGTTATCAGATCTCATCTTACAAAAAGAAATGAAATCCCACCCAAAACATTTCTTGTAAAATAAGTTGCCAAGACTCACATGCTCATAACGCTTTCAGTGTTAAAAAGATATGAGATCTCATGTAGAGCCAAGCAAACTCTACAAGGTCTAACTCTACAAGCCCTAACTCTAAGAACCCTATATCTTGGTCAAAAAGTATGGCTTGGCCGTTTCATGGAACTATTTCATCCAACCGAAAACATTTCATGTAAAATACGTTGCCAAGACGCTCATAACGCTTTCACTGTTAAAAAGTTATCAGATTTCATATAGTGCCAAGCCCCTCACTATACATGCCCAACTCTAAAAACGCTACTATCTTGGTCAAAAAGTATGCCTTGGCATACTCTACATCCTTCACATAACTCCATGGGATTGTTTGTGCGACAGCCACGAAACGGCCAAGCCATACTTTTTTGACCAAGATATAGGGTTTTTAGAGTTAGGGCTTCTAGAGTTAGGCCTTGTAGAGTTAGGGGCTTGGCTCTACATGAGATCTCATTTCTTTTTAACACTGAAAGCGTTATGAGCATATGAGTCTTGGCAACTTATTTTACATGAAATGTTTTGGGTCGAATAGTTATTACTTCATTATATATGAAGAAGCATCTTTTGCAATTGTTCCTTGCACGCTTTCACTTAATACCTTAAATCTTTCTTCAACAAAAAAAATAATAAAGTTGCTTCATTCCATGAATCTATTTTTCAATTTGATTTTAAATATTATCTATGCTTTCTTTTAAAATCAAAATAAACTATTGAAAAATAACGTTCAATTGCCCTCCTCAACTTGCAATGTTTTTTTTCTTGAAAAAACAATCTTTCACATTAAAATTATTTTAACTTTCAAATTATATATATTTCATTGAAATGTTCAATGCACCAGGTTAAGGAATGCTTGGAATTTCATATGATTACTTGTTGTCAATCCCTTTGTTAAACCATCTGCAATGTTTTTGTATGTAGGTACATAAATAAGATCTATGCTTGTTCTCGACGTAATCTTTAATTGCATGGTACTTTAAAAGGTATGTGTATGGGTGTTTCCGGACATGGGTTCATTAGGAATATATTGATCCTTAGCCATGCCCCTATACGTGGTTTGAATATTACACATGAATTTTGCAACACGATGTATATATATTAAAAAAAAGTGAAATTATTATAAATTTTATATCAGTTTCTCATGATTTGGTAATACTGTATGGGCCGAGCCTGCCAAAATCATCTTGTTAGATTCCACATTATATCTACTTATTCATATATTTAATCGTGACAAAATTGGTAGAAGAGCAGAGTGTGACTGGTGTTGTTTTCTTAATTGTTCACTAATATTTTATTTTAGACCGTTTTTATCGTGACAATTATATTTACGTCTATAAAAATGTAAGCTTGCAATAATTTTGTAAAAATTTCATCCAAAAGATATTATTAATAATTTTGTTTATGTAAATTTGTGATTGAATGAGAAAATGCTTACATTCATGTATTTATTTAATTCTAAATATTAATCTTTAGTCATTATTTTGAAACTAAAAGTATTTTTGATGAATAGATATCAAAATTCCTTATTGTTTAATTTTTTTTATATTTATTAACAAATTTTTAAAAATAAGTGGAAAGAAATGAAACAAAAAATATATAATTCAGTAATTTAATGAAGTTCATTTGACTCTCATCTAATTCAATTCATTACATATATTCAATTACTGGGAAAGTACCTGTTAAAGAAGCCCTAATTCTTATTCAACAAATGTTAAAGAATGATGATAATATTTTAAGAGGTTTTAATATTGACATTGATTACTTTAGGAAACTTCTTAAACTTATTTGTGATAACAGTTATTTTAGCGTTAACAATAAATATTCTAAGCAAACATCTGGCTTACCAATGGGAAGTGCGATATCAGGATCAATACAGAACATTTACTTAAATATTTTGGAAACTAATTTAAATAATTGGAAAAGTATGAAATTTAACTATTATCGGTATGTAAATGATGTACTTATTTTCTGGAAAGGCACTGATAGGCAATTTATAATATTTTTTAATTCTGAAAATTCTTAAATAATCATGTAAAATTTACTTTTGAAAAAGAAGAAAATCATAGACTTAAATATTTGGACTTCACTATTATTAGTGAAAATAACAATATAACATATGAATTTTTTGAGAAACTCATAAAAAGTAAACATACAGTCAATTTTCATTCTAATATTAATATTAAAACAAAGAAAGCAATAGTGTGGAATAATATAAAAAGGATCACAAGCTATATCGAAGATCCAAATAAATGGAACAAATTACTTAAATCTATGAATACAAAATTATTCATGAATGAATACCCAATTCATTTCACTGAAACTATTATTAAATCCTATTTAAGGAAAATAAAAGATGAAAACCAAGTATTAGTAAATAACAATCAAGATGAATATAAAAATAACATATGCCTTCCAATTGGATTAAAAATTAATAAGAAATTAAAGTGTTATGCATTAACACAAAGGTAAAATTCATTCATTTTAAAGATAATAAGCAATTTAAAATAAATAATAAGAAAACATCAAATGATGATCTATTGAATATGGATATTATATATCAACTGTAGTGTAGAGACTGTGATGAGGTACACTACGAGAGTTCTGCCGGGACACTAAAAGGAGGGTTTGTCGGAACACATTAGGGCTTTCAAAAGCAATCAACCTAATACAGTAAAACCCCGTTATTACGCTCCCGCTTATAGCACTATCCCGTTCTTAACGCTCCTTTTGTACGGTCCCTGGAATTTTCTATATAACTCTCTATACTTTTACCCTCTTATAACGCTTCAAATCCCGCTTGTAGCGCTTTTTTATATCGGAAATTTTGTATCGAAAAGAAATGTAACACTGTAACGATTCTTTTCTTTCCCTGGTAGGAGGGAATCTTCGAACTCTTTGAAGCGGAAATCCCTTTCTATAAGTGAAAAATTGCAAATTCTTCGTAAGTACGACGAGAATTCTACACTAAATCAGAAGGTTTTCGCAGAATCTAAGAATTCCCTGATCCAGTCTGAGAACAATAATAAAAAATAAGAATGGAATTATCAATTCAGCGAAGGATGGTTGCAAACGTAAAAAAGTAGTGTGGAAAATGTGAAGATGCCGAGGAAATTCTAATTGAATGGATTCATCAGACCCGTGATGCATCAGTGCCATTAAATGACACAATCATTCAAGAAAAGGCGCGTGAAATAGCGGGCAGTGCACTAAAACTGCTCCGAAAATATATTTGTATTGCTCCTAGTGGAGTATCAATTGATGTTAATAGTTTCTTGAACCGCATTGAAAATGTCGTAATTTATAACAGTAGCATACACACACGGCAAACCACAATCAAAGATTTTTTTAATAGGAAATAAGCTCACATTTGCACTATATCTATTTCAGAATCAAGTATCTTTCCTGTAAAATGGTGTCTAAATGTTTCCCCATCATATAAATCATTCCCCGTTTATAGCGCTATCCCGCTTATTACGCTTGTAGGTCACGGTCCCTTGACGAGCGTAATAACGGGGTTTTACTGTATATCAGATTAGGCATATCATGCCATTAGATTCAATCATAACTGGACCCCATTGCGAAAATCTATATATATAAAAATAAATGTTTCTTTCTTTCTTTGTTTGTCCTTTATACACTCCTGGGCCCTTTGACCTATCTGGACCAAACTTTGCACCCTCCGAGGGACTGAAAAGGGGTGAAATAGCCAAATACGCACCTGGTGGTGACCATGAGAACTAAAACCATTCGTATATCCCGTATGCGTTCCTATACCAATCATCAGATTGCGATGAAACTTTGGGGAGTTGTTGTGGTAGTCTATTGCAAAAAATGAATAATTCGATCCGCTACGGGGGGGGGGGGCAGGGACACCACAATTGGGGGGGGGGGAAGGCGACACAAGGGCATAAGTGTTTCACACCCGACTGACACCGGGACCTTATATTTAGGGCTCCTTCTCAGGACCACAAGTCTTAGTCTTAATGAAGAAGACAAACAGCACCGTCACCCACATAGCAGGTTTTTGGTGCCTGGACAACAACATGTACATTTGACCAAGGAGAAACATATAAAAGAAAAGAAAAAGGAAAGAGAGAGGGAAAAAAATCAAAAAAAAAAAATCAAATAATCCAAATCCTTATTACAAAAAAATTAAACCAAAAAGACGAAAAAAATAGTAAAACATAAAAAAAAAAAATAAAGCTCTTTTTTTTTTTTCCTTTATTTTACAAATAGAACAATAAACAAGAAGTAAGCCAGGCTAATCACACAATAAGGTATGATCTGGTCGGCAGGGGCCCACCCAGAACAGCCCTCTGGACCGCCAAAGGCCCTATCCAAAGAGCCGGGTACAGTTCGGGCCCCACCCTCCCCATTGACCTATCACGTTATCAGCCCGAAAAAAAAAGGAAAAAGAGCAAACAATGAAAAGGAAAAATGTCCCCATTTAAAACGAAAAGCGGGAAGGTCTTCGCGACCGGCGGCCACTACCGGACGACAGAAATGAGACGTAAAAATGTAGGACTTCCCCCAAAAGTAATACATGTGTAAAATGTAAAGACAAAAAAAAAGCATAAGTGTTAATTTCAAAACAATAAGCAAATAAAAATGATAAAAAGGTTACTATTTATATTAAAAAAAAAGAGGTTACCTGGGCATGGGGAAATCAATAAAACATTAAACGAAAAAAAAAATCCTACACATAAAACCCCATAATAGTTAAAACATTAATTATAGTTTAAATTTTAGATAGGAAGATGCAGGAAGGGAACCATTAATCATTACTAGAAAGGCTCATGTTGTGTACAAATCGCATAAAATTGTGATGGTGTTGAAGTACTCTTTCATCTAAACAAGGAAAAGGTAGGGCTTTCTTGATTAGAAAAATCTTAAATGATTCCCTAAATTGAATGCGACGTGGATCCTGACAGCGCCAAAGCACATGTTCAGGATCCTCGTCTTCCATCATATTACAATATCTGCATCGCAAATCTTCTCCTCTATCAAATCTAAAAAGATAAGCATTAAAATCCTCATGCTCAAGTAAAATTGATTTAAACTAAAATCAGAAGAGAGTAAATCAACTCTCACTTTTTTAATAAAATTAAAAAGCGGACGTCCTTTAATGGACTGTTCCCACTGTTCTTGCCACCAGGTCATTTGTTTTTTAAATTTCGTAATATACGAATAACATCTGGGCATCGGGCAAGTGTAAGTGATGTCATCCATAGTGGTTGCCCGTTTTGCCTCTCTATCTGCCTCTTCATTGCCGGGAACGCCAACGTGAGCTTTAGTCCAAAATAAATTAATATTCAAGTTGTTATTGGATAATTCTTTAATGGAGACATACGTGTCTCTGGCTTTTCTATTTAAATAAGAGCATCTAGCGATTGAGCATAAAGCTGCTTGCGAATCAGAAATAATCGCAATGTTCTTATCATAGTTTTGCCAGAGATCAGCACACATAGAAACTGCCATAGAAATGGCACCCAGTTCCGCCTGATAAACAGTTGCATAATCAGGTAAGCGTTCCCTGCAAATTTCAAAGGTGTTACCTGAGGCATCTTTAAAGACAATAGAGAAGCCAACATGGCCATCCACCTTGGATCCATCAGTAAAAACAATAATATTGAAATTCCTGATGTTTTCCTTCCAGTCATTAGTAATGATTGGATCCAAATCAGCCGGGTGTAACCAATAATTTGGTAAAACTCTTTGCTCATAATCAATGCTGTTGATCCTTTTGTAATGACTAGAAATTTGGAAGGCTTGTATCCACATAGGAACAATGCCGCATAGTATGTATAGAGCCTCAGAAGAGACTGTCCTATAAGTACGTGGAACAGAAATTAGGAAGGGTCTAACTACTGAATCAAGTGCCATCTTCATTTTAACTTTTTTAGCGGTTTCGCCCCAAATTTCAGCGGCGTACAATACTTTGGGTTTGATAATAACATTAAAAATAAGTTTACGTATCTTGGAAGACATACCACCATTTTTTGGGGCCATAAAAAGAAGTTTGCTGGTATTGACAGCGACTCTTCTTTTAATATCATGAACATGATTAAGCCATGTAAGCTTATCATTAAAAATTAAACCCAAATATTTTAAATTTTTCTTGAAAATAATTCTGTTATTATTAAGTTCAGAGTGGGCTTTTTACAGATATTGTTATGGGAAAAGAAGAGTGCTGCTGTCTTATTACTATTGATACTAAGTTTGTTATCAAGGGCCCAGTCTTCCAAGATAGGCCAGAATGATTCCCATAGATGTTCAATCCTTCTAATAGAAGGAGCTTTAATTAAAATAAAAGTGTCATCGGCAAAGGCTTGGATATCGATGGCACCCTCTGGATCAATTTCATTATTCCAATTGTTAAACCTGGCAAAAAGATCCTCCATAATAAGGGTCCACAGGGTTGGACCCAAATTACTTCCCTGTGGACAACTCTTAGTGGCCAAACGAGTTGAGGCGCCCAAGGTAACATATCTGTCAGATAAAAAGGAAGTAATTAGATAATATAAATTATCTGGACAGTTGAAATTTCTTAAGATACGCAGGACCATTGGGTGCCATGCATAATTAAAAGCATTCGCTATGTCAATGGAGATAGCTACGACATGGCATTTAGATGACTGATGGGTCCGAATGAAACTTACTAAACATTGAATAGCCATAATCGTGCTATGATTTTTGCGAAAGCACTATTGGTTTTTAGATAATAAGTTATTTTTTTAATGTAATAATAAATTTTATTATTAATAAACTTATCCAAAACCATTCCGAAGACAGGAAGTATACATATAGGTCGATATCGATCATCTCATTTGGGAATTAAAACCACTCTGGTCTGCTTCCAAACCCTAGGAAAGACGCCGTGAAGTAAGCATTTATTCAGCAGAAAGACCCATGTCTCGTCCAAGGCTTCAAAAATAAAAGGCAAGGCTCGGGCAGGTACCATATCAAGCCCTGAAGAAGAATCCAAGTTAATACTATTAATAATGGATGATAACTCATGTAAAGTTACCCTTCGATCGAGAGTACCTGAAATATAAAATTCAGCAGAGCTCGATCTAATCAACTTGGACACATCATCGTCTTCCTGAATATGATCGTCAGGAAAATATTCTTCCAAAAGAGCAGCAGTGGTTTCAATCTCAGAAGAGGTCCATGATTTATCTTCACTTTTCTGCAAAGTATGTATGATGATCAAACAGAAAAATGTTTGATTTTATTACTAATAATCTTTGTTGGATAACTAAAAGGGTTGTTGTCCGTCGCAATTTCACAGAACCTCTTCCAAGATTCCCATTTAGAATGCCTCAAAGTCTTGCGGTATACTGCTCTCGCCTCCCTCCATTTTTCATCAATAGCCTGTTTCCCATGTGGATCTTTACAATTAATTTGTTTCTTCTTCCACGCTCTTACCCTAGCCCTGAGCTCTCTAAGTTTAGGCGACCACCAACGAGGTCCACTTTTAACACGATAATTAACGTTTCTAAAAGGTTTATATAGATCGCAAGCATTTTTGCAAACCGATTGAAACATAGAGGCTGCCTCATTACAGTCTAACTGTAAAATTATAGATTTTAAATTACTATCAACTGCTTTTAAATGTTTAGTAAAGGTACTCCATTTTGCCAGTCTTAGACAATAGGCCCAACGGGGAGAGGTTGTTTCCGCACCAACCTCAAAACTGATGAGTCTGTGGTCACTGCACATGTCTTCATTAGAGACGCTCCAATTAAAGACTGGGATACCTTTAGAAATCGTAAGGTCGATCCAACTTCTGCCATTAGATGAACAGAAAGTTGGAATCGCCTCGCAGTTGTTCCACAGGTTCAAATTATTTCTAATGATCCAATCTGCAAGTTCCAATCCCCTGTCATCAGTCACATCATCTCCCCACACGGCATTCCGCGCATTAAAATCACCTACAAATAAAATGTTTGTATTTGAAGAAATAATATTATCTAAAACATTTAATAAAATATGCATATCATCATATTTTTGCGCGTATACATTCACAATTACTAATTTGCGATAATTAATTGTAATCTCAGTCGCTACTATGTCTCGAGATAGATGTTGACTGAGTAACAGGGGATTAAAAGAACTATTATTACTGATAATACAAGAACGTGATCTTTCAAGATTGTTATTATTGTAAATAAGGTTAAAATATTTATCCAAGGAAGGAATAATTCCTTCTTTTGAATAATAAGGTTCTTGTATACAAAACAAATCAAACTCGGATTGGATTAGTTGGAGCTCACTCCATGCAAGCCAACCCCTTCCCACGTTTAATTGGCCAATTTTAATCATTATAGATAATCTTTTTTATAGTGGCTATCAGAGCCCTAACAAAACATGGGCACTGTTTACTATCAGCTCGATGGGATGTAATAGATAACCCTGACTTTTTACAATTCGAACAATCATAACTTTCAGAGTCACAGTCACCAGTCTTATGTTCTTTTCCACATTTTCCACATGACACTTTTTCCACATTTTTACACATGCCGCTAAATGACCATAATGAAAGGACCCCCTAAAGAACTAAAGGCCCACAAGTCTATTGCAAAAAGTGAAAAATCCGATCCCCTATGGGATCAGGGTCACTACACTTGGGTGGGGGGAAGGCGACACAAGGGCATAAGGTCCCACTCCCGACCGACACCGGGACCTTATATTTAGGGCCCTTCTCGGGCCATCCAAGTCTAATGAAAAAAGTGAAAAACCCGATCCCCTATGGTGGGCAGGGACGTCACACTTAGGTGGGGGGAGGCGACACAAGGGCAAAAGTGGATCCCACGCCCGACCAACACCGGGACCTTATATTTAGGGCCCCTTCTCGGGCCCCCAAATCTAATGCAAAAAGTGAAAAATCCGATCCCCTATGGGGGGCAGGAACACCACACTTGGGTGGGTGGAAGGCGACACAAGGACCTAAGTATCCTACCCCCAACCGACACCAGACCCTTTCTTTCTTTGAGTGGCATTGCAACGCATGGCGGGTTCAGCTAGTTATTTATAAATGAAGAAATGAATCAGATAGGCTTCTTATAGAATCATGCTTCATAAATTCAAAAAAGGGCAAATAAGGACACAACTTTAAAACTATCTGGAATATCCCTAAGGAGTTTTAAAAAAATATTTAGTCGAGAACAAAACGAAAATGCAACTGAATTAAAGTATGTTAGGCCTATTATTATATTTTAATATCTAAAGAATGTTATTATTATGTACTCATTATTGAATAACCAATAATGTAATATCATCAATACTTTATTATATATTTATATTTATGGATTGTAAAACGTATAACATTTCATGTCTATTATTTGCATTAATGATTTATAGAACGCATAAGATTTCATGATTGTCATTTGATATTTATATTGTTCATGTTTGTTTATTTTATTCCGATGTAATCTTGAAGAAAGAAATAATGTAAAACCGAAATTTTGTTTTTAAATATTGTTGTTTAATGAGTAAAGAAGATTAGTTAAGAATATTATAATGAGCATATATTTTTTTGGTTTCATTTCTTTCCACTTATTATTAGAACATATTTTTTTAATAAATTTATTAAAACATTTTTTTTTCATTAATTTATACCGATTTTTTGTTTTCAATATTTTCAGTGTTCTTTGATTCCAGGCTATTCATTAGGTTATACAGTATCATTCTCTACAGAAATTACAGTAAATGGACAGTGTTTGACCATGAGCCTAAGTAAGTAGAGTTTCTTGTATGAATTATCCTTACATGTAATGTTCCTAATATTTATTAAATTTTCTAGAATTCTGATTAAAAACAATTCCAATTCCTTTGATAGTTAGCAGTAAAAGCTTAGGAAAACAGTAATTATCAAAAGAAAATCTATGTTACAAATTTGCATGCAATTCTTACTACTTAACAACTTCAATTGATGTTAAGAAAAAAATGTTCATAAAAGCAAATGAATATTTGGAGTTTATTCTTAAAGTAGACCACGAATTGGCAATCAGATTTCTTGCTTCGTTTAAGTATTACCTTAAAATTTTCAATAAAACGGTCAGGCAAGTTTTCATCAGTAAAAATTCGATTGTGTTGATTGTTTCTATTTTCAGTAGTTGTCCTGTAAATAATATCATTTTTGGTTTTATATCTGTATTTTTGTAGTTGAACTTCAGTATCTAAATAAAATGAAATTTTTAATCATCTTCCAAAGAATGTAATTGTATTAATTTCAGGAATGGTTGAATTCTTATGGGAATTTCTATTTAGTCTTTTTAAGACGGAAAAAATTTGGTAGTGAACTCATTTTCACTGTCTGTTCTATTGTGATTGATTAATTTTTATAAACATCACCTATAACACCAGCCATTTTAAAAAGTATATATTTTATATTATAATTGGTGAAAGTGATCAGAGAAGATCAGATCAGATTATTAGACATAACAATTTAAGATGATATGACAATTGGATCCTCAGATAGTAAGCTGATAAGTTTTGGATTTGGATAAAGTAATTTTTTTTTTTTTTTTATTTACTTTCATTAAATTCATTTTCGTCCTGTTAGGATTGAACTAAAGCAATCCCATCAACAGGTTCGAATACATTAGGTTAAACAAAAAAAAAAGAATAACATACAAAAATTAGATTATAAAACAAAATAATTGGTACATCACTGATTTGATGTATACAAAGAGTTATAGATAAAATAAAACAAAACATAAATTATCATTTTTTTTTATCCTATTAAAGCATAGGATTAACATTAGTTATTAACCAAATCTTAAGAAATCTTTTTAATGAAAATATTTTTTCAATTTTATTTATGTTTTTTATACCTATTTTATTAATTATGTCATGTAAAATTGTTTTCATGTTACATTCTCCATAACTATTATATATTTGCGGATAATCAAGTCTAAAATTTAAGTCATTCCTAAAATTGTACCATTTACCATCTCGATTATACAGATAGATGTATTTATAATAATTTATCAGAATAAGATTGTATAGAAATTTTTGTTCAGGTGTACAAATTTTGTATTTAATTAAATCTTCAATTGTAATTTTCTTTTTGCTAAAATTAGTTTGAAAAATATTTTTAATAATTTTTTTTGTAACTTATTGATATTGACCAGATTAATGTTCTTGGTATTTGACCAAATACTATTTCCGTAGTTTATACAGGAATCAAAAAAAGCTGAGTAGATTAATAATTTATATTTAACTGGTAAAATATTTTTAGTATGATAAAAAATATAAGCTAAACTGCTTAATTTTTGATATATATTTTGGATATGGGTATCCCATGTAAATGTGTCATTTATCGTAATACCCAAATATTTAAAATGATTAACCAATTTTATTTTCGTACAATTATCACATTTAACACTTTTATTGTGCAGACAAGAGTGTGTGTGCCAAAATGTTTGGATAATATGTAGGCATTTGTTTTCTCGGATGTATTACTAATAGCTTGGTCTTATTATAATTTATTTTGAGTTTGTTATCATGCACCCACATTTGTATTTTATTAAAGTCTTCTTGTAATTTATATTCAGCATTATGTAGGTTTTTATCATTCTTTAATAAAATGATATCATCTGCATATATAAACATGTTACAATATTTAATATAATTAACCAAATCATTAACATAAATTATAAAAAACAAAGGTCCAAGGTTTGAACCCTGAGGTATCCCTAATTTGCATTTTTTCTTTATACTATTTTTATTATTAATTGATACATAAATTTTTCTATTTACGAAATAATCTTTAAGAATTTCAAGTAAAACACCTGTAATCCCTAATTTTTGTAATTTCATAATCAAAAGATCATGATTAATTAAATCAAAAGCTTTACTCAAGTCAATTGACAAAAGTAATGAATAATTATTTAGGTTTAAATTATTATTTATATTTTCACTTAGAATTTGTAACAAATTAATAGTACCCTTATTTTTTTGATAGGCAAATTGATTTGTATTTAGTATATTATTATAATTTAAAATTTTTTTAATTTTATAAGATAAATAGTGTTCAATAATTTTATTAATGACTGGTTGTAATGCAATTGGTCTATAATTTTCTAGAGCATTAGAATTATTGTTTTTAAATATTGGTATAATTTTAGCAATTTTTAATTTATCCGGACAGAGTTTAATCTCAATGATTTTATTAATCAATGAAGAAATCAAATAGGAAAAAATGTCAGAATTTTTTTTTATAGTTTTAATTGAGATTCCATCAATATTTACCGAGTTGGTATTTTTCATATTTTTTATAATGTAAGTTATCTCAGCAATGTCCGGTTTTTCAATGACCATTGTATTTGTAATATTTCCCATAGTCTCTTCATTATTGAGTAAATCTATCCCACAAGTGATATCAGGTTGTAAATTTATTTTAGTAAAATAACAAAAGAATTTATTTGCCAGTTTTATTTCTTTATTTTCTCCTTCAATTGTTTGTAGTAACTTGTTAATTTCTTTTTTATCGGAAAGATTTTTATTTTGTCCAAGTATGTTATTAATTTCAACCCATGAATGTTTAGGTGATTGTTGAATGTTCTTAGAGTTTCAAAACAATATTTTTTTTTGTGTTTACTGATTTTTAGTTTTAACCTATTTCTAAATTTTTTGCATTTCAATTTGTAATTTGTATTAGTTGGGTTATTTTTAGTTTGTTTAAATAGGTTGTCCCTCATTTTTATCTCATTTAATAACTCTTCCGTAATCCAAGGTTGTTGCTTTCTATTATTATTATTAGTTTCAATCTTACATTTAATCTCTTTAGTATATTTGCTCTCTATATTACACTGAGTAATATTTTATCATAGAATTCTATTGGATCTTTATAACAACACTTTTCTTCCATAACGCATAACTCTAACAAGTTATCAATCATTATCTTTTCATTGAAGAAATTAACTTTTTTAGTGATATTACTGTAATTCTTCTCCAACAAATTCAACATATTGACATCATAGATTTCAATTGCAACAATAAAATGATCTGATATGTTTTCTTTACATATAATACCTTTTGAAACATTACTAAAATTCTTAATAAAGACATGGTCATGCATGAATTATTAACATATTTTTTATTATATTGTTTACGTATAGTTCCGTAAATACTATTTTTATATCCTTTTGTGATCAAAATACTGAAATATTTTAAAACATTTTTGTTATTATTCATTTTGAAGAGATTTATATTTATGTCTCAAAATCAATACATTACTACTCCTGAATCATTATTGTCTTAAATTTCAGTTAATATAGTTGTTAATTGTTTTAAAAAAATTCCAATTTTGGTTGAAGGAGGTCTGTAAATAGCTACAATTTGAAATGTTGAATGATTATCCTTTTGTATCTTTAAAATAGAAACCTCACATGAAGTATTATTAACAATTTTCTGTTCTACTATTATAAAGTTATCTCTACAAAAAATTAAGATACCTCCTCCATTTTTTCCTTGTCTTAAGTTTACAAATTGTGTAAAATTTTCAATTTTATAGATTAAGAATTCATTACCTTGTATATTAACCTCAGTTAAAATAATTATTTGAATAAAGGACAGAATATTTTTAATTTTGATCATAAAAATCTCCCAATTACTTCTTATTGATCTTATATTTAGATGTAAGATTCTTAATTTATTATAATTTCTATTTTTTTCTATACTTTTTAACCAAAAATTAAGATTTTCTAATTTCAATGTATTACGTTTCAACAACTAATCAATCACGTCTACATTAGCCATACTTAATCAGAAAACATTAAGTCACAAGATACCAATCAAATTACACAATGTTCCTTAAATCCTCTTCCTCTTCAATTTTCAAGATATTGCTATCCTCCGTTTTTCTCACTAAGATCTTACCATATTTGATCCAAACAAACTTAAATCTCTTTTCTTTTGCCAATGTTTTCGGCTTCCAAAATAAGTTCTTTTTTTTCTGCGTGAGATTCTCATTAACAAAAACGTGTGAGTCATCTCCATTCTTAAAAATTAAGTTGTTACTTAATTTGACACCTTTCTTGGCCTGAAGCCATTTCGACTGCATGCTTTTGTCAACAAATTTCACAATAATAGGAGGAGTCTTGTCCTTGTTCTTGACTGCAATTCGATGTATTACTTCAACATCATTGTTGCTTGTTTCAACCTTGATTTCATTACCAATCTTCTTAATAATATCATATAAGTTTTCGTCTTTATGACATTTAACACCTTGAATCTCAATATTGTATTGCCTCGAATTTTGTTCAAGGTCATCTAATTTGTTATTCATATTGTTTATGTCACTTTTCAATTTTTCATTGTCTTTTTTGAGGTCAAGAATTTCCTTTTTTAAGTTATTATTGACCTCCTCATTTTTGGCACATTTTTTTAATAGAATAGCATATTGATTTGAGAGAAATTCTATTGACAGTTTTACTTGACTGAGATCTCAAGAAATGTGAGAAAGTTTGCTGTTCATATCTTTCAAAAGATCAGTTGTTGACATATTTTCTGTGTGATTACCTCTATCTCCTTCATTGTCTAGATCATTTGGGTTCCTACAAGATGAACATTGCCAATCTTTTTTTTTCGATTTTGATATTCCTTTATAAGTATTGAATGACAGAGAATATTTGTAGTGATATTGGCAATCACAATAGTGGCATCTAACTTCCTGAGAATTGATGTTTTCTTTACATTCATGACATCTTTTTGGAGGTGTCATAGTTACTACTTGGAATCCAATTTAGTAGAAGGAACACTTTTTATAATCGGGTGTAAAAGCCTACAAGTCAGTTGTTCTCCTCAAGGTCTACACTCATCCCCTAAGTTTCCAGGAAATGTCACTCGCTGATCGGTTGTGTCGCTCCGGGATACAAATCCGGAAGAGATTAATTGATCTATAGCTGTCTTTTTTATAAATTATTAGGAATATAGAAATGAATACTTTCAATCTTACACCTTAGACTTAAGAACCATTGTAATCTGGACAAAATCTGGTCATAAATATAAAACTTACGATCAATCTTACTTGAGTTTAACTCTCAGATATGCAGGAGGCAACGAACACACGTCCGCTCGCCTCAAATGCTTGCGATGTAATGTAATTATTAATAATAATAATATTAATAATATGACCCCATGGACCCTAACTCCTCGCGGTGGGGGCGGGAACTAAACTAGCTTTAGGTTAGACTAAAGGGTCCAACCATCTATGATGAGAACACGTTCTAATATAGATCATGCTGCATCGGGTGTGGCGCAGGATACAGTCATCCGCGTTCGGGGGTTAAGCAGAGGCCTCCGTTCGAAAAATATATACTACAGTCTCCCGCAGGCGCTGGTGGAGAAAGTGGCACCCCATCCTGTAGTATGGCTACCACAATGCCCGGGCAACACCATCCAGCCCGAACAGTCGGAAGTGTTTCGTCTGTGTCAGAGCAGGTGACCACCAAGACTGGGAAACCACGCCAGCGCATCCGATGGTCACCACAGATGAACCAGGATCTTACGCATGACTTCTACACTATTATACAGTTAGGGACTCAACTCACAGGATACAGACAGGCACTACACCATGCATTCACCACATGTTACACATCGTTAGGGCTTAGCGAACAGTGGATAGCGGATCAGCGACGCTCCATAGTAGTAAACAATCTTATTCCTCCGTGCATACTTACACAATTAGGGAAGACATACTACAAGCAGCACATGATAATTTCTACACCGCACTAGCACAATATACAGGCACAGACCCCACACTCCAGACCTCCAATCCCCAAAGTACACACATCAAAACAACTCGCCTCAGTCTTATACCATCTAAACACACACACAATCCCACAACACTTTGACAATATCCAAACATTAGAAGACACACATACAACACTCTACTGCGCGGCACAATGAACCATTCGGGCACTTGGAATCAAACAACACCACATTCCTACTACTGCACGGTCACAAGAATACATCCCCCCTTGGAGACGTTGCCTTGAGGCATCAGCGACCTTACAGGAGACATAGCCAGGCTCACACAATACTGTGCAGGAAACAAAACAAAGAAACTTATGTCCCAGGTCAGAAAGATATTCAACCACATAAACACTCGCCCTTCACACTCAAACCATCATAACCAGGTTCAGGAACATCTCGACACACTAAAACAAAAACTGAGTGCACTTACAAAAAGATTACAAAGATACAAATAATGCACTCTGCGCAAACAACAGAACAACACTTTCCAATACAATGAGAAAAAAAAACAACAGATCCCTTACATTTCCCTCCACTACACCCAACACATACACACCCATCAGCGAATACTGGTCGTCTCTGTGGTCCAACCCCATCCCCCACAATGACAAAGCACCGTGGATCACAGAGGAACAACAACTCGCTGAACACTTACAATTCATTTTCTTTCATGATATTACTCTTGCAGACATACAGACAGCACTAAAACATGCACACAACTGGAAGGCTCCTGGTGCAGACGGCGTTCAGAACTTCTGGATCAAGAGGTTCACGTCCCTGCATGGGAAAATAGCTCTTGCACTCACTGTCACAATCCAACACCCAGAACATATGCTTCTTTTCCTCACACAGGGTGTCACTTACCTAAAGAGCAAGAACACTGACACAGCACACCCCGCAAACTACCGTCCAATCACTTGCCTCCCCACACTTTACAAACTCCTGACCTCCTGCCTTGCAGACAAAATTTACACACACATCGAAACACATAACATTCTTTCCGAACAGCAGAAGGGCTGTCGTAGGAATTCCCAGGGTTAAAAGGAGCAACTCCTTATTGACTCGGTAATCCTGCGGCAGGTGCGCGCGAAGAATAGGAACTTACACATCGCATGCATTGACTACAAGAAGGCATTTGACTCAGTCCCCCATTCCTGGCTTTTACACACTCTTCAACTCTACAAAGTACACCCCAAGATCACGTCATTTTTGGATGCCACGATGAAGAGTTGGAACACAACATTACACCTACGCACCTCTAACACCTCCATCACTACATACCCCATTCCCATAAGGAGAGGTATTTTTCAGGGAGACTCCTTGAGTCCTCTTTAGTTCTGCCTCGCCTTGATTCCATTAAACCACATGCTAGACAACACAAAACACGGTTATAGGCTTACCTCAGGCACTCTGACACCATACAAGATCACACACTTACTCTACATGGATGATATTGAACTCTACGCCACAAACAACGCACAACTTACCAATTTACTACAAGTCACAACACAGTTCACCAAAGACATTGAGATGGAATTTGGAATTAACAAATGCCGCAAGCTATATATAACACGCGGGAAGACTACGAATTTGGAGGGTTTTGAACTAGACCATGGGTTGGCCAACCAATCCATGGAAGAGGGAGAGACCTACAAGTACCTGGGCTTCCAGCAAGCGCGCGTCATTGACAACTCAAACATCAAAAACGCACTCAAGAAAACATGCCGTGCTCGCATTCACAACATCCTCAAAACCCAACTCAATGCCAGAACTAAAATTAAAGCCATCAACACTTTTGCCGTCCCCACACTAACATATTTGTTCGGCATAATTCCATGGACAAACCCTGAAGTTGAAGCACTACAACGCACAACACGCACTACATTCACGAAACACAACATGCACCACCCCAAGTTCGCTACGGAAAGGATGACTCTTCCCCGCAAGCAGGGAGGCCGAGGACTCATCAATCTCTTCCCCCAACACGAAAAACAAGTACACACACTTAGGGAACACTTCCACCAAAGAGCACAACACTCCTCACTCCACTCAGCCATTGTTAAGGCTGACACACACCTCACACCGCTGGACCTCGCAAACCCTTCTTTAACATTCACATCCCCCGACACCCACACAGCAGCTGCATGATTCAGGGGCTCGTAAGGAACTCCATGGCAGACATCGTCACGAACTCAGCCAGCCTCATGTCGACATGGAAGCGTCGAACAGATGGCTGACGAGTGGTGAGCTTTTTGGGGAGACTGAAGGGATCATGATCGCGATACAGGACCAAGTCATTCCCACGAGGCAACTACAAGAAACACATTCTACACGACGCAAACTCACACGACGACAGATGCAGGAAATGCCACACTACACAAGAGACGATCGACCACATAATATCAGGCTGTCCCCTTTCGTCCCAAACAGACTACCTCCACCGACACAATCAGGAAGCGTCGATCGTTCATCAACAGCTAGAACACAAACACTCACTTATTAAGAACACGGTCCCATACTACAAGTACACACCACAAAGCATACTGGAGGCAACCTCACATAAGCTGTACTTTGACCGCCCCATTCACACAGACAAAACTATACATCACAACAGACCTGACATCACACTTGTTGATAAGGTTAACAAACAGATCTATCTCATTGATATTGCAGTGCCTATCAGCAAGAACATGCAGAAAGCTCACGCAGACAAGATAAGTAAATATACAGACCTAGCACACGAGCTCCAGAAGCAGTGGAGGCAGGACCGAGTACGTGATGTACCCATCGTCCTGTCCGCCACTGGTCTGGTGCCTCACACATTGCACCACAGCCTCAGCACACTAGGACTTCATAAAAACACTTACGCACAACTCCAGAAGGCTGTGGTACTCAACACAACACACATAGTTAGGAAATTTACGGACACAAGCACCCATCCTTAACTATTCTTCCAAACTTTTTTTTAATTTTTTTTTAACACTTGACAATATGTGCTTTGGTCCTTGAACCGCCATATTGTCTTAGCTGGGGAAACCCATGGTTTGAAACTTTTTCGAGATAATAATAATAATAACACATTGCACCACAGTCTCAGCACATTAGGACTTCACAAAAACATTTATGCACAACTGCAGAAGGCTGTGGTACTCGACACAACATGCATAGTTAGAAAATTTATGGAGACCAACCACACATCCCTAATCATTTTTGCACACATCTTTACACTTGGCAATTTGTGCTTTGGTCCTTGACCCGCCATGTTGTTATTGCTAGGGAAACCCAAGGTTTGAAACATACAAACATAATAATAATAATAATAATAATAATAATAATAATAATAATAATAATAATACAAAATGTTGTTAGAATGCTTATCCATTCGAACTCAATATTTGTCTTTTGTCGGTGATCTCTCCAAGAATGATGTCATTGGAATGAATTAAGAATTCTTCTGTTGCCTCTCCCAATACTATGAAACTAAACAGAAAGAAAAGTCTTTCCAAGGAGATTCAGCGTGATTAAAACGTGAAAGTGCTAATAACTCAGTGTTCGCTAGTGCCAGGTTTAGAAGCTAAAGACTTCAATGATTCCTGCCGAGTGTCCAAAGATCGGATGCGGAGTGGAGGAGAAGGAGTGTTCCCGTTACCCATGCTGTGTTTGCCGCCGATAGCAAGCAACATCGTTATTTCGCCTGAACATTTCACATACTACTACGAGATGGAATTTGATATGATTAAATTCTGCAAGAACTCGACCAGGATGAAGAATCGCGAAAAATTTGCTGCAGTATTTTTTTTCCTGATATTAGGATCCCAAACAACTTGTGTGAGATTCTTCTAGACTGTAAATAGTGTAATAGTGTAATAAAGTAGTGTTATTTTAACTTTTCAATTTAGGAACAGCCAAACACTGGCTTTATTCTGTATCAGTGCGAACTGTTTGAATCAAAAGATAATTCTGTAATAACAGTAAACCTAAGTTGTTTATTTTTTTTTATTTTTTTTTTATTTTTAATGTTCATCAGACCTATGTAGGTGTACTTATTAGCTGTATACCGTTGATATAGGTTCTGAGAGTTTAATCAAAAGGACAATTTTCCATCCAAAAGAAAAACAAACAAACAAACAACAACAAAAAAAAAGAAAAATATAAATATTAACTAAGGATTATGTAATTAATACTTTTATCAATTATATCAACAATTAATTTTTTTTTTATGTCTCCAATTTTTTGACTATTGTAATTATCCCACTTCATTTGATGAAAAAGTTTATATATAATATTATAATTTAGACAGTATCAAAAATTGTTTTTTATTTTTTTTATCATTTATTGAAATGAGCCAATTATTTCTAGTTATATTATTTTTATTATAATTTTTTTAATTTTTTATTTTGAAGAAATTTTTCATGATAGTCTTATAAATAAATTTCTCTTCTATAGTTAAAATTTTGAATTTTTTTCCTTATATCATTCTTTTCATCTATGCTTTTTTATTTAACTTATAAAAGATATTTTTTATTATTTTAAAACATGTTTTATTTATAAATGGAGAGAAAATCGCCAACCGGACAATGAAATATGCTTTCGCCCATTGAGCCAACATCACCGAGAGTTCTGTACAATTGTTTCATCCTTATTATGGAATCATCAGCAGAACATACTCGTTGATGTTTGGCTCGGTGCGCGGAAGCTATACTAAAAGCATTCACGGTCCCGGCAGTGGGCGATTTTCTCTCCATTTTCATTCTCTCCATTTTCTCTCCATTTTTTCTCCATTTCTCTCCCGGCAGTGGGCAATTTTCTCTCCATTTATGAATGATTACGGACGTTAAACTTGCATTCTATTGAATTTATCAATTTG
>JAFIDM010001028.1:15238199-15249348 GCA_023159025.1 Thereuonema tuberculata | reverse complement strand
TTGTGATTGGTTTATTAATCGGTATGCCTAACTTGCTTTCTTCTTTTGTTGCTTGTGCTGCCCTCGTTCGCTTTTTAACTCGCACAACAATAAAAAGAAAAACTACTACTACGACACTTACATTTTCAGTTGAAATCATAGTCATTCAAAATACTTTTTCCCAACGTTTTTTGTAATAAACAAACAAACATCATAACAATAAAATATATTTACAACCGTTAAAATAAATGTTAACATTTTAGATCAGAAAAATAAAATATTTAGACAATATATTAGTCCAGGCAGACTGAACCAAAAAAGGGCAAAACGCGGCATAAACCTATGTAGTTCTAAAAGTTTCAGGAATGTGTAGGGGTAGGTCTCCTGAACAACATCCAATAAAGTCCCCTCGATTACAGGCGCCGCGGAGGGTGGGAGGGGGGGGTGAAAGGTCCCAGTTTTCATTGTTTCAATGTAAGCTTATTAAATTTCCCACAACTTTGTTTCTATATGTAATTTTGGAAAAACGCATGGTTTGCAAGATATACCCTATCCAAATTACGTAATTTTCACAAACATTTTCGTAACATGTTGCATCAAACTGATCTGTCCAGATCATCACTCGGTCGTTTCACAGAAACAACGTTAGAAAGAAAGTTGTAGAGCATGAAATTTCCTTTCAGAATATATTTACCATATAGAGTTATATTGAACACGTCAAGATGTATAGCGTTGAGAAGATTAATGCCAAAAATAGTGAAGTTGCGCAAACTCCGAAACGGCTAATAGCCTCACTCTGCAATGTTGCACAAGTGTTCAACTTCAATGTCAGCACGTATGTATATGTACAGTGTAGACATGACGTGACAGTGCATATATATAAGGGTCAGTCATTTAAAAACCGAACACCTGGTGGAAAAACACATTAACTTTAGGTCAGCTACAAGTAGTCGCCACACCTGTTGAGACACTTATCCCACTATGAAATGAGACACTGAATGCCTCTGTAGAAGAAGTCTTTGGGTTGCTGCTAGAACCATTGTTGAACTGTGTCCTTCACGTCATCGTCCGATGTGAATCGTTTGCCTCTGGGCACATTTCGATTCTGTGAATACTTTAAAATCACAGGGGACATGTCAGGACTGTGTCTGTGTGTGTGTGTGGGGGGGGGGGAAGCATTAGCATTTCCCACATGAATTTCTGTATTGTGGCATAGACAACATCGGCAGTATACGGACATTGTCGGGAGCAAAATTGACACCTCTGAGATCAGTCCAGAATATTTTGCCTTTATCGCTCGCCGCAACTTCGCGAGCGTGTCGACATACCGCACAGCATTCGCAGTTGCCCCTTTCTCCAGAAACTCGATGAGGAGTGTGCCATATTGATTAAAGAACCATGTCATCATTGCCTTATACTTACTGTTCTTTATGGTCTTGGACTTCTTTCGTGGAGGGGAGGCGGAATGTTTCCCCTGCCTCTTTGTCTCATGTTGGTAATCATGATACCACGTCTCATCACATGTCACAATGTGTGACAAAAACAAATCACCTTGTTGCTGATATCGCTGCAGATGCCACAGTGCAATGGTCACGCGATAGCCCGTTTGACCTTCATTAAGGTTTTGGGGAACCCATTGAGCGCAGATTTTCCGGTACCGGAACCTATCGGTGATGATTTGATTGGGTGGTACCGTGACTCAGAGCCATCAGTGCCGCGATATCAACCCCAGTCAGGCGCCGGTTACCTCTAATCAACTCATCCACATGCGCTACAACACTGTCAGTCACTTTTTGTGGTTGTCCTGGCCGTTCGTTGTCATGGATGGATGTGCGGCCCTCTAGAAACAGTTTTCACCAAATGTGCATTTGTGTAAGGCTCATGCAGTAATCATCGTACACTGCTTTCATACGCGTATGCATCTGCTTGCTGCCCACATCTTGCATTGTTAAAAAACACACAACACCGCGCTGCTCCTCTTTGCTCGCTTCCATTTTTAGGTTGGACGGTGACTACACTGTCACCAGTGGTGTTCGGCGCATTCATTGTGCGCCACGTGATGCGTGACGTCATGGGTAAAGGTAAACTAGGTTCTCTGATATATTCGCTTCCTTTATATGAGACATAACTCGCAAGGATCACAGACACATTTCTACAATCACATATGTTCGGTTATTAAATGACTGACCCTTATATATTATCAATGACATTGCCTACATTGCCCATTCCTACTGCCTCCAAATCAATACTGAGAAAACGCAAGCAATGGTCACTGACGGTTCCCCAGTGAACGTCTACTTAAAAGGAAATTTAACTCAACAAGTCTCAGAATTCAAATTTCTCGGCTCCATTGTTGAAGAAAAGAAAACAACAGCAACGTCTGAAGTTAACAGTAGAATAGGCCAAGCAACAATTGCTTTCGCTACCCTTAACTGGTGTCTCTGAAAGAAAAACAACATATCGCTGAACACGAAATTACGTATTTTCCGAACATCAATAATTCCAATACTTCTCTATGGCGCTGAGACTTGGACACTCCTCAAAGCCGACATCAACAAACTCGAAATTTTCCAGATCAAGTGCCTGAGACGAATAATGAAAGTGTCAGTAAAAGATCGAATCAGAAACGAATCCATTTCGAGACAGTTGTGATCATCAGGCAGCTATTCAAGAACAAATCCGAAAGAGAAGGTTTCAGTGGTTTGGACACGTTTGTCGTATGAACAATGCCCGACTTCCAAACAAAGCTTTATGGAAAGAAAGACCAACCAGTTGGAAAACCCAGAGAAGTGCCCAAAAGAAAACTTGGATTGGAATCATCAAGGAAGACTTGAGGAGCCTTTCCTCAATAGATGAAGCCAAAGTCCTAGCCGCAAACCGCCATGATTGGAGGAAGATCATTTGCAAAGTTCAAAGTTCAAAGGCACCCACAGCAGCATAGTGATTGAGAGTAAAAACCCTTCACCATCTGCCAGCTAGGGACAATAATGATGATGATGATCATGATATATACAGTAATATCTTGAAATACAAGCGTCCCGACATACGAGTATTCCGAGATACGAGCAAGCCTTCGAGCAAGTTTTCGCTTTGAGATACCAGTAAAGATTTAGATACGAGCAAGCTTACAGACGCCGACGCTAGGTGACCTCACTCTTTTAAACGACATGTGCCTTATTCATTTCCGTAACATTTTGAAACGGAGACAGAAACAAATCTCCCTCGATAGGTATTTCGTTAAAAAGCCTGCGCCAAGTGAAAGTGAGGGTAGTCAGGAGAAAAAAGTTAAGAAAAGTGAAGAAAAGTAAAAAATTCCAAATCGAAAAAAAAAATAGAAAAGTAAAAAAAAATTACGTAAGCTAAGTTAATTATAAGTTTAAGTAAGTTTCTTAGTGTATGTGTAAGGTACGGAATCAGGTATCTATGTACGGGCCAACTCTCTTCCCTCCCTCCCTTCTCCTCAGCCATTAGCAGCTACTGTATCGTCTGTCAGTAAGAACTCATCATTAAAACCACATTTTATGTTATATCACAGGAATCCTTATATATTATAATTTTTTTTTGTGTGTATATGTCTCTACAGCAATTAAAAACATTTTTTCCATTATTATTAGCACTAATAAGGGAGTTTTTTAGACGGAACGGATTAATTTGTTTCCTGTTATTTCTTTTGGGAAAAAATGATTTGAGATACGAGCATCTCAAGTTAAGAGCTAGGTCTTGGAACGGATTATGCTCGTATCTCAAGGTATTACTGTATATAGGTATTGGTTGTTTTGTTTGTGTTGCATTCACAGTTTGTGTGTTGTGTGGAAGTAAATGTACACAGGAAATATTTGTGAAATATAACTAATGATGAATTTTGTGTTGTTAGGTTTCAGATTTAAAACTTTTAATTTTAAATAAAACTTACAGAGCTAAATTTGGTTAATAATCAGATTGGCACCAACAACGTAACAGAGCCAGTGAACGTTTTGTTTAACTTACGTGCTGATGCACACGCCTCGTGAAGGCATTATTTCGAATGTGTGTTTCGTTGCAGGTATGCATAATGGATGAAAAATGTCTAATATGTAAGGAATCCTGTGGAAGTGCTGGAAGTCGTATAACTGCAAAAGGAATGAAAACTTTGTTACATGCCAGCGTTACAAGAAGAGATGGCAGAGACAATGCATTTAGAATGAAGAAAAGCGGTATTGTTCATGTGGGGTGCAGAAAATGTTGCACAACACCTTCCGATGTTGAAAGAGCACGTAGAAAAGCATAGTCATCGACATCGAAGCCTGATCCTACCTTGCTTTCTGGAATATCTCAATGTGAATTTAAAACAAAATGTTTTCTATGCATGGAAACCATTGATGGCACATTCTACAAGAAACAGAAAAAAATGAAAATCTATCAACGCCGTAAAGTGTTCCAGGTGAGGTCACTTGATTTTGACCGAACTATAGCAAAACAAGCGCATGCCCGAAACGATGCTTGGAGAAGGATAGTGATAGAACGGATCACCAACGTCGCCAATTTGTATGCTGCTGATGCTGTATACCATGAAGACTGTTACAAAAAATTCTTGTTGGTAACATCACCGACTGGCCGAAAAGGAGGTAGGCTGCAGGAAGAATATGTTGCCAAAGCTATGGAGGAGATAATCCGTTACCAGTATTCCATGGATGAGTTAATGGATCGCATAAGTGGGGAAAAGCCGCAAATGAAGTGGGTGAAGGAAAAAATGTTGGAAAGGTATGGTGACAAGATCATTTTCAGTAAGGTGCCTCCACATAAAACGGTTGTATGCTTTCGTGATGTTGGTGAGAACATTTTGAACTCTGCGTGGTATGCATCTCGAACTGATAACGATGAGGAAGAGTGCCTACGAGTAGTACAAACGGCTGCTGCAATTATAAGAAAACAGATCCAATCTCAGGCTTATGATACAAACAGTTACCCTCCAAGCGATGCTTTCTTGAATGGCGCTGATGAGATGATACCGACTACGCTACAAGCTTTCATGGAGGCTCCTATCCCAAAGCAAAGACAGGGTAAAGATGGCATTGCAAGGAAACGAGTGTGCATTGCCCATGCCATTATTTCTACCATTCGTCCACGATGTTTATATCGCCAAGCCTCACAAGAATTGCCTACTTCATACACCGGAAATTTGGGTCCAGGAATTTGATAAATTTGCTAGCTAGCTTGTGTTTCAGTGCAACATACTATCAAGCTGCATAACTGGAAATGTCATCCCTGTACCAACCGCAGACATCTATGTCCGCGAAAACATTTTGCCAATACGTGTTTGATAATACTGACTTTAATGTATCAACTCTGGATGACCTCAATATGTTTCATAGTTTGGGAGGCATCAAATGTGTGACACCAGCAGTCACTCTGCCGAAATCAGATGAGATCAAACGATTGACAACAGCTCCACCTTGGGTTGAAATGGAAACATTGGGTGTTTTGGAACTGCAGACGTATGTAAACATATCAAAAACGGCGTTAACAAATGTTATTGTGCCGGATGTGATTTTTTTGAATCCATCCCATCACGAACTTTGATATATTACACGACCTATTAACCCTTTGCGTACAAAATAACCCTTTGATCACAGTTAATAATTATATTAATTAATTAAAAATGTCACCATTCAATTCTCTACAAGAAATCACGAACTTTGATATATTACCGACCTATTAACCACTTGGGTACAAAATGTCACAAAATAAAATTAACTAATTATTAAATGTTAATAAAAGATTTTAAACTAAATCGATTATGGCGGATCGGAATCAAAAATGGCGGGAAAAAATATAATTAAAGAATAATTTTCCGAGAATCAGATTAAGATCAGCACTCTGCTACCATTCCGCTTTAATAGGATGTCGGATGACCTGAAAGGATTAAATAAGCTAAAGGATAAATAAACAAACGGAGTCACTAAGCTTAAGATAGAAACAAAAATTAATTGAAGTCGACTTCGGGTAAAAAAAACATATCATTTTCATCCCCTCACAAAGTACATAAAAGCATAATAAATGACTTAATGAATGAATAATTAATACAGCAATTATAGAGAGTGTCTTTTCTCCGACAGCTATTAAACAAGGAAAAGATCAAATCAACGATCTGGTTAAGTAAGAAAAGTAGTTAAAGAACGTTCCTTCGTTCTGAGAAAGTCTTATAAAACAAAGTATACAGTCTAATAAACTAAAGAAAAATAAAGCAGTTAAGTTTAGCATAGTTCGTATATATAGATTGAAGTGTCCTTTTACTAAAAGTGTACCTTACGATAGTTCAAGTTTCACGTAACACACCTGGAATCCTGCGTTCACTTTAAAGTCACACGCGAGTTCACATTGTTCGAACTGTTTATGATCCACAAACATCCTGCCGGCGAGGCACATCGAAACACATTGAAGAGTACACAATACTATCGAAGCGTTGTTCTGGAGAAATCAGCGGTCGGGGAGCCTCACCACTCCCTGAGAGAGCTGCTTCGGAAACCGGCGAGTTCTCGTGGCGGGCTGCTTCACGAGCACGCTGACCTCAGCCAGGGGTTTAACTCATCGATCAGAATGGTTCATCCCTGCCGTCTTCCTAGCACTTGCTTCGAGTTGTCGGATCGCACAGCTGAGTTGACGCAAGGCGGATTAGCAGCGTTGTCCAGACAGGCTCGCCGTCAAATCGTACGCTGCTCCGCCTGAGTCGAACGGCTTCGCCGCGGACGAGTACTCCGGCATTTTGTGCGGAGGTGAATGTTTGGGCAGTTATTATGACAAAATGTGCGTGATATTCGTTGCCGGGTCTTCGCAGACACACAGCTAACACTTGGAAACAAGATTAATGCAAAAATAAAAGTATAAAAGACAAAATAAAACTAAATCGCACTTTCGAATCGAAGATTACATTCTTACATCTGTTGGCTTAGCAATTCCGACACCAAATCTAACTAAAAGTACAAAATATTCCAAAACGCCAAACACGTCAAGCAATCAACTCGCAGTGCGGGAAAGGGTGAAACAAAATTACTAAATGATAAACGGATTAAGAGGAGACTGCTAGTCTGAACGAATTAGGGGAAAACAGAAAAGAACAGAAATACAAATCAACGGGGCTCAAAAATGGAAGTAAACTCACAAGGAAAATAAAGGAAAAATTAATAAAACAGTGAATTCTTACACTTTGGAACGGAATTAAGCGATGGAAAAGAAACAAAAATAAATAAAGAAAAACGAGAGACGTGAAACAAAAACGAAACTCTTCTTCAAGAGTTGGACTACAGCTTATTGCATGTTTTCCTATCTTGACCAATAAGTGCCAAAAATTAGTTCAAAACTCTTCTTTTTATGTTTGAAAAAAACTTTTTTAGGCCACAGAAAGTATTAGAAAGGGTTGAGTCTCAAACGTTATTTCTTGGTGTTATTAGCCTATAACAAAACTGTCTACCCTGAAAATTTCGAGTCTGTGAACCTATTGCCTTTATCACTATTAGGTCCTAAACATGACCGAACGTTAAGTTTGGTAATATTCAGGCTTGGACACCTCTGATGGGGGAGGAGATTAAAATCTATAACTCGCTGAATTTAGAGGTCTATAGATATCCTTCCTACAGTATAATTTTGGAGTTATAGACTTATCAGGTTTAGGAGCGGGAAGGTCCTAAAAAGTGAAAAAAAAGTGAGTCTTACCATACATTATTGATAATTGTACGTCATATTTTAGCACAGATTTACTATGAAAAGTTGTCAAATTTAATATAATAATATAATAACTTCTTTGAAGATTTAATTTTATCATTTCTGCCTTGTAATTAATTGGATATAACAGATGTATTTATTACAATTCCAAATGTGTAATAGCAAAGAAACAAAATTAAATTATAAAAAAATAATTTTGTTGTAATTATTGTTCTTTGAACGATATCTGTGATAGTCATCTGTGTCTAAACTAAAAAAGTTATAGTTCAGATAAATAGATAACTGCTTTAGCTCAGTATAGGCTATTGCCTTTGAACTCCAAGGTGGTGAGATGCTTTAGGATATCGAGTGCATTACCTTTTGTTTCCAGAGGAAAAGAACTTTTAGCATAGCTTCTTTCACCTATGATGAAGAAAGGTTGCGACTACATAGCTTTTGTTTATTATGATGGAGAGCGATCACCAACAACAATTGACGTAATCAGTGTTGAAAATAGTGATTTGAGTGTCAAGTTATTCAAACCTGCTGGTCCACATCGTTTAGGAAGTTGACTGACGGTAATCGGTTTTTTTTGTTATACACTGCTGGACAATTGCGAAGGATGACACTATCACCCCTAGCAACTACAAATTGGATGGAACCCATATGTTGATCTTTGGAATAAGTGCAGGATACAGTAAGAAGAGGAGTGTGTATGCAAATTTTGCATTGTCATGCCTGTGCCTGATAGCGCTGATAAAGAGATTTTAAGGATTGGACGCATGTGGACAGTTGTTGTTCAAAGGAAAAGTTTTACTGGAGAACATTAATTGACGAACTTGAAATGTTCGGCATGTCTTTCCGGTACCACTTAGATGATGTTACATGTTACCGTAATATTGGAAAGATCGAAGAAGGATGACAAATCAAGATGTTGCCAGGGAGTTCGGCATCGCCTACAGTGTTGTTTCACGTCTGTGGAAAGCATCTACAACAACTGGAACGTGTAACAAGCGTCACGGGAGAGGTCAATGCAGAAAACAGGTACATTGCCCTAAAGGCAAAACGGAACCAGTGCACCACAGCTCAGCAAGTGGCCAATGAGTTTCCGCCACAGGAAAGCGGATCTCCCGAAAAGCGAGATGCTTCAGACAAGGAGGACTACAGTGATGAAGTTCTACTGCCTGATGTTTGTCTTTTCGTGGTGCTGTCGATGATACATTTCTGTTCATGGACGACAATGCATCATGTCATCGAACACTCGATATTCAGGATTGTCTAGACAGCGATGATATTCAATGCCTTATATGGTCAGCTCGTTCTCCAGCTTTAAATCCCATTGAAAATATTTGGGATGCTTTGGGAAGGCGCCTTGCTCGTCGACAATATCCTCCAACAAACAAAACCATCCTCACCCGCACTGTAAGAAGTTGACCGTTGAAAAAACGGTAAATAACCGTCAATTATGGCTGCCGACTTATTACTGTTAAAATGACGGTGACCGTAATATTTGCAAGAAACGGTGACCGTCTTTTTAATGGTAAATTACCGTTAAAATGATGGTGACCGTAATATTTGCAAGAAACGGTGACCGTTTTTTTAATGGTAAATTACCGTAATTTGTACAACACCGTTAAAAAAAACGGTCAGCGTATTTGTAACAGGTGTTAGCCGTTTATTTCCCCTCTTGTTGTTTAAATGGGAATCATGGCTGAAAACTGTTACAAATACGGTGCCAATTTTCTTTTCTGTATTTTAATAATGGATGCCAGAGAGTAAGAAAAATGTATATGCAATTGGGACCAAAGTAAATTTGCACTACCTGATGCGGGATCCACATCCGGATCCTTCGTCAGGTGACAATTGGAGTTCTTTTGTTCCAATTGTAAATATCATTGAAGTGTCACACGAACAAATGTGTTCTGTAACCAAATTTGTGTATAGTGTCGAAGAATTCTAATTAACAATGTGTATGTAATACAAAGTAATGGCACTCTGTTTTCTAAACTTATAAAATTTGTGTAGGTCAATGTATCGTAAAATATATATAAAAAAGATGCACTCCGAATAAAAGTTAGTACATTTTTAATAACTTTATAGCTAGCATGGGTATTTACAAATGTAACACTTTTGATGAAACCTGCAGCATTTATTTCTTATTCACCTTGCATTTCTTCTCAATGCTTGTTTCTGAAAGAGAAAAATTAATAATTAATATGCATCTATTATTAACTATGTATAACACTTTAGAAGTAATAATCATGCATTACATTTTTATGTGCTGAAGTATGTACATGTAAAAGTATAATTAATGACTGACTGGAAAAATGAAAATGGTCTTAGTCAGGACATAATTACATTCTTCGAAAGTTAGAAATTATGATATAAGTTGGGTCCAAATGCTTGGTTTTATTGCCGTCAACAGTGAAAGTTCCTGTTAATGCTATATTTAAGTGAATACAGTTGTGTGTGTGTCGCATGTATATAAATGTTCATGTTGGACATGTGTAACTTATTCCCTCAGTTTTCATGGCATGACAACTCTTTTAACTCCATAACTAAAAAAAAAAAGCCCTCGACACAAACTAATATACAAGTGCTTGCTTTGTATGAAAAGATAATGAAAACATTTTTTTTTGGTTTATCAATCAATTAAGGATATAATTTCCAAGTTACTATTTTTTTTTTAAATTAGTGTTCTGCAGTTGCTAGTTTCAATTATGAATGTAGATGGACACCTGTGTAGATAACCAAAGTATGACATTGAGGATGTGTAATTACAGCTATTTTAAAAAACTAACTTACTGTAACTGATTTGATAAATAACAAAAACATTAAAGTTTACCTTACATTTTATTAAAAGGATATTTTTTTACAAATTGATTTAATTTTTGTTTTTTCATTCTCAAATTCAAGATCAGTGGTGGAGATCAGTTCCCTATTAGCTTTGGTAGACTATGGAAGAAAATTGATTAATAACCCATCATCAATTTAGAAAAACATCTTGAAAATAGTTTTTTTGAGCTGGGTACTACAATTGTCAAGGAATAAAAAAAAAAAATTAAAAAAAACAAACAAGAGAGGATACAAACACACACTTATTCATATTATTTTATTTTTTTTTAGATGAGTAGATTTGTATCCTTCCATGGAGGAAATTAATACATTGCAAACATATATATATTTTTGTGAGTTTTTGTGTTTATATGTATGACATGGGAGGGGGGGTGAGGCTGGATTAGTATCTTTTTCAAGTTTTTTTTTTTTTTTCCCTCTATGCAAGGATACAAATCTCCTCACCTAAAAAAAAAAAGTAATAATGTGAATAAGTTGTGTTTGTACGATTACGAAAGGTTAATTGCGAATCAATATCCTCTCTTTGTTTTTTATTTTTTTTACAATTGTACTGTCCATTTCAAACACCTATTGTCAAGATGTTTTCCTAAATTGAAGATGCATTATTAATCAATTTTCTTCCATAGGTTACCAAAGT
>JAFIDM010001028.1:15222323-15237799 GCA_023159025.1 Thereuonema tuberculata | reverse complement strand
TAGAATCTTTGCTTTGTTTTTTGTATTAGGTTTTTTAACCAATTACTGAATAATTAAAATGTAGCTTTTTTTATAAAGTGAAAGATTAAAAATAAATTATGTAAATGAGATGTAAACTTTGTATTCCAAAATATTCTTAAATTTTATATTAAAAATATTTTTACCTGGCCTACCATTTAAGTTTCTAATTCATTATTATTCTTTACTGCTACTAACATTTTTATCAGCTATTACAAATGAATCTTTTGTCTTAAAGCAATTAAATTAAAGCTTCTAATTCTTACTTCCTTTAGTAGTTTCTATTCTTGTAAACTGATTGTAGGTACAAAAAAAAAATATCGAGATAAACTTCATTCTTATCTTTCGAGAAATTTATTAGTTTCCGAAATGTAATTGAAATTTTCTGAGCTTAATTTTTCTTTTTTTGGTATGCACCCTTACATAAATTAACTAAAAAAAATAAAAAAATAAAATAAAAAATTGTATACTTACATTATATGCTGAAGCGTCCATTAGCAAATCGTCCATTAGCAAAGCATCCATTAGTTAGGCCTAAGAATCCACTCGAAGTCAAGCACAAAATGTGGAAAATCTTCACTACTTGAAAAGAGTTGTTTTATCTAAACGAACTTCGATATATCTTTGTATTAATAACTTTGAAAATTTACTGATGAACCAGAAGCAATTGAATGGATTTAGAATTTAAATACAATGAACTGAAAACGCGAGCTCACCTTCACTTAAATTTTCCGCTGAAAGAGAAGCATACCGCGCATGCGCGATTCTGAAACTTTCACGTTGCAACAGCGAGACTTCGGCGAGACTCAGAAAACGGTATAAAACTGTGATTTACATTTTATTAGCCGGCACTGTTTTTTTTTACTGGATATCACTGTTAAAATAACGGTAAATTCTTACAGTGCGTGCACTGACAAAGGAGGTGGGGAGATGGGATAACTAGCCTCAACATCTGCTGGATAATGTTGTGCAAAGCCTGACACGTCGCATGGAATGTTGCATCGCCCTCCACGGTGGACATATCCCGTACTGACATCGTTCTCAAAAGATGACTGCTGTCATTCATATGCATTTATCCATATACAGCATCAAACGAACACTTTTGTCATTTCAGCTGTTTTACAGTCTTACATATTTTCCAGAACAATAAATGATCTTTATTCTTATGTCCGAACAGCGTGGCAACAATATTGTATCCTGCTGGGCCTCCGCCCCGCGTAATTTTATGGTACATCGCAATTTCTGATCGTTGTTAGCAATTGTCCAGCAGTGTAACTTGCAAGACCGACAGACAGGCAGATAAAACAAAATCAGTGTGCTTTCCAATTTACATTGTAAATCTATATTTATATAAAATCTTTTTATTTCTATGTCTGTCCAGCGCAATTTCCTGTGAAAATGGAAAACAGAAATAATTTTCACAGTGAAACGTCCGCGACGGAAATCGAACTTGCAACCTTCTGATCCGAAGGCAGGCGTCTTATCCATTAGGCCATGAAGATTACAACTCACTTTATATTGTTTTTTTACTTATGTTTCCTTCCCCTTCTTCCATCAATAATGAATGTATTCAACATTTTTATTTTGGAATCTTAAGATTGTGTATTTATTTCCGATCCATCAGTTTATTTGTATGTCGAAAATGACAATTAGAACTATAATTGCCGAAACGCTGAAATATTTTAAATATAATATTCATACTTAACCAAATTCTTTGTGATATAGAAAAACAAGCGCGTGTACACGGTGGAAGGTTTAGTATGTTCTAAAATATTTAATACAACTATCAATAATGTATGATAAGACTCTCTGTTTTATTTTCACTTTTTATGACCTTTTCGCTTTTAAACCTGACAAGTCTTAAAACTCCAAAATTGTACTGTAGGTAGGGCATATCTGATAGGGGAGGAAATTAATGTCTGCAATTTTAAATTCAGCGAATTGCAGACATTAATTTCCTCCCCCATCAGAGATGTCCAATCGTGAATATCACCAAACTTAACGTTGGGCCATGTTTAGGACAAGATAGCAATAAAGATTATAGGTTCACAGAAATTTTCCTGGTATACAGCCTTGAAGTAGGGGAATAGCACCATGAAATACAACGTTTGAGATTCAACCTTTTCCAATATTTTCTATGGCTTAAAAATTGAATTTTTTTAAACATAGAAAGTATAATTTGGGCACTTATCAGTCAAGATAGGTAATACATGTTAATATAACAAACTGTTGTCCATCTCTTGAAGAAGTGTCTGGTTTTTGTTTCAAGTCTGTTAGTAATTCAGATATTGTAATCTCCGTGAAGCTTTCAAACTGCAAATAAAAGAGTGTCGGCCAACTTGAAAATGAGCTAGAAAACTTCAACGAGTGAAGATTTTTTTTTTAAATTCATTTTTGTAGCGTCAATATATCTAAGAATAAATGTACAAAGTATCAATTTTTTTGAAATTGATCATACAAACAATTCATTTTTTTATGTGATTTTATATGGAAGAACCAATAATATATATTTTGTTGGTATATTATTTAAAGTTTGTTTTCTGTTTTCCTTATTTACAGCACCATCAGTTAAATATATTGGTATTACAACAGGAATATGTTACGTATTGGGAAATCCCACTAAAATGAGAATGCAGGTAAAGTGAGACTATTGTTGTTGAAATTTTTATATTGTTTATTTAAATTTCATTGACATTTTTTATGAATGAAATAATGAAAGCTATTAAAAGTATTGTTTAAAAAATAAGAAAGAGAGTGTAACGAAGAACATAAAAACAAAGGATGATGATTCTGATGTGCTATTGTTCTTTGTGATAGGAATTCTTTCTATCAATGGAAGATGACTTCCGTGAATTAAGAAGAATATGCTTTTATGAAGCATAGATATTTTCTCATATAAAGAAGAAGCCCTCTTCTGAATGCATCCTCCTATTTATTTCATTTATCATGATTGAAGTTTTGAATTTAAGATGAAAAGAATAAACGAGATAATCTATTTAGGTCTTGAAATTAGTTGAAATTAGTTGACAATAGTCGTGAAACTTGAAATTAGTTTCACGGGAAATCATTACTTGTAGAATTAAAGGTAGGAATATGTTTTTTTATTCTATAAAAAGTATGCAAAAGGAATCCAAGACACATGAGCTTGTAAAATATATCGATAAATGGATAGAAAATTCGAAGGATGTGGAATATGTTTTATGAAAAGATTAAAAATAAAGAACTTATATTTCAAACAATGAATTACTTAAAGATAGACTTTGAATACAAGAATACCTTCTGATTAACCAAAGTAGTTAGAGTGAAAGTAAAAAAAAATAATTGAAAATCTATTCGATTACAGTGAAAATATATACAGTATACATGGAGTGATTCAAAATTTCCTGTATAAAATTTAAACTTAGGTTAGAAATAAAAAAACGAACCGTATTCATAGTGGAACATATGTCCGCCAACACCAACCGAATATGATAGTGGGTGCTGTTTGAATAAATAAGCAGATTAGTTTCACAATGTGAGCCATCGTCATTGAGATGTTGACTTTGTATGCGTAGGATGTATTGCTTCACTAATGCTGAGAGGGCAGATATACGCCTAGCCTTCGGGGCAGTAAACAGAAATGGACGAGCCACTGCATGGTTTTATCATGAACGATTCCCCCACAGACGATGCCCAATCATCAAACCAGAGAATATGTGAAACTGGATCATTCAATGGAAACATTACATCTTACTGTCATATTGTAGACATCGGGCGAATAAAGATGGTGGTGTTATTTACTTGTTGTCTTTTATTTCTGAACTTAAGTGCACATTCGAGTGGCGTTTGCGGACATATGTTCTACCATGAATACAATTTGTTTTTGTATTTCTGACCTATCTTTAAAGTTTCTACAGGGAATTTTGAATAATATTGTATATACAACTATTATGAACTGAAATATACATATATATGAGGGGCGTTCAAAAAGAAACGAGCCGGAAGCCGAGGAACAGAAACCAGTACAGGTATGTCAGAAGTATTGGCCCTGTCTGTTGAGGCACTTGTCCCACTGCGATACAAGGCGATGAATGGCTGTCTCGTAAAAATCCCGGGGCTGTTTTGTGAATTTCAAAAAAACCAGTTCACAACGTCGTCGTCCGACATGCAGTGAAGCCTAAGCAGTAAAGCCTATGTGAAGCCTATGCAGTAAAGCCTATGGGAAGCCTATGCAGTGAAGCCTAAGCAGTGAAGCCTAAGCAGTGAAGCCTATGCAGTGAAGGGACATGCAGTGTTCACCGTACACTTGTGACATTCTTCGATGAATGTCCGTTCCCCCTACTCCTTCTGCTGTCAGAAAACGAACAACACCTCTTTGCTCTTCTTTAGACGCCTCCATTGCACTGTTTCACTGCTTACAACGTGAATGACCTCGTTGGACGATTGACGCATGCTTATGCTTGCACCCGTGACCCTCTAGCGGCGGGCTGTGAACTTCGCACTCACTCGTGTCGGAACCAATCTTGGTTACACATGCAACGATATTATCCTTCTGTCACCGGTTTGTCCATTACACACTCCGGCTCGTTTCTTTTTGAACGCCCCTTATATATATATATATATATATATATATATAATTGTATATAAGTTGAAATAGTCAAACCATTCCATTTGTATCCATCATTGATAAAGGTAATTGATACGTGAAATTTATATAAAAGGAATTTATTTCTAAAGGGAACTCTTTAATAAACTGTGGAAATGTAATGAATAATTATATTCAGAATATTTTGGTCACTTGAAGTAAAAGAACATGAAAAATATTTCTTGTGTAAATGAATGAATATTTCTTAAATAAATGCTGAAATACTTGATTTGAACTTTAAGAAAAAAAAACTATTTACAATTAAAGCTCTATTAATACTTCTATTTATTTTCAGAAAGAATATACTATTATAGATATTTAAAAAAATATGTACTTTATTTATTCTAGAATTATTTTTATAAATAAAGGTTCTGGCTCAACACAAAGAATAAAACATCAAAAGATTTAGTACATATGTACGTAAGGTGAAATAGTCAAAACCATTACATTTGTATCCATCATTGATCAATTTAATTGATATGACAAATTTATATAAAATGAAATTTATTTTTAAAGTTTACTCTTCAATGAATTGTGAACATGTATGTTCAGGTTCTATGTTCAGATTTTGGTCACTAATATAGAAGAATATGATAAATGACATGTAATATGGAACTCTGTTTGAGCCTGAAACAGTCGTCTGTATTGTTAACTTTTTTTGCATTAAAATCTTTTGTATATTAGCCTTGTACATCGGCTATTTTTATTTGTGAACTAAACTCTGAACTATGCACATTAATTCTTTCTTATATGATAAATGTTTCTATAAGTATGTTACATGTGCAATCTTCAACATAAAAGCTTCTGCTTGAACACACAGAATGAAATATCAAAAAAAATATTTCTACAGACTAGTTTTGAAATACTAGAGGATTGCATTTCTTTTTCAATGCGATTAAAAACATCCGAAACAGACTATTTATAATCAGGAATACCAATGAGTGGTACGATAGGAGTAGGGGCTGCATTTGATTCAATCAGCTATGAGAGAGCTGTAGTTTCTTGAAACACCATTGACGGAAACCCTAGGCGCCTTCTGGTGAAGATCACAAGAACTTCTTTATCAGGCATCCAATGTTTCAAGCTGTAAAAATAACATATTTTTCTCCGCTTATGGGTAATATTTAGAATACAGAAAAAAATAGCAGAGAAATTAACATTAGATTAAATGGATAGAAAAAAAAAATAACTTAATAACTGAAATAAAAAAAAATAAAAGTAAATAAAAAGGTGAAATTAAAATAAGAAGATTGAAAAACTTGATAAAAAGTAAAAAAGGAAAAAAAAATTAACTAAGAGTGCAAATTTTTTGCAATTTCTATTGATATTCTTGATTTAGGTTTCAAAAGGAAAAGAATAAACTAAAATTGACATAAATATATACAATATTTAAAAAAAAATATGAAAAGTAGAAAAAATTAAGATAAAATAAAAATAAAAATAAACAGAAACTAAAAGTAAATCAGAAAACAAGGGAAACCCGTGTTACTGAATTCTTTTACATAGAATAGATAGTCCTAGAAATTCTTAGTCCCTTCTTCAGTTTTACGATAAAGGATGTTATCATCTTGCAGAGACAGGTGGTGCGTCGAGTAAAGATGGTGAGTAAAGATAGCGTTGTTACTGATGAGTAACGCCAATGAAGAATTCCAATCAATGAAGAATGCTGATCTGAATATTCTTTTTCTCAAGAAATTACCGAAAATACATAAAGAAAAGAACTTTGACTTTCAGAATCCGGTTATACCAATTGTGGTGATCTACAATTTAGCACCTAAATTACTAGCTCATTATATTTTTAATATTATGAGAAGTGTAAACATAACCTCAAAGACACTAAAGAGACAGTAAAGAAGATTGCCGCAATACTGGTGTTGGAAAATCATGCTTGGTTCTCTTTGGAAGTACAAGCTTTATTTACTTCTATTTTGTGGCTAAACGTAAAAATGGCGATTTATCATATTAGAACCAGATTCCCACGTTGTTTTTACAGCAATAATTATTTGTACACCTTGATAAAGGATGTCTTTGAGATCCAATACTTTGTTTACAATGAATGCTTTGACAGGCTGGTACAAGGACTTTTCACAGGCCAGTTGCTTCCACACGAAATTGCAGAATGGGTCATGCTATTCATTGAGAATGTGTCTTCATACCTTATTCTTGATATATTCAATTCAATTATACAATACTACATCGTGTGTATCTCAAAATTCTTCTTTAATATCTTGGCAATAATTCACATAAACTAAATCGTTTTGGTTTTTCAAGCCTTTTTTCAATAATAACCTGAGTTTTCTTTTTCTCAATAATACAAGTTAATATTAACATGGCACATAATTGTGTTAGTATTAAGTTGCATTATTGAGAAAAAGAAAACTCAGGTAAATATTGAAAAAAGGCTTGAAAAAGCAAGACGATTTAATGTTGGGAAATATTGCCAAGATATTAAAGAACATTTTTGAGATGTAAATGAGGATGAGTTTTGTTCAAAGTTGGACTCAAGGGGCATAATGGTTCTTCTTTATTGGAGTTGCATTGATGATTTGGTTTTTCTATGGAAATATTGAGAATGAAGAGGTTTTGTTTTGATGCATTTTCTAGTGTACACCAAGACATAAAGTTCACCGTGGAAGTTGAGCAAGACGTACACATTTTATTTTTGGACATTGGAATTGTAAGAGACTCGAACGGTAAAGTCACCAGGGTACACCGAAAACCCATATATTCGGTAATTAATTTCAAATATTTATCCTCATATCTATTATCATTATAGGGCCTTCCACCTTTCCAATAGATGGGATGTGTTCAGCAATGAGATGGCATTTTTGCCACATATATTTGTAGAAAACTCCTTCCTAGATAGCTTTTTAATAGGTACATGTGAATGGCGTTGCATGATATTTACAATGATGTGTGATGTCAATTCCACAGATAGTCCTGTTAGTTATGTTTCAGTTGACCACCATCCAGGTATTGTTCGGGCCTTGAGTCGATTGCTAAACAAATAAAAAATATCAAGGTTTCATCGACAAGCAGAACTACGACGGCGGCAATTACTAACATCTTCAAAAATAAAAAGAAGCCATTAAAAGAAACGGGTGAACTTTCTTTATTGCAGTGCAACGATCAATGGTGCCTATACATTGGGGGAACCCGACGTCGTCGTATGGCGGACTACAAAAGGACTCTCAATCGACAGAACTGTCACGGACATGCTCAATACCAGGAATCTAGTGAATTTTGAGAAAACTTACCATTATGGACTGGGAGGACTCTACATATCTTCGACGTGTAAGAAGTTCCTACTCTCTTCCCAAATGTGCTACAACGAACAGATTTCTGTAAAGGAGATCTACCAATACGGCTTTTCTTTGAAGCCGAAGAATGATCCTTTATTTTCCATTCCTGATTTACTTTAAACTTTATGCTTATTTTTATTTTTATTTTATCTTTTTAACTTTCTATTTTTCATTTTTGTTACATATTTTTATTTTACATATTTATATTTTTTATTTTTTATTCTTTAGTATGTTAATTTAAGTTCATTCTTTTCCTTTTTTACTTTTTATCAATTTTTTCAAGCTTTTTATTGTTATTTCATTTTTTTTTATTTTTTTTTATTTTTTTATTTCAGTTATTAGGTATATATTTTTATATCAGTTTTATTCTAATATTCATCTTTCCTATTTTCTTCTCTATTTTAATTATTTCGCATAAGCGGTGATAAATGTTTTTTTTACAGTTTGGAGCACTGGATGTTTGTTGAAGAAGTTTTTGTGATCGTCACCAGAAGATGTCTAGGGTTTCCGTCATTGGTGTTTGAAGAAGTTACCGCCCTCTAATCGTTGATTGAATCAAGCCCATCTACAGGGATACAGTCCCTGCTGCTATCGCCTCAGTCGTAGGTGTTGCTGAATATAAATAGTCTGTTTCGGATGTTTTTAATCACATTGAAAAAGAAATGCAATCCTAGCATTTCGAAACTGGTCTATGGAAATAAAGTTTTTGATATTTCAGTCTGCGTGTTCAGCCAGAAGCCTTATCTAACTTGAAGATTGCACACGTACAATACTTGTAGAATATTTTTCATGTTCTTCTATTTTAGTGTCGAAAATATTCTGAACATAATTGTTAAATAAATATTCTTTTTTCCGTGTGCAGGTTCAATGTCAAATTTAAAATCAAGAACACACAAAACAAAAAAGATTTAAAAAACATGTATTTAAAACAGGACCGGTTTTGCTATCTTACATAGCTTTCTCAACTACATTAAAAACAAGAATTACAAGCGCCTATATACACACACATGGAGTAATTAAGATATTATATAAACCAATAGAATAACACCTAGATTTAAACGTCAATCAGAGTTAAGGAAGGAAGAATCAGCCATTGCTATCGGCTTGTTTCTGCTGCACTATTCAGTAGCTCCGGAACAACCTCGTTCCCAGGGTGGTGATGTCAATCTGCATCATCCTCTTGCACCGGATATTCGAAGAAACTGCAAATCGTCTGCAAATAGAGTTTTGGAAGGAACAGCCTTTGCTAACGCTGTATTTTTGAACCATTCAATATCACCGAGACAACATCATTCCCAAGTTCCGCTTTACTGTCTAACGTCAGCAAATCTATGGGAAAAAATTTGTGGGAAAAAATGATAAAGGGGGGGGGGGGGAAAAATATACATGTGAACTTATTTTTTACAGAGACCATATTCTGCTGTAGATGGAACAGATATCGTATCATTATAACAATCACTGGAAGTAATAATGAGGATAGATTCGACACATTTTCGTTGGAAATGATCCGGTTCTATAGAAAGAAGTGTTGATGAAATCTATTTGATGGTTTTTGGCTAACATATGGGAATATGTGGCATTATTATTATCCCGATTTCTGACAGCGGCAGCGTGCTGTTGGAGACGTTTATATGGAATCCAGCAAGCTCAAATTAAGAAGACATATTTTTTAAGCAATGAAAAGAAATTTAACGTGCCCAATGATTCAAAGAATTAAGCAAGTAGACGAGGCACAACGCTATAAGAAAGGATTCGCACCCTGATTTATCATCGGGAAGAGACTGGGATGGACCATTTCGTCCTTATTAGGACTCATCAGCCAGCCAAACTCCAATGAGTCCTAATAAGGACGAAATGGTCCATCCCAGTCTCTTCCCGATGACAAATCAGGGTGCGAATTCTTTCTTATAGCGTTGTGCCTCGTTTACTTGCTTAATTTTTTAAGCAAGATTAACGCATTTGCAAAGGAAGAAACATCTACCTAACCATCCTGTTGCCTCCACATCAATTTGGAACAGTCCTTCATCTAGGAGCTAAAGTATTCTACTCACATTTCAATAGATAAGGAAAACGCATATTGATATGCTTACTAGACTGAGTATAAAAAAGGCCGCTGTTCTCAACAGACCCAGGCAGGGTTGTGAATTTAAGTGGCTTTAAAATGTCAGTTTCGAGAATGTATTATCAGAAAAGGTCTCCAATTTAATCTACCCTCTACTCTCCGGATACAGAAAGTGATTCCCCCCATTGAAACTGGGTTGCAATCTCTACCCCTTGATTCCTTTCCTAATAATTTCCGTTCAACATTAGGTAAGGTCATTCGTAATTCGTTACAGGAACCCAGTAATATTCCTTTGAATCCCTTAGTGATTAGGGAACTGAAGAAAATTAAAGAAATGAATTTAAAGATAGTTCGTTCCGATAAGGTAGGGGAAGCAGTAATTCTCAACGGGAATCAGTATTCAGAAATGGGTAACGACTTCACCAATTCTACGCCAGGCATTTCCTTTTTTTCGTATAATCAAAAATCGGTGCTTAATTATAACAGAAGAATTATTAGAGATTTAGCAAGTAATGGTGACATTATTCACAGTTTTGCTGATAAACTTAAGGATAGTACTTTAGAGACTCCGTTTATTCATTTTCTCCCTAAAACTCATAAGGCGAGATGCAATAATAATCTGTTTCCAGGCCGCCCTATTATAAATTGTAATGGCTCAGCTATAAGATGTTTGTCGGACTTAATATTTCGGAAACTGTCGAGTCTTAATATAAGATCGGGTTTTCTGTCCAAATCAATTTTGAATTGGTTTCTAAAATTAAGCAAACAATTGAATTTATTGACAATTTTCTATTTTTTTCCCTTGACATGGATAATTTATTCACTTCAATTTCATATGATTTAGTTGTTCAAACTTTTCGTCATCTTATATCAAAAAATTATCACAGTTTATTAATCAGCAGCAGATTAATAGGTGTTTGGTTTTGATTGGAGCTTTATTTAAAATGCAATTTTTTGTTTTCGAGAGTAAATTCTATCAGCAAAGTTTAGGATTGTTTATGGGGCTTTCCACTTCCATGATTCTAGTGGAACTCGTCGTGATTTTTATAGAGGATAGTGCATTTCTCATTTTTGATGAAGGGCAACTTAATACAGTATGAAATGAAAAGATGAACAAAATTATTGTCATCTGTGAGTTTATTTCATCTCAAAAGAAATTAACATGCACACTACATACATACATACACACTATTAGCATGTTGATTTACCACGGTATGCGTAATGTAAGTGTTTAAAGTGTGCACCGCTTCGCTGTAGACAGTGTTCATATCATTCACGCAGATTCTCAAACATATACTGAAACAAAGGTTGCTGCAGAGTCCTGCAAAAGGAGATGATTTGCTCACGTAATGCAGTTCGTGGTGGATCGTGGGAGTTGAACACACCCTCCTTTATCATTATCCACACGTAGGCATCAGGTGGTGTAAGATCTGGGGAATGGGACGGGTATGGGAAGTCAGTATCACGGGAAATGATTCGCCCTGGAAAGTTTTCCTACAGCATGGCTACAGATGCTCGAGCGGTATGGCTGGTCGCCCCATCCTGTTGATACCACTGTCTATTCATCTGAATGTTCCTTGCACGACAGAACCTTCTCAAATACTGAAGAAATAACTCGATCACTAAACCCTTGTAGCGTTCTTGGGTGACGGTAAGAGCATTGCCTTCCTCAACTTCAACGAAATAGGGACCTAATAAACCGTGTGCTGAGATGGCACACCATATCGTCACACATGCACAATGTAGCGGTTTCTGAACGATAACATCTGGCTGCTCAAAACCAAGGCAGCCAGTTGTCTGGCGATTTATGTAGCCGTTCAAGTGAATGTGACTTTCGTCGGAGATCCACACATTATTGAAGAAATCTGGATCCTCGTACACCATGGCCAAAAATGTTCCACAATACACCATCCTGGCTCGCATATCTGTCTCTGTCAAGCGTTGTCCAATCTGTATCCGGTACAGAAATCCACCTATGTTCTTAAACAATCGGCAAACGGATGTACCGCTAACATTCAGTTTCAAGGCCGTTCGTCGTTGACTTCACCGGGGTGAATGCAGTACCTGCTCGAGAACACGTGCGTGATTCTCATTTGTCGAAACAGTTACTGGTCGACCAGACTTCCCCTTTCGTTGACACAGAACACTATCAGAACGCCGAAATTTCGTAACATTAGACAGCATAACTGTGATACTTGGTGCCGTCTTATTAAACTCCTCTTGTTCTGCCACCTTTTTCAAACTCGGTCCACCTTCACGGCCGCTTCCGTATGAGCGGAAATAATGCTCAAGTATGAATACTTTTTCCGTCGTCGAGAGACCCATTTCTAACAACAACAACTGCACAACACAACTTCCTTTTCACTACTGCGGACAGGTGCAGCTGGAGCTATACCCTGTCGACAAACGCAACTCCGTGTTCGAGATTTAGTACTGTATATTTTGGCACATACCGTATATCCCTTTACTGTAGATTTGTAGATAATCTGCTCTTATACTCTGATTTTTCTATTCAAGATAGTATTCTAGATATAATTATATTGGGATTCATCCATGCATCCAGTTCAAAATAGAGAAAGAATTAAATGCCTCCATATCTTTCCTTGACCTTATGATAATCCATAAAAACAAAAAATTTTGCACATCGGTAGTTCGAAAGCCTACAAATCGTAGTATTAGTTTAAATTTCTATTCTCACAATACTTTCAAAATTAATTGCGTTACTAAGGCAGTAAACAGGACCTTTCAGCTTTCCAGCTCGATTGAAGCTTTTAATCAAGAAATTTCGATAATCCGGGATATTGTTTTGGCTAATTATTATCCCATCTCTTTTGTAGATAAACAGATTAAGAAAGCGTTCCTAAAATATTATCATGAACATATACAAGGTGCTAAAGTTCCGGTTAAATATGTTTCAATCCGTTATCACCAACGGTTGTTTAACGGATTAAGAAATCTGCTTAAACCTTTGCAGATTACAATAACTTCCCTCTCCAGTAATACTATAAAACGGTTCTTATCTTCTAAATCAGCAAATGATGATAATATTTTAAATAAGAAGGGGTTATTTACGCTATTAAATGCTTGCAACATGATTGTTTTTATATTGGCGAAACAGGGCAGACATTATATAAACGTCTCCAACAGCATGTTGCCGCTGTCAGAAATCGGGATAATAATTATGCCACATATTCCCATATGTTAGCCAAAAACCATCAAATAGATTTCATCAACACTTCTTTCTATAGATCCGGATCATTTCCAACGAAAATGTGTCGAATCTATCCTCATTATTACTTCCAGTGATTGTTATAATGATACGATATCTGTTCAATCTACAGCAGAATATGGTCTCTGCAAAAAATAAGTTAACATACCGTATATGCTCCAATAGAGGCCCCCGGCGTTTATTTGCAAAACTAGCCTCGGCTCCCGACGCTTAATAGAGACCGGCTGCTATTAGAGGCCGGCTATTATTAACAAAAACCTTCAGAACGCAATATTTTTACACATAAATACCGGCTAGTATTACAAAGAGCTATTTTTATTTGAATTTCACAAGCTACATAAAACTGTTAAAGATAAATGGCAATGTCTTTCTGTACTTTTCGCTGCTATTCGTCGTCCGAATCCGCAATGACGGGTGGCCACCTCAGCGGAAGTTTCTTTCGCGTATTCCACCGCGCGAATCTTACAGGCAATGTGAAATGAACGTTTCGGCGGCATTTTGTAAGGCAATGTACCGTAAAGTAATACGCACGACTGTAAAGATACGGATCCGTACACTAGTACCGGTAGGCAAATATGAAAGACCCGGCTACTATTAGAGACCGGCTTCTATTTGGCCGTGTCCCCTCTGCAGCCCGGCGCTTATTAGAGACCGGCGACAATAAGAGACTCGGCGTTTATTGGAGCATATACGGTATATATTTTTCACCCCCTCCCTTTCTCATTTTTTCCCCCCATTTTTTTTCCCATAGATTTGCAGACGTTAGACAGTAAAGCGGAACTTAGGAATGATGTTGTCTTGGTGTTATTGAATGGTTCAGCAAAAAGACAGCGTTAGCAAAACTCTATTTGCATACGACAGGCACAAGCAGACGATTTGCAGTTTCTTTGAATATCCGGTGCAAGAGGATGATGCAGATTGACATCACCACCCTGGGAATGACGTTGTTCCGGAGCTACTGAATAGTGCAGCAGAAACAAGACTTCAGCAACGGCAGATTCTTCCTTCCTTAACTCTGATTGGCGTTTAAATCTAGATGTTATTCTATCGGTTTATATTATATCTTAATTACTCCATGTGTATATATAGGCGCTTGTAATTCTTGTTTTAATGTAGTTGAGAAAGCTATGTAAGATAGCGAAACCGGTCCTATTTTAAATACATACTGTATTTTTTAACTCTTTTTAGTTTTGTGTGTTCTTGATTTTAAATTTGTAATTGTTAAATACATTTCCACAGTTCATTGAAGAGTTCACTTTAGAAATAAATTCCTCTTATATAAATTTCACGTATCAATTACAAATGGAATAGTTTGACTTAATTCAACTTAAATGCAAATACATACATATATAAGAAATCGTCTGATGTTTCATTCTGTGTGTTCAGCCAGACGCTTTATTTATAAACATAATTCTTGAATAATTAAAGTACACATATTTTTCTTGAATATCTATAATAGTGTATACTTTTCTAAAAATTATTAGAAGTTGGATAAATGAATGAATTCTTTATTAATAGAGCATTAATTGTAAATAGTTCTATTTCTTAAAGTTCAAATCAAGTATTTCAGCAATGATTACTCATTCGTTTTTTCAAGATTTATGACGTTCTTCTATTTTAATGAACAGAATATTATTAACATAAATAATAAATAAAGGATATACAGAGTCGTATCAGAATAATATTACCATCTGCCTAATAAGGGCAATATTCTACCTTGGACTTGATTACAGCTTCTAGATGGCGTGGCATGGACGCAATGAGGCTCTGGAAAACACACGTGACCTTTCTGATTACATCCAGAGGACTATGGTTCAGAAGATTATGAGGTTGTGGATCCACACGTCGAATCTGTCGCTTCAAATAGTCACACCAGTGCTTTTTGGGCCAGATCCGGCGATTTCGCCGGCCATGATAGTGTGGATAGTTTACTACCGAGCTCTCGGATCTAGTCAGGAACACCTAACTGGCATGACAGGAAGCATTATCCTATTTTGTATACAACATGACTTCTAGGGTAAAAGCGCAACATGAAGGGATGCACATGGTCACCGACAATGGATAGGTATCTATGAGCGTCGATTGTTGCATCCATTGATACCAGTTGTCACAGACGATACCTCAAAAACATCCTCAGATATAAACACTGCCACGATCGACCTGGATTTGACCAACCAACGAATCCGGATTGTTTCTCATGTGCCGCACGAAATATCTCATGTGCCACCACCCGTCTGTTTT
>JAFIDM010001028.1:15203818-15222223 GCA_023159025.1 Thereuonema tuberculata | reverse complement strand
TAATTTAGTAAAGTAAGAACGTACTGTGTCTAGACAAAGCTCAAGATACTTAGACAAAATATTGATCAATGTTCTTTCCTGAAACTCTCTCTCTCCCGCTGCGTTTTTACAATCCGCTCCCAAAACAGTGAGATGAACACAGCAATGTTATAGACATATTGTCGTATTTAATGTCTGCTGAAGAAGATTCAAGACGAAATAGATTGATCATCATTGATCAGTGAATAAGGAATTTCCATCATTCTCTCGTATGTTGTTATTTCTCTTTACATTTTTCTATGCTAATTAACAAGGTCTTTTACACCTTCAGATTAAAGTTGTAGAATTATTCAGTATATTATAAGTTTTTGTTTACAATTTATTGGAGACTGTTATTTTACCTGGTAATTACCTGTTAATTATTGATTTTAAACAAAATTTTAAAATACCACTCAAATTATAGCAAAATTTTCTCAATTTTTCTGAACTTTTTCTGGCTAGTGAATTATATTAACAAAATAGCTTGAAAACCTTATTCAAAGAATTGTTAAGCAACTATTTAGGCTCAACTAAAAAATAAAACCTGTAAAACATTGTTAATTCAGATTAAAAATTATTGTTACTTTTTTTTTTATTTCAACCATGTTACTTTATTTGTAATTTTTAAACTAATTTAATTGCATTAATAAATTTTGGTTTCATTTTGAACTTTCAATTTCTGAAAATGATACATCAATTAAAGGTTACCTGTGTATTGAGCTAAAATTACGTTCTTTTGTAATCTCAGATGTTTATTCATGAAGAAAATGAAGATATTAGAACACTCCATCCAAATCTTGGAAAACCAATTACTGCTACCAGTACTATTAATTTCCTAAGTATTAGAAAGGTAAGGTAAACTTTGTAAGCTCCTAAACAACTCAATATTTATTAAGAAGATTAATAATTTGATTAATCAGTTGAATGGTGATTAGCCACTGTTCACCAAAGTATGATTGGAAGAAAAATTTATAATTTAAAACATTCTTAAAATTGATTTTCTAATGACTAAATGACAAACTAGTATTTCACAATGTTCATCAATCCATTGAATTTGGTTATCAGTTAAAACACTAAATGAAGAGGCACTCCTCACTAAATACGAGTATTTTCGTTATTTCAATGTGGTTTTTTAATTTTTGCATCATGTTTTTTTGACTGGTCAATATCTATTATACTGTCAATGGGAGTGGCTCAATTTCGGCCAGAAAATATATAGGTCACCTTCCTTATTAACGCCCCAAATCCATTCGAGAAAGCAAATAACTTTTCATAACTTTTTAATAGAACCAACATATAAGATTATAGAATATAGAACAAATGTAGAACAAACATACGATTTCGTTCCCTACCAAATCAGAAAGCCTACTTCGAAAAACATTGTCCTAAACGATTCATAGAGAAAGATTCTTTTTTCTTCAGATAAGCCCAAAAAAAATTCAGTGATTACATTCTAGAATAAATTAAGCTTAATGCGCATTTGTTAACGTCAGCAATAGGGAACTTACTTGCGAGGCTTGCGGTGATTCCGATTTCGCATATATTTTTCCCTTCTCAAACCGTGGTCGTGAGACTATTATATTCTGGCATACATAATTTGGGAACGGCTACACGGAACAAAACTTGCTAACAGTAAACCTTTTTATTTTTAATAGTTCATTATTGTTCAGTTTAAAATAGCTTAATTATAACAAAGAATAAATGCAATCTATAATTAGAATTTATTCTAGTTAACTCGCAGATTTAGAAATTTTGCATTTCATTTAGAAACGAGACGACAAACTCACCAATTCACTTCCTATTTCTTTGATTTCTTTCATTTTTATTTAGAAAGTTCTTAAAGCCTATCTTACCTATTCGTACACATGTTTACAAAATATCTACTTCGATAATTAAACACTTTTCTATCTTTTCTCAGAAATTAAAAAAAAGTATGAATAAAGCGAGAAAACGGCTGCCGATTTCTCTTTAAGCAACGCAAGTGTTTCGTGATTGGCTGTCACGACTATTGTTTTCGCCACTCTCTTACGAACACGTGATTGGCCTGCCGATGATTCCAATACCGCAAGAAGTCAACTGTATTTAAAGTCAACAGTCTTCGTCTGCAAGAGAGTTCGCTGGAATTTGACGTCCGAAACTGCCTCTGAAGTCCGTTGCATTTGTACGTTCAGCCGTATTGTAAAGTACCCACGTAGATTAAAAAAAATAAATTTATATATCATCGCTGAACACAGTAATTACGAAGAGCCGCTACTCTGATGTCTGCTTGATTATTCATAATCAAAATAAAATAACTGCAGCAAATACCTCTAACATCAACATTTCGCTGCAAGTTTCAGACAACAATCATCACTTTGATGATAGTGGCTGATCTTATGTGAATAATTTACTAGGTATTTGCACACAGTGGAATAAGGGATATTCAATTGACTGTATATTCCCGTGCGATGCTTCTTCCAACTGCGGTAGTCACGAATCGAAGAACTATTATCGATAAAATACTAAAACGGAAAAAATAGAGAATGGACAAATTCTTTTGCTTCTTACATACAATCGATATAACTTTATCTTTTAGCTCAGGTGAAATAGGTGTCCTTCTTAATGCTGGTTTTCAAAATGACCCCTAAAACTAAAGAACAAGTAGAAATCAAAAGTGCAAAACAAAACCTTGGTCATCTCATTTACTTCTCAAAAGTAATTTGTTCACAAGGAAACAGAAAAATAAAAATTAAAAAAAAAAAACTCTAAAGGTGAAAGAAAAGTCAAAAACATAATGACAATAAAATGAGAAGTCATTTAGCTTAGCTGAGATCCTGGGAAGGCGGTTTTGAGCTTTTTGGCTCTCATCAGCCTGGGCTAATCAGCCAGTTCCTCTATTACACCTTTTGAGTTTTTTTTTGAAAAAATACTGGCTGAGTAGCTCTGGCTGATTAGAGTAAAAGAAGCTCAAAACGGCTGTCCCAGGTTGGAATTAGAAAGATTTAATTATCTTAGTCTTAATTACCACCTTCGAAATCTTTGCCACAGATAATTCTTTCATAAATTTTTGTAGGAATGTCATCCCTGACTTAAAGGTTGAAATTGGAAATTTCTACCATAACAACTTCCGATGCTAATTGGATCTTGCTCAATCATTAGCTTGTCTAAGGCAAGCATGTGAAAGACATGTGAATGACAGATGATTGAAATTGCATGAAATATTGATAGAAAACAGTAACAAATGCTTTCTGCTGGTTGTAGCTTACTTTCCAGTGCTAAGTCAATCAGTCAGAGAGCTAAGTCAGCTCTTCTCTTCAATATATATCTAATGCATTTAATACTACAGGCTGGGAATTATGTATCTGATGTGAAAAGATAGTGATAGAATTCTCGAACAAAGACATGATAGGCAGTATTTAGCTTCTGTTTTAATTTTGGGTGGAGATTCCACCAAAACTTGCAAGGACTACTACAATATATCAGCATGATTAGATATACTACTTTTAACTGCGTCAAAGTACATCACAGTTAAGTTATATTATTAAATTAAATTTTATAATATACAAATCAATCTTACAAATATTTATATAGATTTTTCTTAATATAATAATATACATTAAAAGGCCAAATATCATGAGAACAACGGGCACGAGTGCTATTGACACAAAGACAGGATACAGTGAATAAAATCACTGCCCATTTTAATATGGGCTCTTCCCAATTGTTTCAGGTTGAACTGTTCGTTATCTGCTGTTCGCCATCGGATATGGCAGCCCGAAGACCTACTGGTGTCCGATTGCTGGCACCTCGTCACAGAGCTCAACGACTGGAATGGGCCTAGAAACGCAGGGATTGGAGGGTGGAACATTGGCTTCGGGTAGCATGGTCTAATAAAATCCAAGTTCCAGCGCGAAACGGGTTTGTTAGAGTGTGGCGCTGACTCATGAAGCCATGGACCCTTTCTGGCTGAATGGTACTGTTCAGGCTGGAAGCGCTTCTGTAATGGCTTGGCGCATATTCACTTGCTCGAAAGTAGGTCCACTCGTCTGTTTGGAGTGTACACTGACCGGTTTGCAATACGTGGACATTCTCGCAGAACACCTGTACCCCTTACTGCATCTCAAGTTCCCTGATGGTGAAAGAGTATTTTCAACAGGATAATGCGCCATGCCACCGGTCTGTATTTGCCACCAATAAGATGGAAGAACACTCCACGGACTTCACCACCATGATTTGTCCCAAAGCTCACCTAATATGAACTCTTGGAGCATTTGTGGGACGCAATGGACACGAGCATACCATCACTGCATCCAGGCCCTATGCAATGAAAGACGATTAAGATCTACTCTACATGATTTGTGAGCTGTCATACCTGCAGAACGATTCCAACACCTCATTGACTCCATCCCACGACGCGACGTGTGGAAACACTTCTGAGGACTAGAGGAGAACCAACCCATTATAAGGTTCCAATTTCGTGACTTTTCGCCTTTCAGTGAATGTATCAAGTCGTAAAAGAAATTCTAAATACTTGGTCGAAACCTGTAGGAATGAGAGTTTAGTACAGATTGGGATTTGTTTAATGAGTGACAGTTATTTATCAATAGCTGGTTTGTTAACTACAATATTTTCCTCTTTGGTTTCAATTAATTAAGGAAGATATTGAAAAATAGCGATAACCAAAAAAAATTAAGACTATTACATGAGTTGTAGTTATTTATAAAAATTGAGATTTGAATTTATTATTATTTCTACAAATGTTTCATACAAATCTTGTGTAGAATGTGGAAACTCATTTTTGAATTTATTTTTCACTGAAATGTTCCTACAAAATGTACTATTTACATTTTAAAGTAAATTTTCTTTGCCAATTTTTAGAAAGAAAGAAATTGCTATTTATTTTAACAAAAAGGATGACATTTTATTAGTTATTATTTAAATTAATAAAATATTTGATACAATAATTAAAGTTGCTAAAGTTTTTAAATTCATATAACATTTGTAGTTTTAATTATAAGAATGATCTATGTGATTCATACAAATTAAAATCCGATTAAATATAGCAGAGGCTATCATTAAATCACTAATTAATTTTCATTAATTGATTAAAAAATTTATTTTAACGTCTGTTTTTAAAATTGATATTTTTCAGTATTTAATTTGAGCATTTTATTTTATTTATTTTGACCTGGTTCTCTCTATGCTGAATGTTGAAGAAAATCAGTGTTTCATTCAATATGGTTTTAGATCGTTAGTTAGATAAAATATGATACAGATTTTGACAAATTTTCTTAGAAATTATATACTTTGAATTTATATATCGCTATTTTTCAGTTTTCTCAAATAATCAAATTTTTGATTAATATATACAACTTTTCACACTACAAATTCCTGTTTTTTAAATGTGTGGATAATTTCGAAACGCGTGCAAGCATTCTGACACACGTCTGGAATATCTTTGCAATGACTCTCCGCACACTATAGCCCCAGGTGTGATGGTATGGGCAACTGGATTGGAGCGATCCCACCCCTCCTCCATACAGGGATAGAATGATATTCTGCAGTAGGAGAGCAGTGGAATTTGGCGGCTAATTCAGCACGACTTAAAATTCGCCATCAACCAGAATTCCTGAGCTCAATACAAATCCAGACGATGATGTTTATTTTGATTGCTCAGTCGTAGATCTATTAAGTTACGGCAAGAATGAAGTCCCACCTCTGCCAGTCATCTCTGAATGATATTCTCTAATTTATATCCCTTCAGATGGAGGACAGTGACACCATTGATGAAGGTATTGTCCAAACATGCTCTGACAGTTCTCTTGAATACTTATTTTACTTGAATATTGAGAAGCTTGGTCGCGATTATATATGCCCTCTTTCATCCATTGCACTAAATTTGGTCTGTCTGAAGATTAGCAGGTTTTAGGAGGATAACACAAACATACACAGAGATTGATGAGTCTGGTTTTTTTTTAAGAAAAGAAGTTAAAATGTGAAGATAATTTTACGTCAATAAACCATTGGATACATCTTACAAAACTTCTTTTATTACATCTTACTCTTCTTCATACAGCAATATTTCGAAATACCTTAGGGGCCATTTCTTTTTCAAGCTTTTTTATTAGAGAGGGAAAGGGAAAGAAGAAGAAAGGAGTTTTCTTTTTCCCTCTGTAATAAAAAAGCTTGAAAACAAAAAAAGAAGTTTTGTAAGTTTCTTAGCATTATTTATGTTGATTCAGGAAGTAATTGGACATCCTTTTTCGTTCACTTCTATCACGAATAGGAATGTAGCAAATTTGTTGTCTTAACTAATATTAATAACCCGAGTAATCTAAGAATTATGTCCATCCAGTACTCTCTTTTCTGTTTATTAAGTTATCCATGAAGTTTTAAAAAAACCTTTGAGTGAAATATTTAATCATCAGTGAATAGATTGTTTAATAACCTCAACCCATCATAAAATTTTTGATGTTTCTTATGTAAAATATATTTTGTAGAGATGAAGTTTATGACTTGCAGTTTCATATATAAATAGTTTCTCACAGATCATTGCGGACATTCTGATATTCGAGACAAAAACACTTTTTATATACTAATTTTCAGTTATTTTATTTTATTAATTTTTTTCTAATTTTATATTTTTTTATTTCGGGAGCTTGATTGTTTCATTTCCGTTAGATGGAAAAAACACTACCATGCAATTGTAAAATTTTTTGAGACGTTAGTTCTAACTATTTGTAAAAGTTGTGATTAATTTATAAAGATACAATTACTAAGTTGGAACTTCACTCCGAAGACAAGTTGCAAAACCTTATGTCTTTATCAAATAAAATTTACAGTTAAAAATTCAAAACATTTAAGTCTGTAATGTGACAAAGATTCATAAACTTCGGATTAATTTTCAAATCACTTATTTGCATTAATTCTTTATTTTATTCTTTAAAAGAAAACAATCCTCAATCTTGGAAAACGTCCATGTGGTAAACCAGCAGAAGTTTCGAATTGCAGAAGCAGATGTTTCGATTCTTTGATTGAGAGAGAGAATGTTCCTTGCAGGTAGGTGTGGATTGCTATACAGAACAAGTATATTAATTTCTTTTTAACATAAATGAAAATATAAATCAAAAACGGATAGACATCTAATCAAGTTAGTGATTTTGGTTATTGCAAAATCAAAACTTCTTTTTGATAAATAATTGCAAAGTTAAAGTATCCAACTAATCACACTATAGAAAGGTCTGTTAATCACGTTGTTAAAGATCATTATAGACCATAATTTATTACAACTAAAAATCTTTAAAAAACGCTTCTAAACGCGAAACTTCACAGGGTCAACTTTATCTGCTTCTTCAGGCTACATTCTGAAATTTGAACTAAAACAAGTTATTACAAATAGCTTTATGATCATTAGTATACTATTATTATTACTATTCTTATCGTTCTCCAAATCATAAATAATACAATGATCTAATAATTGGACAATTCATGAGGCAGAATAAACAATACATGACTCAATCATTAGATAAAAAATACAAATTAAAAATAAAGACAATGACACACTGAACTAAAAGATTAAAAAACATATATTGCACATTAAAAGGGCTGGTTTTGCTATATATACAATAGCATTCTCAATTAAAATAGCAAGAAGAATTTAGTGCTTAAATACATTTTCAAATCAGCAAAGGAATTATATAAACCAATCAGAGTTTAGAAATTTACAATCAATCAGCCACTTAATAGTATTCACTGCAGCATGATGACGTCAACTACCACGTAAGACTTCCTTGCTTCCCGGAAACGGATGAACGTACTTCTTTGGCAATGAGATATCTGAAAGACAAAAAAAACGGAAGTGTTTTATCTGTGCTGTATATGGAAACCATAATCCGCAATAGATTGAACGGACAAAGTTTCATTGTAGCAGTGGGACGTGGTAAGGATAAGAATCGACTCAGCGCATTTGCGAAGGAAATGATTGGGTTCAGTCACTAAGATACGAGGGTTATTGAAATCGATTTGATGATTGGTGGCGAGTATATATGAATAACCATCGTATCTTTGTCACAGAACCCAATCATTTCCTTCGCAAATGCGTTGAGTGATTCTTATCATTACCATGCCCATCTGTTGTAATGAAACTTTGTCCGTTCAATCTATTGCGGATTATGGTTTCTATAAACAGCACAGATAAATCCTTTCTTTTTTTCTTTCTTTAAGATACATCATTGCCAAAGAATTATGTTCATCCGTTTCGTGGAGGGAAGCAAGGCTTATGTGGTAGTTGATGTCATCATGCGCCGTGAATATTATTAAGTGGCTAATTGATTGTAAATTTGTAAACTCTGAGTGGTTTACATAATTCCTTTGCTTATTTCAAAATGTACTTAAGCACTAAATTGTTCTTGTTGTTTTAATTGAGAATGTTATTTTATATGTAGCAAAACTGATCCTTTTAATGTGTGATATGTTTTTATCTTTTAGTTCAGTGTGTCATTGTCTTCATTTTTGATTATTCAGTCATTAATTAATTCATTGTATTAATTCATTAATTCATTAATTATTGAGTCATGTATTGTTTATTTCGCCTCATGAATTGTCCAATTATTAGATCATTGTATTATTTATGTTTTGGAGAACGATGAGAATAGTAATAATAATAGTATATTAATGATCATAAAGCTATTTATAATAACTATTTTTTAGTTCAAATTTCAGAATGTAGCCTGAAGAAGCAGATAAAGTTGACCCTGTGAAGTTTCGCTTTTAGCAGTGTTTTTTAAAGATTTTTATATTGTAATAAATTATGGTCTGTAATGCTCTTTAACAATGTGATTGAACGGACCTTTCTATAGTGTGATTAGTTGGATACTCTAACTTTGTAATTATTTATCTAAAAGTTCTGTGTGTCATTGTTTTCATTTTTAAATTATAATTTGCACACGTTTAAATTGATTTTTCATGAAAAAATGCAAATTATTATTGAAAATTTGAAAGTTTATCGCAGTATTTTTTGAAATTCTCAATTATCAATTAAATATATAACGACCTCTAGCGATCATCAACGAAACTCCTTTACTCACTAAAATTAATTCTCTGAAGTCATAGTGACTTCAGTTTAATATTTTAATCCACGAGACGAGAGAGGAAGTAGAAGAAGACGAAGACAAAAGACTCAAAGCGAGGCAAATTTGCCTCTTTTATACATATCATCTCTGACGTAATTATTACGTTATGAAATTTAAATTTCATTCTATTTATTTGTTTAAATATAATTTAAAGCCTTTTTTAAAAATAATAATAATATTTATTTATCTCTAATAAATAAATAATAATTTCCTACAATTTGCTTTGCTCGATTTATGTGCTTGTTGTCGTGTACACTCCATTTTGTGCGGTTCGTTTTTGCTTTATCGTAATCTGAATTTGTTTGAGGACGCTCCTTGCACATTCTACTTTCTGCGTCATGTTTGCTGTGGGCATTGATTGTACTTCAGATATCGGACTTAATAGTAAGACTCTACTGAGTAATCTTTTTAGTTCCATAGCTGCAAGCGACTGATTTGTATTATAAGTCTCCTCCGTATTTGTATTTGAGGATTTTATTACTTTGATAACGTTCCGTAGGTAGTTTCCCCTTGGAATCCGCAGATAAACATTTATTGTTGGACTTGTTAGTTAATTAGGTTATGTATAGTATCTTACAAAGTGGTGGTCTTTTTGATCTCTTATTACTCATTTCCTTTAATTTTAACAAGACGAATACCCTTAGTTCATCTTGTTATTGACATAAATATTGATGATATTTATTTATTGGTGAAGTTGTATTTTCATTACTGGTGTAGTATTTTATTAATTGAGAACGATGAAGGTGAATCTGAAAAAATACTATAAGGCTTTTTCGGAGTGGGTGGAAATGCGTCATGGTTTACTTTGATTGTATTGCATTATTTTCCTGGGACACTTTTATTTTTTATTTGTTTTCTTACTTATTTGTTCATTTTCTTGTTTTTATTCTGTACATTTTAGTTAGTCTCTGTAAAAACGAAATCAATCATGTTTATTTCCATTTTAATACATTCTTCTCATCTTGTTTTCGTTGTAATTTATTACCTTTCTTAGTTTTATGTTCTTTTTAATTTTTAAGTTCTCTTGAGAATTCCTTTTAGTTGAGTTCTCAAGGCATTAGTCTGCCAATCACTGTATGTTGCGTCATCTATCCGACACTCTGTTGTCTGTGTTAAGATACTTTGTTGCGGTATCGTTTAGTTTGTAACTGTTTACTTGTGACGTAGATATGTCTGTATACACTGACTTTTTTTATGAAAACAGACAGTCTGTCCTAAACAACAATAAGGGAATGAGTCTTACAAAACGTCAGAGTATGGACTGGCACCACCTCAATTCCCCAAGAAAAAAAAGGCAGTGGAAGCACCATAAGTTGGAAAAGTTGTAGGCTCCCTTTTCTGGGCTGCAGATGGCGTGATTCTGGTGGAATTTCTAGAACCAGGGCATACCAATAATGTTACTCGGTGCACCATGGCACTTCATAAGCTCCGTCGTGTATGGCGTGATAAACGTTCTGGAAAGAAGATCGTCCTGCAGCACGACAACACGAGGCCCACACTGCTCGTTCCACCATGGAGAAAATTCGGAAAATGGGGTAGGAAGTTCTTCTCATCTGTGAACAGTCCCGACTTGGCATCATCTGATTATCATCTTATTAGTACCGCGAAAAATAGCATGCGACGCCAACGCTGCAAAACCATGGAGGACGTCCAAAAGCAATGTGTCAGGTGTTTTTACAGTACTGGAACACAGTTCTGCCGTTAGTTAAATTTTCAATCTCCCACAACGGAAAAATGTATTCAAAAAATAGAAGTATGTGGAAAATGTGGAGTATAAGAAAAATTCTGAAAAATATTGTCATATACAGGGTGAGGAAAAATGGCTTGAACAAATTTCAAAAATTTTCTGTAATATCGCTGCTGTAGTTATGATGCAACGAATGTTGCATACAGTTGTATAGAGCACATGTTCAAGATTTTTTTTATATATCTCAGAACTGTAAATATTAACTACTTTAGTCACATGGCAACTGTACGCACAGTCCTGGCGAATGTGACAGCATGGGTCGTTGGCGGTTGAGCCGTTTGCCACTGCCACTCGCCATGTGGTGGTGTTGATAACATGGCGTTCAGAGGCCAGGAAAAGGAGCAGTGTGTTTTAGAATATCATGCAACCAGGTCGGTGACGGTTGTGCAGCCACCCATCTACCAACAACTCCATTCGTAAATGGAATGATGAATTTAAGTGAAGAGAGTGCATTTGTATGGGAAAGTCGAATGACCGACCAATAGTAACTGAGAATGTGCACCGCATTTCGTCGTATCGTCGTAGCCCTAAAAAAATTAACATGCAGAGAAAGTTCAGGTATGGCCAACCCGCCGACGACTGTGGGACAAGTGCTGGGGAAACGCCTACACATGCGTTCATTTCGCCTGTAGAGACTGTAGCAGCATTTGACACTGAATGACCACCGTTATCGCGAGGCATTTTGTTCGGCAGTGTTAATAAGATGTGAAGTTGAGAACTTTGTGACAACCATTATTTTCAGTAATGAGGCCACCTTTCATGTCAGTGGAAGAGTGAAAAGGCACAATGTGCGAATTTGGGGAACGGAAAACCCCCACGCTTACAAGGAAGAAGGGGCAGGATTCTCCGAAAGTGAACGTTTTCAGTTCCATTCTTCATCGCAGAGAACACTGTGACAGGTTCCAACTACCGTGAGAAGTTAACGGAATTTGTTTCTACCAAAATTGGAAAACTCACCTGATGACTTCATTCTGCATCAAGATGGGGCACCACCCCATTTCCACTTAGCCGTGCGTGACCACCTAAATGAACGATTGCCACAACGGTGAATCGGCCGTGCAGGTGTCAAATCATCAACAGCTGTTGACATGGTTCCATTCTATAAAATTCACCAGGGGCGAAGCGTGCTATGAGACATTGAGACAGTGTCTACCCAAGAGATAGAGTGAAAAACATTATTTGCAATTTTAAAACTTCACTCAAGGAAAATTTTGCATCGTATCGGCTCACGGAATAATAAACCAACGCTTTGAGTCCATTATTGCCCACTGCAGGAGAGCTCCACCAAGGCTTCCTGGCTACCCGCTGTGGTGCTGTCTGTGTTCGTGAGACATTTTCATTAACGACTCCGCAAGAGGACGCAGCATACAGGACGTTGGTAGGACGCGAGCGTGTACATCAGTGGAAGTAGTTAGCGGAGAATACCAGTACTTTAGATATTCTCATAAACGTCTCTCAACTGTTGAGTGTTGGATATTAAAATGTATTGTATAGCCTCAACAGCTGCTTATTTGTTCGTTGCGGATTGTTGTGATTGTGGCAAGCCTACTTTGCATTCTATGTGCTACAGGTACAGCATTTTAGGTGTTAAGCTAATAACATTATTCAGATTTAGAAATGTGTGATTTAAGTACACCTGACCTTATTGACACATTATTAATTCAAGGTTTTTCCAAATTAAAGTATGAAGAGAAATGTGAGCTGAAAAATAAGAAACCTGTAGAACTTAACTAAATATTATTAGCTGAATTATTATTGAAATGTGCTTGAATATAATCTAATATTATTTGAAAGTGAATGAATTAAATACAGTCGGACCACTATTTAACGAACCTCTATTTTGCGAATTTCTCTATTTTGCGAACTTTTCTCTGGAACCAAGAACATTTTGCTAATTTCTTTGTAAAATAACCTCCAAATAACGAAGTGAATTTTCTATTTAACGAATTTTTTCGTGGTACAGTATCTATTTTTCTTTTCCTCCTTGAAATGTTTTTATTATCAACATTCCCTTATAGCAGTGTTTCTCAAACTTTTAGTACTTACGACCTAATTTTCAATCACAATTCTCATCGTGCCCCCCTCCCTTACAATAATTATTTTCTAAACTGAAAAGGTGGACTCAAATAAATTAAATCTGTTCAACCAAGAAAAACAAAAAAAAAACCTCCAAACCTATCTGTTTAACCAAAAAAAAACCAAAAAAAACCCCTCCAAACCTAGTTTTTTAATAAGATATTTTTCTTGATATACTTGCGCCCCCCCCCCCCTTTACATTTATCACGCCCCACAGATTGAGAATCGCTGCCTTAGAGGAAATGAAAGAAATGTGGGATACAGCTGAGGGAAAAAGAAGAAATTAACGATGATGTGCTGATTGATGATTATCTTTCACTTGATTTTGAAGCTGAGACCTCGGAATCATTAACTGAATCGGATATTTTGAACAGTGTGAAAATAAAAACAATACAGCTATGAATTGTGATGAAGATGAAGATGATGAAAATGGAAATGATCATGATGCAGAAATAAAAAAAAACCAAAAAAAAAAAACCTTCGTATGATGAAATGCTAAAATCATTTAAAACAATCCGACGCGGATTACAATTTAAAGAAAATACTGAAGGTTTTTTTTAGTGCATTGCAAAGATGCAAGGCGTACTATGCGCGAAAATACTTTTTCAAAAAAAAAAAAAAAAATCAAGACAAAATTAACAGACTTTATTAGTAAAATTTCAGTACGCATGTGATAATGTATGCTTTATATCATTAAAATTATTACTTTTCTTAATAATATTTATTGTTTATGTATTTTAAATCTGTTTTATGTAGTTTAAAGTAGTTTTAAAAGGTGAATCTCTATTTAACGAATTTTCCGTATAACGAACTTTTTTTCGGGATTTAGCGACTTCGTTAAATAGAGGTCCGACTGTAATTATGAATAATTACGACGTCACCTATTAATGCTATAAAAGAGGATGCGCAGCCTTGCTCTGCGCAGTGCGTGTTAAAGGTAAAATTGAAGTGAGTCATGACGATTAATGTTCCCCTTCGAGAACACCGCCACATGACACGGTGGAACCATTCAACCTACGTCATTAGCCAGCCCGAGGAAGCATAATGCATCATGGGAGAGAGGCATCGAATGAAAAAGTCCGAACGAATGGAGCGCAATTTGAATGGATGGATATGAATTCCAAAAGACAGGAAAGTGCAACAGGACCGCTATCACCGAGAATCAAGTGTAAACTTCAGACTGTGAGTAGAATTTACTTTACTATTAGTGCGAAGAGCGAATCGAGGAAACAGAGTAAAGATTCGATTAATTTGATAGATAGATTCATTAGTGCAAAGGGAACAGCGTATTAAACAAGAAGTGAATTCGAAATTAATTATTTCGAACAGCGTATTAAACAAGAAGTGAATTCGAAATTAATTATTTCGAACAGCATAGTTAAAAAAGGAAGTGAATTTGAACTAAACTAATTTTCGAGCAGCGTAATTACAATAATTGAAATAATATTATTATTGTGAAAGCAAGGAAATAAAATAATTTCAGTGCGTCGAAATTATATTGATATTCGGTTGAATATTTTGCATATCGAAGATAGTGCATTTAATGTGTATTGAAGTGAAATTTATATTATTAAATATAAGAAATATTTAATGATACCAGTGCTTCGTAATCATACAACTACTAGGAAAGAGTAACTATTAGTGCTTCAATTCATTATTATTATTATTATTCAAGTTAAGAATTACATTTGTCGAATTGACAAAGTTATTATTACTTACTGTGCGAATTATCGGGACGATAATTCGATATTATAAGGTGCTTAAGGAAAGAGCCAATTATTGAAGGAAGATTTCGTTCGTAGAGAACTTTGAAATTATAGACTTGCTGAACTTTATTGATTCATCAATTATTCATTACTCTTGTTTCAATACAAGAACATTTACTTTATTATAGAATCATATTTCTACTATTTTATATTTCAATAAAAATTATTGAAATATACACAAGTGTCTGCGTGTGTGTTTATTATTCAATAATAAAAAAAAAATTACTACCTCTGCTACACATAATTACAGATCGTCCACAAAACCTACTCCTAATTTAATGTTAAGTCAGCAAGGCGGTAAAATTGTTAGAAAATTTAAATCTTAGTGGTATTCGAAATACAATTGGTTAATAGCAAGCATCAAAAGAAATAAACTCTACTGCTATGTTTGTCTTCTTTTTGGCGGCGAAGCTGAATGGAGCGAAGACGGTATTGAAACAATAAAAAATTTTGAAAGAAAAGCATGCAAACATCAGGCATCACAAAAGCATTTAAGGAACAGAGAAAGTTTTCAAATGCTAGGCTGAGTTAGAATAGAGCATGCAATTTCAGAAAGCTCATGCCTTGCTGCTGTTCAGCATAATGAAAAGGTGGCTGCAAACAGAAAGATTCTAGGTCTTCTTGTCCAGGTTATCAGTTTGCTTGGTAAACAAGAACTGTCCATTCGTGGTCATCGTGAGAATGAAAACTCAACAAAGGAAATTATTTGGAGCTTTTGGACTTACTTGTTCAAGAAGAACATGAACTTAGGGCACATTTGCAAAATAACAGTGCATTTAGAAAGACATCTAGTACAATTCAAAATAACATAATTGAATGTGTGACTTATGTATTGCAGGAAACACTATGGGATGAGATTTCAAAGGCTCAGTTTTATTTCAGTTCACTAGATGACACAACTGATGTTTCGTGCAGGGCTCAAATGAGCATTATATTTCGATATGTAATCGAAGATCGAATTGAAGAGAGATTTATTGGATGTTTTGATGTTTCCAAAAACAAAAGTGCAGCAAATTTATCATGATCATATTGGAAAACTTGAAAAGTGGCAAGTTGGGAACAAATTAGTTTGCCAGACATACGATGGTGCCTCAGCACTTGCAGGTGACCGCAACGGCGAACAGGCTATCACAAAGCACAGCCGTACCCAAGTACTGTTCATCCATTGCTAGGTGCACAGAATGAATCTAGTGCTCCTTTATGGCTCAAAGAAAATAAAGCAAGTTAAGCTTTTTATTAGTGACCTTGCTATGTTTCACACGTGCTTTTGGTAGGTCTAAAAGAAGTGGGCTTCTTCGTAAACAGGGTTTCAGGCTTCCTCATCCCAGCGATACCAAATGGAATTATCACTCTCGAACTGCATTCACAATAAAAATGCATTTTAAAGGAAAGTTGTACACAGCGTCACTGAAGATGAAGACGACAGTTGGGATCTAGTTTCGATCAACTGTGCGAACGGTCTAGCAAACAAACTAGAAGATGCAACTTTTGTTTTCTTCTTCTGCTTTTTCAGCAAAGTATTCTTTGTTCACAGATAATCTTTTCAACATTCTTCAGGTCAAAGGAACATCTGACATAAAACTGTGTAACAATGAAGTTAAATCTATTCTGGAAAACCTAAGGCAGATGAGAAACGAAAGCATCATTGTTGCCTGCTTTAAGAAGCCAACCAGCTAAATGACAATGTAACGTATGATCAAAATAGTACTCGCAAACTATGCAGTCTGACATACGATATCTTAGATTCATTTATAGTGCAAACAGAACTTAGATTCCAGGACTTCGAACAGATTGACTTCGTGGAACTTCTACATGAGGGTATTTTTACAGAATATAGTGTTGGCTTTCCTCAGAATAAACTCATAAAGTTGATGAAAATGTATCCTTCCTTTGATGAAGAACAGCTAAAGAATGAACTTCTTATTCTCTATTCGGATCCCAAAAAGAATATGCCACCACCTGAACTTTTTCGCAATGATCTTCAAGGAGTATATGAACAGCTTACGAAGTTTCTACACTTTGTTTTAAGCTTTCCTGCGACAACTGTATCTAGTGAACGCAGCATGAGTGCTTTAAGACGAATAAAGACATTTCTCAGAAATACCATGGGTAACCTGAGTTAGCGAGTGATCCAAGCTTTAAGGAGCGCGTCATTGATATTTTTGCAGATAAGAAGGATCGGCGCATTGAATTGAAGTACAAAAGGATTTAGGTAATTTGAAGCTACTTAAAATATTCAAAAGTTTGCATGAAATACTCGCATTGTTCATATTGTATCTTTCAAATAGCTAAATTAGTAGCAAAAGAAAATCTAAAATGTCTACCCTCGAAATACACGCTGGAGGTATATTAAAGACAAACTGTTTCTACAACCCTTAGCATGGGATCTGAACGAAGTGAAAATGCGCATTTCCACTGCAATTACAACAATAGACGGAGTAATGCTACATCGCGCTTGGAAGACTTTCAGTACCGTTTAGACATTTCTTGCGTTAACAATGGTGGCCATATCGAAAATTTGTTAGCGATGCATATAAAAAAACTTGAAATGTTCTCTATCGAACAACCATTCCTTGCATCATAACTACTATAGCGATGTCACTCGAAAATTTTAAAATCGTTGAAATCCTTTTTCTCAACCTCTATTTGTTTTTCCAAAAATTAATTTGATTTTCAAAGAATTGTTACTCATAACTTTCAGCATAACCCTCGCTTATACGAATGTGCTGATGAAAAAATGAACACCCTGAAGACATGGTTTGAGGAGAAAATGAAATTTTATTTTCATGCGCACGAGGTAATGCAGCAATGTGCAGAAGCTTCAGTGTGACCATGTAAGTACCCTCCTCCAGCGGTAATGTAGATCTACACACTCGCATGGACGCGATTGTAGAGGTGCCGAAAGTCATCCTGAGAAATGGAGGTCCTTGCACACTTCACCTGGTGTTGCAATAAATGAAGGTTTGTCACCGGTGTTGCAGACTGAACCAATCGAGTCCACACATGCTCAATGGGGGACTGGTCTGCTGACCGTGCTGTCCAGGAGATTGAACTTCTTGGAGAGCGCGTTGTGATGTACTAGTGATGTATGGGTGGGCATTTTCCTGTTCGAATAGCACATCTTTCTGTGGTTGGAGGAATGAAACACAACGGGTTGGATGATGATCTGTATTTACGCTGCATTGCTCAACGTCCCTGTAGGACAACTAGAGGCGAAGAGTCATTGTAGACTAGGTAGACATGAAGCCAGGTGTTGGTCCAACGTGTCGCTTCCATTTTTACTGTGCCAGTTACCGCTCATCTGGTCGACGCCGCACTCGCAAACAACTATCACTAGCGCCGAGACAGAACCTGCTCTCATTACTAAACACAACCCTGCCCCATTCATTCCTCCAGGTGCTTTATTTGCCTCACTAATCGAGCTTGCCCGATGGCAAAGCGTGAGGGAAGTATGGCGAGAAGGGCCCGTGATCGTAGTTCATCTTCCAGCAAACGGTTGCAGATGGTCCTAGGTGACACCCCGGGTGCTGTACTAGTCCTAATCTGTGCTGCGGTCGCTGTGTGATCCGCGATGGCCGATGGTATAATGCGGCAGTTCTGCCCTGCATTCTTGTGCCGCCGCCGACCGGACCATCTATACCTTCCTCGGACAACCTGCGGGAACACTGTTGCACAGCGGACACTTCAG
>JAFIDM010001028.1:15167020-15185859 GCA_023159025.1 Thereuonema tuberculata | reverse complement strand
AATTTTTAATTCTTTTAAATCACAATGTCCAGTATAGTTTTTGATTGTATATGCTTCCCCTCTGTTTTAGTAATATATGTATTTGCAGATCAGATCTTCTGAAAAACAAGATGAAATTCTAAAGGTTATCAACTGCCTGTTCTCTATTGATAAGTATTTTCTGTTTGTTTACAACCAATTGTGTGGTTGCAGTTTTTGCCAATAGCGGCGCTGTGGGGAACAACGTTATAGAATCAATGTCACAGAAACAACGTTACGGAAACAATGTCATCTGCAGGACCTGCATAACCTAGGAATTTTCGGAAGCATTATGGGATTATCACAGTCTTTATATTCTCAATTTCAATGTAAAATACCTACTTGATAATAGGCTCTCTGTTGTTTGTCAGAAACTATTGTTATTGTAAATTAGTTATTGTATTAAACCAGTTGTATTTACTCAGGTGCATCGGCTTTTATTTCTGTAATTATATGTATATAGTGTTATGCATTTATGAGTATTTATATTAAATTTATTGTATTTCTCTATATTCTCCCTTGTCATTAATGTAACTTACTGTATAATAAGCAATTTCAAAGCTGTGAAATTGCTAGATGGTGCAGGTTATTTGAACATTTTATTCTTAATATTTACATTAACATTTCAAAAATTACATAATTAAACTCCATAGTATTTTTTTTTCTATTATGGCCTCTAATGTTTTAAGGCATTCATTTTTGATTGAAAAGCAGATTTTTCCCGAAGTATTTCAATCGAACTCGCAGCAATATTCTCAGCTATTAGAGTTAAGGATGAACAGCTTTCAGTTTGTGATATTCTAAACTCTTCTATAGATAATAATTAGCTTTTAATTAATAAAAGTAATTAAATCTTCTATAAATAAAGTGTAATGCAAAATGAAGGGTTCTGAATTAGTTAATATAGTAATAATATAATGATTGTAAGTTGACAATTTATTAGCTGTGATGAATGTTAATAATGAATATTGATATTATCTTGGTTTACTAATATAACGTTTGATGTTATCATTGTAATTTTTAAGTTTTCATGATTGTTATTCAAATTCCTGTTTGTCAATAAGAAGGAAGACATAGTCGGTCTTCCTCTTATTTTATGCTTTGTTTTCCTGAAGAAACCTTTCGGTTAGAAAGTGGAAATATTGAAGTAATTATCATATGGAATATGTGTGTTGCGTTTATTCTTTATTTCAATTTGTGATATATGCAGCATTGTTTTCAATTATTAACATTTTACATTTCATAAATTCTGTTTTCCCACAATTTATCATAGGCTGTTAAATACTGTCACGTGTAATTTAAGCATACATTGTATCGTATTTTGATTATCTAATTTTTTGTTCTGTGAATTGCCAATCCTTATCATAATTTCTTTAAATTATTTCCCCGTATGTTATATTTTTTTTGTATACTTTCATTTTTCCTTCTAACCAATCGTAAGATAACACAATTTTATTGAATTCATTCTGTACTTCATCTCTCCATTTATTTTTCACTTTATCTTTCCTATCTGTCTCTAAAGTTCCCAACAATATTTTGGAATTCTTTTTCATTCATATCATTGATATTACATTAAAAAATTTATTGCATTTTTTATAAGTCATGTTTATTAATAACATCATCTCAATTTTAATACTCATTTAGTAGTACTATTTAATTTAATATTTCAGTTAAATTCACATTTTAATGATTTTTGAGTTCAATTTATATTTAAATTCACAATGTTTACACTTCAAATGCAACTAACAACTGAAACAACGAAAGTCTGTTACTGTTGTTTTTTAAAACTTCTCTTCGCTTAGTGATTTTCTTAGATAAAGTCTCAAACTACTTAATCTTAGTATTCGAAATGTGATTTTTCATTTTTTTATCATGACCTTCATTTATAGTCATCGGGTTATTGCACATTAACTTTTTAGATTTTTCTGTACTTTGCATTACCTACTTAAAAATTATAATGAAGAATCTTGTAGCTCCAATATTTATTCAATTATAACTTTATGTGAGAGATATCGACGAAGTTATGTTGGGACTCTGAACACATCGGTTGCTTTTATGCATGAAAGACTTTAATTCAACTAAACTTAAAGCTTTTATTCCTTGAATGGGAAAATATTAATTAATGTAATTTTGTTCTTTATGGCTTTGTATTTTGCAATAAAGTTCTTGCTTTTCAAATGGGATTCTTTATATTATATTTTTTTATTTTTTTATTGCCATTAATGTTTTGAAATGCATACGTAGATGTAGGCTTTGACAACCCAGTTGTCATAAGAGAGATCCCGTCGAGAAGACAAAAAGGCATCATACATTATACAGAAATAAAGAAACTATACTGAAAGAACACCAAAAATATATATAAAAAAGAGAAATTGCAGATTATTGGCAAATATTTACAAGTTTATTTATGGCAGCAGATATAACAACTGCAGATGCAATAAGAGACGCAATACAGAACATAATATAAAATATTCTTGAAATTTCAAACTGCCAAAAAATGAAAAAAAAATTGAATGTGGATTCCAGATATAGTGTCAGAAACAGTAGTGAATTTGTTTGAATAATTAGGCAGGAGGTAATAATAGACGATGATGAGCTGTTTTCATCAGACGTAAACTCATTGTTTCCATCTATTTCTGAGAATCTTATTTGTACTTCCATTCAACATCTTATTGATAAGAATCACAGGAACTTTGTACAGCGTTCTACGTTTCGTGATTTGTTATCTCTCCTCCGCGCCATTTTCCAATTGCAGTTCTTCCATTCAATGGCCATATTAACTGGCAGATGGAAGATTTATTTATGAGACTTTCAGACTCAGCAATCCAGGCGGATTGGGCAATAATCTACATTGAGAATACTGCCTTGGCACTTCTTAATGAGGAACAGGTGCATATGCTGGTGTATCAAAGATATGGATGACGTAATTTGTTCTGCTAATAAGAATATCCTCTTTGACATTCTCGACATCTTTACGGACATTCATACAAACATTGAATTTGATAGCGAACGTGTAGAAAATTCCAAACTTGGTTTCCTGGATGTTCTAACACTCACACGATCTATGTAAGTTTACCGAAAGCCTACTTCGCTTTACCAAAGACCTACGTTTTCGAGTACAACCATAAATTATTTTTAATACACCCCTCCTTCAAGATCAATACTACTGTGCACGCAGCGAGGATGTCATTTTGTAAACAACTTGATCTTATTAACCTTATCTTAATCCAATTCTTCACGCTGAATTACAAGGAATTAGAATGGAAATGATCTAAAGCTCAAAGCTTATTCTTAGAATTGAGATACAGGTACTCATAGAAAATGACTTTCAAAATTATTGTTTACAGTTGTTTTATCTCCTTTAATTATTATGTTACTATTGCTACGTAATTAAATATACAAAGAGAAAACATGAATTTTGGATCATTTTAAATGTAATTCTTTGAAAATCAGATCTGTTATATAATATTTTTTAATATTTGAAGTTATATTAATTTCCGGTGCCACACGTAATTATAGTATTACGTATGGCATGATTATGGCTATAGATGGAACTAAAGTGAATTTATCTTACGATAAATTTTGAACTTTTGCGTATTTTCAGCCTTGTAGACCTGGAAGTCATGTTATTTTGAGCTGAAAAAAATTAACTCAATCATGAACTTGTTGGCCATAGATCTGAAAGTGGTGCTACCGAGGATTAAAGCATTTGGTGCGAAAAAAATACTTCACGTTTGAAACACTTACTACTGAGTTTCAAAATCCCTCTTCAACCAAAGCAAACAGAATAACTTTGCATTACGGTACGGAAGATGATAATTTTCTGTAATTATTCAACTTCAAACAAGCCTAAGTTTACCAAGAACAAAGGGAATCATCGAGTAGAGTTGGTGTAAAACTCGCCACCATTGGATTCAGAATTAATGAAAATACATTTTCTTAGATGATGAAACTTCACCAGTTGTTTGACAGATAAATCTACGTTTAGCGGATAATGGGATAATCTGCTGTGAAATTACATGGAGAAAACATAATTGTTTTTCATGGATCGGACTAGGCCCACATCTTCCAGATAGTTTCACGATTGAGACGTAGAAAGCAATTTTTTTTTTACTTTTACATGTACAGGGTGATCAGGCACGTAGAAGGTGGGGGGAATCTAAATAGAAAAATAAATCTCTGAGAGTTGAAATCAAAGAAACTAGTCATATCATATTGATATATTGTACGTAAAAATTTCGCCTATTATGACATCCACGGAAAGATAGGGAGTTTTGATATTCTTACTATCACTGCACAGTACTTTTTCTAGGAATGAGCAGCGCCTCCCCCCTCCGAATGAAAATTCTGAAAGGGGGTCATAAGTCACGATCCTATAGTAAGCTGCAGAAAGATATTTGTTGCAATTGAAAAACCAACTATTGAGAGACATTGTATCATAAGCATTTTGTTTCCGATAAAGTGCATTCTGTAAATCAGCATTCAAGGAAATATGCGTTTGTCAAGTCATTGCTGTTTATCTCCTGGCTACAAAAAGTCTAGGAGAAGGTGTTGCCTTTTTGTTGAAGTCATGACGGATATAAGCCGATTCATGATGAAGAACTTTTTATTCTTATAGTAGACGCGACGAGTTTTGAAACTCCCAGAATGCAACGCAGATTATAGATTTTTCGTTCCTGGCCATTCGGTAAAATTCAAAGAGAAGAGAAAATGGCGGTCGCTACTTCACATTCAACATTTCGAATATGAATACTTTTATTAAAGCAATATTAACATTCTAATTTAAAATAAAAAAAAAATATTTAGACAAGAGATTTTGAGATGCAAGCAAGGTTGGCTTTCCTGCTGAGCTCATGGCATTGATACGTTCGCGTTCGTAGCAACGGCGACTGTACGATTCTATTCACCGTAGACAAACTCACTCCAGTGTATTCTGCAGTGACCTTCAACGCATCCTTTTTACTTTTCAAATCGTTGTAGGGCGATACATCTTCTAGAAATCGACGAGCAACATTAAGAATAATTTTCCTAGCTTGAATGTTGAGAACACTTCCTCGTCGAAATGTTCAATGTGAAGCAGCGACCGCCATTTTCTTTTCTCTTTGAATTTTAGCGAACGGCCAGGAAAGGAAAATCTATAATCTACGTTGCATTCTGGGAGTTTCAAAACTCGTCGCGTCTACTATAGCGTAGTTTTGAAGAAAAAAAGCTAATCGGCAATATATGAAGAAATCAGAATTTTTTTAATTGTTTTATTACATTAACTCCAACTTAGACTAAACTTCTTATCTACTCAAGAGAAAAAAATTTCTGAAGTTTCTGTTTTGGATTCAAAACATAAATCAATTATTCAAAAACTATGTCTATGATAAGATCGTTGACAATCGAACTGGAAGCCATCGACTGAAGTGCGGAATTAGAGAATTTTCATGGCACATTGAATGAATCAGATAAGCTGACACACATGTTTTTATTTATATATATATAAACAGACCCAATTTTGTAAATAAATTAAATGATAATGATATGTATGTGTGATATTAAACATCTAAGGGGATGTTTTTCTCAAACTTAGCAACTCTTTGTAAGGTTGTGATAATAGAAGAATGTATAATGTACCTGAACTCCCATTTTCAAAATGTATATTTCTCGAGCAAAAACAACTCTCTCTACTGGGCTGTATTGGATCGTTTCATAATTAATGTCTGATTCCGACAAGAGTAACTTACAGAGCCAGTTAAAAAGAACACATTGTACTAAGAACTACCAAATGCCTCTGGAAAGTGAATGGGTTCAGTCCACGTCTTAAAAAAATATTTCAGTCAGATAAAATAAGTTTGTGACGTCATGATGCAACGCGAAGTGAGATTGGTGATTTTGCAGGAATTCAAACTTGGACGTAATGTGTCCGAAACGGTTGCCAATGTCAATAAAACGTGGGGTGTCGGTACGATGAGTGACAGAACTGTCCATAGACTGTTTTCAAAGTTTCGTACTGATGATGTTAACATCGACCAATTGTAGATTTTTATCAGCTGTATTGGCAAAATTAAAATCAATTGAAAACTGCCTCTCTGTACCTTCCTATAAAAATGAAATCTACAATTCACTTATGAAAAAGAAAATGATAAGAAATTACCTTTCCTAGATAATGGTCAATAAAGAAAATATGATCACATATGAACACTCAGAAAAAATATCAAAGTGATCATGTTCTAAATTTCAACTCAAACCACAACATATCCACAAAAAAGCTATAATTTTTAATAATATTTTAAGAATAACTAATTATAAAATAGAAAACACTAAATTATGGAATGATGAGATTAACAAACTAAGTAAGAAATTAGAAGCTAATGAATATCCTGTCAATTTTATTAGAACAGACATTAATAGGTTCTGTTCTAAAAAGAAAAAGAAATGAATTGAAAAAACCTACAGAAATAGGACAAAATGATTATAATATATAAGTTTACCATTAGGTTTCAAAGCTGAAACAAATGTAAAGAAAGTATGCTTTTAGAATAAAATAAAAATTGTATTTAAAAAATATAAAGTAGACAAACCAATATACTTTTCAAAATGGGTATTATTTATTCGTGATGGGTATTATTTATGGGTAGAGTTGTAGAGACTGCCATGAAATATATATTAGAAGCACTGGCAGATCCCTAAAAGAACGTATTGATAAACATGTTAGGGCCCTCAATAGTAATAATAAAGAGTGTCAGATCACGCTTAAATTTTGCGACACAATCCTGACCCTATTGTTAACATTATATAGGAGACTAGCGATGAAGCTGAAAGATTTATTTTAGAGTTTGGTTTTATAAACATGTCTAAGTGTATAAATAAAAACAAATCACTAAAAATGAATGATATTTCTTTCAGTTTTTTTGAAAAAATAATGAATAATAACAATTAAGTAAGACAGAAATGAAAATTATAAGAAAATCCAGTAATGTTGTTTTATTCTTCAATATGATTTATAAAGTAAGAGCCAGTTTATGTTTTAAATTTTTAAATTTATAAGTAATGATGAATTATACTCTAATATGTATTACAAAGTAAGAGTCAGTAGATTACTAGCAAATTGAACTATTATAATGTGTCTTAACTATTAATATGTAGCGTTTTTGTTGAAAACGTTTTTTATTATATAAAATTAAGTTAACAACAACCGCTGCATGTTATCAACAATCGATAGAAGACTTGTTAGTTAAGTTACAATGTATAGTTAAAATATATGTTACCAACAATCGTTACAAGATGTGTTAATTAAGCTACTATAATGTATCTCAAAGTGTAACGTGATACTCAATTCATAATTGTTATTCTGTGTCTGTTTCTATGTAGAAGAAGAGTGATTTAATCATTCTTTTCTCATTTGTATAATATATTCCTGATGCAAACCTTTGATTAAAAGGTAGAAATATTGAAGTAAGTCTGCGTAGTACATATTTTTTCAGTTACTTCATTTTGTAATATTCGATTTCCTTTGAAGATGTATAATTATTGGCTTTAAGTAGTTTTATAAATGAAGTAAGTATCGGGTGGGCATAAAATAACATGAGGTATTCAGAGCTCTTTAGCGAGGAATGTATTGGACGAATCGTAACAATATTCGGTGAACATGCAGAGTGCAACATGCGGATTAGATTTCTAAAAAGAAATCTAGTAACAAAACTCGTCACAGGAGAAAATGTGGCGCTACAAGGGTTGTAGATCGTATGAGTAATGAATGAATACTTGCTAAATGCGACAGCATACATCAAGTTTCGTAAGAATATAGTCAACGTTTATTGGTAATTACAAATAAGGTTCCACATAACCACCATTGTGATGTTTCATGAGCTGCATGCCGTGCACGACATGTTCAATTGTGGCTCGTAACATATTGGAATGGATTTGTCGCACCTGTAATGTAATTCGATTTTTCAACGTCGGGATATCGGGGACAGGTCCTTGATGCACAATGCTTTTAAGAAATCACCACAGCCAAAAGTCTCAAGGATTGAGCTCAGGCGACCTCGGTGTCGGAAATGCACGACTAATGATTCTGGTGTCAGAGAAATGTTGCCGCAACACATGCTATACCTGACATCCGATGTGGGGTGATGCACCATCCTGCATGAAGATGTCCGAATCGAGACATCCTCTTGCTGACGTTGTGGAACCACAAAGTTCTTTAGCATATCAGAGTACTTGCAGCATTGACGGAACAGGTCACTGGTCCACTTCGGTGAATTTCCTCGTAAAAATAACGTCCGATGATAAACGATGACATAAATCCGTACCACACTGTGACTTTTGGCGAGTGGATAGGCATCTGCTGGCCCACATGTAGATTACTCGCAGCCCAAAAGCGGCAGTTGTGTGTGTTAATATCACCGTTCACAAAAAGTGCGCTCGTCACTCCATAAAATCCGCCACGGCCACGCTTCATCCATTTCCATGCGCGCTCAGAATCTTAATGCAAACTCTATGTGGGTGGTCGCATCGCCATGGCGCAATTCTTGAACAGGACATATTTTATAGGGATAAAACTTCAATATCTGATGCAGGATTTTCCACACCGTTGAGTATGGGATATCCGTTTGCCGGGATATTGCATTTCTGGTACCCTGCACATTCGTCTTCTCCTGTTCTATAATAGCAATTGAAACTTCTTCAACGTATTGGTGACTGATAGCTTTGCGTCCCCGACCTGGTTGCACTGCGAGACTTCTGCGAGAGTTCCAGTAGTTTCAAAGCATTGAATCATTTTTCGGACATTTGTTATGCTCATTGGTCCTCTTCGTAGCGTCTTCAACCACTTAAATTCCCGAAGGGCAGCACTGGCATTTTCGTCCCGCTGATAATATAGCTTCATTAACAAAGCAAGGTCATATAAGGTAAGAGCCATCTAAAGACAGTTCGTCGCCGAGTGATGTGAATTCTCCAAGCCTTTCTTTTATCATGATCGCTCTACACGTAAGTGCGTTAACACACAATTAGTGCGTTAACAGCGCCACATTTTCCCATGTTGGCGACTTTTGGTACTATTTTTTTTTCTTTTTTTAGAAATCGAAACAGCATGTTCCATTCTGTATGTTTACCGAATGTTGTTACGATTAGTCCAATACATTCCTCGCAAGAGGGCTCTGAAAGAAATGGATCATCAAAGACAAAAGTGAATACAACTAGGAGAGATGTCGGAACTCATGTTTCAGAAGCTAATTGTCTACCGATTGGAAGGGAAGACATTTCTTCAAAAGAGCTACTGATAACATGACGTATGACTTAGAAGGGTTGCATGAGTACAGGATTAATGTATCCCTAGCCACTAAGGCAGCTGTTGATTTGAAATGCGGTGAGACCATATTTATACTTAGCAACAAATTATATTCATTTGAGCATCCTGTCAAAAATTTAATATTTTTGTAAGTTTTATATTTGAGCCAGAGGAACACATGTGTAAAGCTTCGAAAAATGGAAAATGGAACTTTTTTACGTACTTTTACGTTTTACAACCTAACAACTTACTTTTAAAATTAAAAATCAAATTAATCTTATAGTGAGAACAGTGTAATTTTAAATGAATGCAATAAAAAGATTACTACAAGAAAGATTTGATATTCACGAGTAGGTCAGTCATCATTTAATAAAAATATATTAATAATTAAGGCTATTTGTTAAATCATGTTTAAATCTTTATTATACAGGGTTAGTCAAAATGAATAGGACAATAAGAAAACTATTTTTAGACGAATGTATGTTTATTGTAACCAAACTACAGCTACGTATGGACAGATAAACTACCCAAGTTTTTTCTCACCTTCACAGATGTTCGATATGGGCGCCCCTTGTGACACGGCAGACGTCCAGGCGATAGTCCAGTTCATCCCAGATCCGTTGCAGCATATCCGACGTAATGGCATCGATTGCAGCACGTATGCGCTGTTTTAACTCGTCCAAGGTCAGCGGTAATGGAGGTTTGAAGACAGTGTCTTTCACATACCCCCAGAGAGAAAAGTCACATGGTGTGAGGTCAGGGGACCTCGGGGGCCACAACAGGAATGGAAGATCATTCACTCCAGCCTGATTGCGCCATTTTGAAAACAGCGTCTCCTAGCGGCATTAACGTACATGTGTGTTGCGAAATACAACTTTGATAGTTTATCTGTCCATATGTAGCTGTAGTTTGGTTACAATAAACATACATTCGTCTAAAAATAGTTTTCTTATTGTCCTATTCATTTTGACTAACCCTGTATTTTCAAGTAACTACATTTTCTGTTCTACATTTTTCTATATTTTTCTGTAAATTAGGGTGGTCATAATTAAAATGTTTTTATTCAGAACCCTCGGAGCTACAACTAATAAGAAGAATTCCACCAAAACTATGAAATGGACTATTTCTCGATTTGAGAATGATTCCATGAATAAAAAAGTTAGTTCCAAAATCTGCCAATTGGATAAAATACGGTGCTATACAAGAGGAAGCGAACTGGCGACCCTCGGCTATAGTTAACATCTACTTTAACTCGGACTCACCTCGAGTCTGGAGGCCTTTCTCGTCTCAACAGGAAGTGCAATGGCTGTCCTCTGCTACTGCTCTCCTGGGCTCCTGCCTCACTTTCCCTTATTCCACAGAATCTCTACCGTTTATTCCTGATTCATGCTTCTCTTTCATTAATGTGCCCAACTGTCCCCAGTGGTAGGTGGGCATGAGCTAATGAATCGAGTTAAGGTGGAGACCATTTGACAATTGTTCGTAACAATTCAGAGATTATTTTAGAGCAATTTAACTCACTGGAAAAAGATATACAGTTTACTTTGGAAAGATATAATAATGGGAGTTTGCCATTTTTGGATTTATTGATCAGATTTAACAATAATGATATAATTATGTAACCATATTCCAAACCTTCTTCGGGCAATACGATTACCACGTATTCCTAGGCTACCCCCTATTTTCCAAAATTAATTTAGTTAAGATGAAGGTGAGAAAAGCCTTTTCTTTGTTCAACGGAAGAACTTTTTATAAACATTTGGATAATATCAAAATGATTTTATTAATAATGAGTATCCTGCGCGATTTGTGATATCCACTGTTTATAAAACGGTTCAAGTTATTTACAATCCGATACCTAAAAAGGATAAGAATGGAACAATCAGGGCGGCTTTCCCGTTTCACCCACTATTGCTTAAACAATTAAAAAAGATTTTCTTGGAACTCATATAAATCTAGGTTATAGTTTGGATAATAAATTGATTCACCCAATTGAACATAATAAAGTTAAAGACGATAAACTTAACAAAAAAAGTTGTATTTATCTTGTTCCTTGTCGAAAAGAGGATTGCTTTTATATCGGCAATAGTGGACAAGCTCTAAAAAAAACATTTTTGGAAGCATCGTAGTTGCATTAGAACAGAGAATATTAATGGTTCCTTTATTGCAGGTCATATGTATGAGAATGGGCATATAGGTTGTTTTGAAGAATATATGATTTTGTCCTCCAAATGAAAGTTGGCCGGCGGAAGTTTGAACTGCGCAGCCCTTCCGGTAGCTGATCAATTATGTATCATGTCACAATGGACGACGTCGTCTGTTTTCACTGAGAAAGACATGTTGATAACGCTAAATTAAAACTTCTCTCGACTATTTAGCGTTATTTCAATACCAGTTGCAAACAATAAATATTTATATAAATAAATAAATATATATTATTTATAAATACAATGCTCTTTTGCAAAGTAACAAGCGATTACCGTAATGGCGGAGTCCAGTCATAAAATCAGACGGAAGTGCCTGACCAGACTAATCGATCATATATGCGCAGATCTCACAAAAACAGGGCGGCCAACTCTCATTTGGAGGAGAATGGACGAATGGAGAAATAAGCAAGAAAGGGAAGCCATTGTCTTTATTCATAAAATTATTGAGTTCGTATAATTCCTTTATTCCGAATAATCTTATTCAATATTATTTATATAACAATAATTACCATAAATTTGCTGAAATCTAAAAAAAAGAAGGTTAGGGATATGATAAATAAAAAAAGAATTGAAAACTCAAATAATTATTGAAAATAAAAAAAAAATAGTTGAATTTAGTTTATTAGGTGACAACACAGAGGGAGCGTTTTTTCAATCCTCATAACAAGCTTTGATGTGGTTGGTGACGGATTCCTCCAATTTTCTATTAATTTTAAGGTTACATTTGATTGGTTATGGTTAAAAAAATTTACGGATATATATTACAAAACCTTTTTTGAAAATATTGTGCTGATGATGAATCTCCGGAAGATTTGAAAAGTCTTCAATTGTAATTAGTTTTTAATTTAAGTGTGTATAAATTTTTAAATTTTTGAGAAAAAAGACGATGAAAATACCCCAGGTAAAATTTCCTCCCCCCTAAAACCGCCGCAGTCTCTGCGTGGTTCCTCAGTCATCTGGATAGGTATGTCTGTAACCTCTCCAGATTTACCAATCGCTTCGTCTGCACCCACGACCATACGTGATCTGGCATGTGACACTTTCTACCTTTGCTACGCTGGCCTGTCATACCTTGATAGCAGTTATTCCGACAGACAGAGATACCTCCGAAAAGAGCGAACCATAACCTTATCGCCGGATTGATATTGGGGAATCACAGTTACCCTAACATCACATCTCTGCTTGTAAACGTTTTGAGCTCTCCGGATTCGATCCCTAGTGAATGCCCTCTCTGATGCCATATATTGGGCCAATTGGCAGGTAGAAGGACGAGTTCATAGGCAATTTCTTAATTCCAGTTTATCACTTATCTGTACCTGTTTCCCATATATAACAAAGAAGGGTGTCTTCTGCGTTGTTTCCTGTAACGTACTATTGTAGGCATGGATTGTTGGAAATAATGCCTTCACGAGGAGTGTTCAACAGCACGTGAGTCAACAAAATAAACATAACCTTTCATTGTTGGTCGATAAGAAATTATTGCCAATGTGAGTATTCACTAAAAAATTAGCTCTGTAAGTTTAGCATTAAATTAAACAGTTTTTAATCTAAAAACCTATCAGTTTTAATCTAAAACCTAAAAGGTTATGGGGCCAGCTCCTACCCACAGCGATTTAAGGACATTTTGGTGAATAATATACAAAGAATTTCTTCGTATACTCATCCAACGTGTGAAATAAAAAGATGGCCGTTCAACATTCCAACGGTGTATTTTCAACATCTTTAACACAGTTTGAGAAGTTAGAAGGAGCACAGAATAATGCCAATTGGAAATTTGCTATGGAAATGAGACTTACGTGCGAAAATTTATGGGATCTTATAGATAATCAAGACGAAAAACCGGCTGATGAATCGAGAGACAAGAAGGCCCGTGCTATAATCGCCTTAAGTGTTCAACCGCAAATGTATGTCCATATCCAGAACTGTAAAACTGCCAAAGAAACATGGATGGCGCTACAGAAAGTTTTCGAAGACCAAGGACTTGTTCGTAAGATATATTTAATCAGAGAATTGCATAATTTGAAATTCGACGAATCGATCGGGATGGAAGCCTATCTCAACAAAGTTACGTTCGTCGCACAACAATTGAATTCAATCGGAGCTCCTCGAGATGACGAGGACTTGGCAATGCTGATTTTATCCGGCCTACCGACATCGTATGATCCATTGGTAATGGCTCTAGAAAATTGTGGTGCAAAACTCACGACAGATCTCGTCAAATCAAGATTGTTGCAAGAAGAATCTCGACGAAACTCAGACATTAGTAAGCCTAATGATGCCGTATTAACAGTTCGGAGAGATAAGATAATCAAATGCTTTAAATGCAGAAAAACCGGACATATAGCAAACAATTGCCCGACAAAAATGGGTAACAGAAATCATTCTCAAAAAACTGAGAAGGCATCTACTTCAAGGTCACTAGTCAATGCAAAAGAAGATTATACTGCCTTGAAAGCTGCGCTGAAAACAAGCCAGATATCAGAAGGCGATTGGTATATTGATTCTGGGGCAACTCATCATTTTTCAGGGAATAAGAACTTGTTCTCAAAATTGAATCCACTAAACAACGGCCCTATATACATGGCTGACAAGCGACAAATCATCGCAGAAGGTGTTAGTGACATCGAAGTGGAACTCAACGTCAACGGTAAATTAAAAGTTGCTAAAATTTGTGACGTGTTGTTCGTACCCGAAATTAAGACGAACTTGTTATCAGTAAGCGTGCTTACAAGTAAAGGTTTTAAAGTACTCTTTAAGGGCGAAAAATGCTTCATTAATGACAAGAAAAATAATTTGATAGCTAGTGCCACTAAGATTAATGGATTGCATCGTTTAGATCTTGGACAAAATTATATCCCATAAGCCAGTGTGAACTAGTGAATGGCCGTGCTGGCGTAGTCGTGCGGTCTCGGCGGCGTCCAGCCGTGGCGTCCAATGCGCCAGTTCCTGGGTTCGAATCCCGGCAGTGGCATGGGTGTTTCACTTTCCTTTCTTCTGTGTTGTCCGTTTCTTCTTTCTTCTTCTGTCATTGTTTCTCTTCATAGGAGGCAGAAGTCCGATTGTCACCTTAGGGTGCCTCCTGGATAATTATATCCCAACGACAATAAGGCAATAAAAATCCCCATCATAGAGTGTCTATGACCAGTGATCCGGTTGGATCCGGGGACACGACAACAACAACAACTAGTGAATGCTGAAATTTGGCATCGACGCTACGGTCACCTAGGCATTGGTGGAATGGTACGACTCCGAGATGGAATGGCGATCGGCATGAACTTTAATAACACTAAGGAACTTCATTGCAAAGCCTGTTTCATGGATAAACAATCAAGAACCCCATTTCCAAAAGGAAAAGCAAATCGAGCAAAGGAACTTTTGGAACTTGTGCACTCAGATGTGTGCGGACCTATGCAAGAGAGGTCATTCGGCGGATCACGTTATTTTGTGATATTTATTGATGACGCATCAAGAAAGACATTTTACTATCCGATGAAATCGAAAGACGAAGTGCTGAACAAATTTAAGGAATTCAAGGCGGAAGCTGAAAATTTCACTGGCAGACGTATTAAAACTTTACGTAGTGACAATGGCGGCGAATATGTTAATGACGCTATGAAAAATTTTCTATTGCAAAATGGAATCCGTCATGAGACTACAATTCCATATACTCCGGAACAAAATGGGGTAGCCGAGAGAGCGAATCGGACAATCGTTGAACGAGTCAGATGTCTCTTATATGATGCAAATCTCTCCAAGCATTTTTGGGCTGAAGCTACAAATACTGTAGTATATCTAAAAAATAGATCACCAACCATAGCTGTCAACGGAAAAACTCCAGACTGGTCGAAAACCCAACTTGGCCCACCTGCGCATTTTCGGATCGAAAGCATACGCGCATGTTCCCAGCAACAAGCGGACAAAACTCGACGATAAAGCTGTCGAATGCATCCTAGTTGGTTACTGTTGTAAAAGTAAAGGCTACAGATTAGTCAAAGCAAACAATTATCGTGAAATTATAGTAGCAAGGGACGTTACATTTCACGAAACTCCTCTCAGTGTTGATGTAATCCATCATCAAGAAACAGTGAAGGATTCAATTGAACCAAATGAGGCTAAAACAGAAAGTCAGTGGGAGAAGAGCCACAGCAAGCTCGAGCTGACGAAGGACTAAGAACAGAGAAGTCAGTGGGAGAAGAGCCACAGCAAGCTCAAGCTGACAAAGGACTAAGACGATCGAAACGAACGCCGAAGCCGAGACAATTTCTTGGAAATCCTGTAATGTATTTTCTGGCAGCGGAACCTCAAACTGTTTCCGAAGCTTTAGCTAGTGATGACCAAGCTAAATGGGAACAAGCCATGAAAAATGAAATGGCATCAATTGAACAAAACAAGACTTGGAAGCTTGTAGACCTACCGAAAGGGCGAAGAGCAATAAAGTGTAAATGGGTATTCAAAGTCAAAACTGACTAAGATGGCAATGTAAATCGCTACAAGGCGAGGCTCGTCGCGAAGGGATGTTCACAGAAACCTGATGTTGATTATGATGAAACATTTTCTCCTGTGCTCAAGTTAACTACCTTGCGATTGCTAATTGCGTTAGCTGCTCACTTCGATATGGAAATTGACCAAATGGATGTCGATACTGCATTCCTTAATGGGGAACTTCATGAAGAAATTTATATGGAGCAACCTAAACATTTTATCAAACCCGAAACTGAAGAAAAAGTCTGCTTATTACAGAAAGCTCTGTATGGTTTAAAACAGGCTGGAAGAGCTTGGTATGAAAAACTTGACCGAGAACTTTTAGCACTTGGACTGAAAAGAAGCGGATATGATCCATGTGTTTACTATGAGCATGACGATAAGAAAATCTTCGTAATAGCTGTGTACGTCGACGACTTAATTCTCCTCAGTAATCATCGCTCGAAATTGGACGAATTAAAGAAACTCCTGTCGCAAAAATTTAAGATGAAGGATTTAGGTCAAATTCACTATTGTCTTGGAATTCGAGTGACTAGAAACCGTGAGAAGGGTACCATCAGTCTTGATCAGAGTGCATACATCCGAACAGTTTTGAAACGATTCGCAATGGAGGATGCAAAATCCATGTCGACGCCGTTAGTCTCCGGTCAAAAATTGACGACGGCTCAGCAACCCTCGACAGATAAGGAGCGTGCAGAGATGGATCGTATACCATATCAAATTGCAGTTGGAAGCTTAATGTATGCGACACTCGGGACAAGACCAGATATCACCCATGCAGTGGGAACTGTGAGCCAATTTAATTCCAACCCTGGAATGGCCCATTGGATAGCGGTAAAGAGAATTTTACGTTATCTCAAAGGGACTTTGGATCAAAAACTAACCTACAATTTTATCATTGGACACTGTAACGCCGACTGGGCAAACGATATGGATGATCGAAGAAGCTTTACTGGTTACGTTTTCTTTGCAGCCAACGGAGCAATCATCTGGAATAGCAAGAAACAGCCAACTATTGCTATTTCTACAACAGAAGCAGAATACATGTCGTTAGCAGAAGCAACAAAAGAAGCTATATGGCTCAAAAACTTTGTGCTGGAAATAACAAACAACTTGTTTACTACTCCGATTACAATCAACATTTTGTGTGACAACCAAGGAGCTATTGCATTAGCTAAAAATCCTGTGCACCATGCTCGTACAAAACATATTGATGTGAAGCATCACTTCATTCGTGAGAAGATTGCTGAAGGCCACATCATAGTCAACTACGTGTCTACTGAAAACCAGATAGCAGACGTGCTGACTAAAGGGCGCGGAAGAGTGCAGCATTGGTGGTGCATAAAAAGACTTGGGCTTGCTGAAAACCAGGCAACCTGATACCTGCTGATGAACGACACCAAGTGTAAGGCAAGTGGGAGTGTTGGAAATAATGCCTTCACGAGGAGTGTTCATCAGCACGTGAGTCAACAAAATGAACATAACCTTTCATTGTTGGTCGATAAGAAATTATTGCCAATGTGAGTATTCACCAAAAAATTAGCTCTGTAAGTTTAGCATTAAATTAAACAGTTTTTAATCTAAAACCTAACATGGATAACCTGAGGTCAAAATTCGTCCCAGTTTTGCTAGTCTGCGTCGACAAACTTGGCTAGCATATTCGTTAATGTGCGATTGAATCTTTCTGTCAACCCATTCACTTGGGCCAATAACTGGAAGTAAATTTTTCTTAGATTCCTTGGATCTCACAGAGATGAACTAAGCAGTTTGATAAAAACTGGGATTCTCTATCCGAAACTAACTGCTTCATTGGTTCAAACCTCCTGATTATTTGTTCTCGTGTAAACCTCCCTACTGCTACGGCCGTCGCCCTAGGTACGGCCCTAGGTACGGCCCGTCCACTTACTCAAATATTCACTTTTACTTCCTCAAATCTCGAGACTCTCTCCGTCAACAATATATATGGTACAATGGTTCTGGAAAACCTTACTGGTTTTATTACACTGCTGTTTCCAACCCTTAAGTGTAGTACTTTCATTTCAAAGTCTACTTTCACCCCATTCGACAAACACCAATCACAGCCCAGAATCAATGCATACGGAACATTTGTTACTTCTATGGCTTCAAAAACACTCACTTATCTATCCAAATTCATGTTTAAACTCACATATCCTGTTGACTGAATATATTGCCCTCCTATGTGACAAATCCGTACTGCCAGCTTCTTATCCATCTTCTGGAACCTGTATTTTCTTGCAAACTCCGCATTCCCTATCGTTACTCCAGACCCACTATCCACGACCGCTTCCTGTTTCGTTCCGTTGATTACAATATCAATTACATAAACCACACTGATCCTTCTGTTGCCGCCAACATGGAAGATGTCCCGGGCTCGACATTTTCTTCCGTATGTCCTTGAGCTTTCTCCGAAGTCAACATTTCCGTTCGTATTCGCGTCTCTCTTGTTGGGCAATACGCAACCATGTGACCTGACTCCCAACAGAAATAACACCTCCAATTCGTACATGGCGATTTCCTAAAAACTGTTTTTTTCCGTCATCACGGCCATGGCAGGCACTTGTGGTGCTATCTCCATTTTTTACTCTCGTTATTATTGGAACTTTTTCTCCCGCACCGACCTTTCAACACATCTTTCACAGTTCCTTCGGCTTCAAACTTGTTGCTGAGTTATAACGTTTCAAAGAGTGTATACTTCAATTTGGGACACCCTGTACAGTATAAAACAAAGAATATATTTATGTTGTTTAAATAACTACACTAGTAGAAGATAAAAGCAAAATTCAAAATGCATCTAAAGAAACAAGAAAGTGTTATTCTTATGGTAAAATAGGGCACAT
>JAFIDM010001028.1:15136948-15152020 GCA_023159025.1 Thereuonema tuberculata | reverse complement strand
ATGTGCCCTATTTTACCATAAGAATAACACTTTCTTGTTTCTTTAGAAGCATTTCGAATTTTGCTTTTATCTTCTACTAGTGTAGTTATTTAAACAACATCAATATATTCTTTGTTTTATACTGTACAGGGTGTCCCAAATTGAAGTATACACTCTTTGAAACGTTATAACTCAGCAACAAGTTTGAAGCCGAAGGAACGGTGAAAGATGTGTTGAAAGGTCGGTGCGCGAGAAAAAGTTCCAATACTAACGAGTGTAGATGCCGTCATGGAGGTTTTTGCATGATCCGCAAAGAAGTCAGTGAGGCAATTCTCTCGTGAAATTGGTATCGCCAAATCTTGTATTCATCGAATTTTGAGAGGTCAAAAATGGAAGCCTTGCATTCCGCAACTTGTCCACACACTAAATGAGGACGACCCAGATAGGCGACTGCAATTTTGTGAGTGATTCCTGCACAAGTGTGACGAAAGGGATGATTTTCAAGACTTACTGTTTGGTCAGATGATGCAACATTCAAACTCAATGGCACAATTAATCGTCATAATTGCGTGTAATGGGCTAACGAAAACCCAAACATCATTAAAGAAAAGACCGTCAATCTTCCAGGGATAACGATATGGTGTGGTCTGTCCTCCAGAGGATTATTTGGGCCGTACATTTTCGAATGTACTGTCACGGGTCAGACTTACCTGCAGATGTTGGAACTCATGATTCCACGTCTTAATGATCTCTTCGAGAATGGAAATGAGGTTTTACTTCCAAGAAGACGGGGCTCCACCTCACTTCCATATCGATGTGAGAACTTTCCTTGATCACACATTCAATGACAGATGGATAGGACGAGAGGAAGTGCGACGGTTTTCCCGCCTCGATCTCCCGATTTAACCAGTCTCGACTTCTACCTTTGGGGAACTTTAAAGAGCACGGTGTACGCCACAAACCCATAAACACTGACGGAATTAAGAGATCAGATTGAACATTTCATCAATGACATTCCATTGGCTACAATCCAGTTGGTGTGTCGCTCTGTTGGTGTGACGTCAGTATTGGGAGTGTACTGTGGCCGAAGGTGGACATTTTGAACATTTACAGGTTTAAGGAAGTTTACGAAATAAAATACAACACACTTTATATTTCCATCTCATGTCGTTGCTTAGTTATAACGTTTCAAATAGTGTATACTTCAATTTGGGACACCCTGTATATTTACAATGAGCAAATACAGTAGAGTCCCGCTATTCCGAATTAATTGGGACCGAACACTTTTCGATTTAGCGGGAATTCGGAATAGGCGGATTTCGTGAATAATGTCAACGTATTGATTTGTTAAGGCGTAAATTAAGTGCGGGGACATCATTCCAATTTGGTTTCAGGCGTTTTCTTCAAGCTAAGGCTCTATGTATGTCTCTATTTAACTTCTTTGTATAACAATAAATGTACGTTTTTTCACGAACGTCTTTTTAAATTAAGTTAAAAAAAATCGGTATTTTTTCTGAACTCTGTTCGGAATAGGCGGATTTTAGGAATAGCGGGGTTCGGAATAGCGGGACTCAAATGTATTCGTCTTGAATAATAAATTAATATTGCAGTATTACTAAGCGATTAATCTTGCCCATTAAAAATGAAACTGGTTCTTGAATCTGCAAAGTAAAATTAAAGATTTGGAATTTATGATGGAGACAGTGACCCCTCACTGACTAAAAGCCATCATGTCATAATCAGCCATCATGAATTCCCAATTCTTCCCCTCGTACGCCTTTTGAGTCTTGCACTGGTTGATTAACTCTGCCTGAGAAGAGCCCAACAAGATCGAAACGGTCGTCCCAAAGTATCAGCTTGACTCAAAAAGGCATTCTTATTAAAATTAAAGATATTGAAAGTAAAATCAAAGTTATTGAAAGTAATCAGCTCAATAAATAAATAAATTGTTAGTTATTGTCAGCTACTTCGAGAACGTTCGATTCGAAAGTTTATGCCTCATCACCACTAACAAGGAGAGGTCATAGCTTGTACGTAACCAAAATTGATGCCCTTTTGGGAGATGAAAGTACTCATGAAGTACTTCAAAAATATACCAGGTTTTACGGTCCACCACTCAAGCGTTTTGGAGATATTTGATGATTTTTGGAGTGTTTCCGGTGTTTAAACTTAAAACTTTCTTGTCTTATAAGTCAAAACAGGAAGTTCAGTGATGGCTCGGTCGGTAAGCTGTTGGATTCAGAAGCTCGAGATCGTTGGTTCAAGTCAAATATCTGATGAATTTTTTTTTTTAAAACCTTTTTTTCTTCTTTTTTTAATCCATGTCTTATATATTAATGCAGTTTCTTTTTTTTTCTGTCTTTCTTTTAATTTTTCTTTTTTTTTAAAAAAATTTTCTTCTCTTTTTTTACCTTGCTTCTGCTTCTTAATTTCTTTTTCGTGTCTTTTCTAATAGGCAGAAATAACAATAAAATTAAAAAAAATATAAATCTATTAACTTTCATAATTTAAGTTACTTTCAGTTTAGAAAAATAAAATCTGCATGTCAATATATATTTTATTTTTTTGGCTGCAAAACAGTTTGTTTCTTCTGCAGACAGGAAGACAAATAAGTTCAAGGGAGAATGCACTTAAAATACATTCAATTATACATTTTCATTTGTCTGCACCAATATTCAAAGCACTATATAATATTACAATATACTTGGTATAATAATTGATATAATGTATCAAATATGTTGATTTGATACATTATTATTAACGGCGATTCACCTTGCCTCTCCTAAATCACGCCTGCACCAATGATTCTTTGCATTATCAACATATTTGATACATTATGACACTGATTTTAAACATTTTTGATTATGGTATTTATCGTAAAAACAAACAAAACATTTTTTTCCTGACACAAAGCAAATCGAACAAAAGCAGATTCTTTACAATCACACAGATTTATTTCGCAGTTCATCAGGAAAACAAATTTAATTTACATTATACAAAAATCTCTCTTTCACTTATTAATTTGGAAGCAAACCAAGTATATTGTATCATTGCTTTGAATATTGGTGCCGACAACTGAAAATGTATAATTGAATGTATTTTAAGTGCATTCTCCCGTGAACTTATTTGTCTTCCTGTCTGCAGAAGAAACGAACTGTTTTGCAGGCAAATAAAATATATATATATATTGATATGCAGATTTTATTTTTCTAAACTGAAAGTAACTTAACTTATGAAAGTTAATAGATTTATATATTGTAAAGAACTATAGATATATATATATGCTAGCAGAGTAAAATTTAGTGCATTAAAATACTTATCTAAATTGATACCAAAACAAAGAAATCAATAAACACATTTAATGATGTATTAACTTATATACATAAGGCTTTATAAGCTCAGAATAAATCAATTCTACATTTACAATCTTCTTGGAAGGTTTTACTTGCTTCTCATGGAACAGCTTGCTTCTGTGGGCAATCTTCTATCGCTAAGCTTCTATTCCTAAGCTAAGTCTGAGGTCCCTTCACCAAAATCTTTAAACATTTCCTTTTTCCCTGAATCTATCCTAAGATCCCTTTTTCTAGATCTTCTTTTGCTTCAGAAAAAATAACTGAATCGCTTTACGCTGCTTTTACTTTAGTTATCTCTAATCTCGTCTTTGTGGAGACTTCTCTACACTGCGTTTATTGCAAACGCTGTTAGCTAAATTTCCTATTAACTTCTCCTAAGGTAATCTAGTAGCTTTAAAGTAGAATCCTAATTTTATCTACACGTTAATGCCAGAGAAATTCTTGAATAACTTCACGTCGCTGATTTCTTTTTATTCTAACTCGAATAGTAAAAATTTCTAAGATCCTAAACTTTCGTATGAATCGATTTATCTACGCCTAACTTGCGTTTAAGATTCCTGTCAAACTGATAGACATTTTTAATAAAACTTTACTTACAGTAAAAGTCGATTTCCTTGGATGAACGGCTGTGAGAAATTCGATCCCTTTATCTTTACAGTATTTTCCGTTGTCGGTCTGGTGAGATGTTGTCGGTCTGTATGTGTCCTATTCTTTTATCACCTTAGAAGTTCCCGGCGGGAATCGTCTAGGCTTGTTACTCCGACTAATTGTTCCTATCAGGGTTAATTTTTCCGGGCGTTGTTTCTGTCTCGATATACGATAAATTCAACGAGGATCCATTCTTCCTAATCAGCAGTAGTTATTCACTCTGTTTCGCATTCTTCTAAATGGGCAAAGCTATCTGTATGTGTCCTATTCTTTTATCACCTTAAAAGTTCCCGGCGGTGGCTGTGTCTCTTACGGGGAAATGATTCTTCCGTCTTCGGCTCCAATCACTTTTGTCGGCTTCTGTCATCTGCGTAGGGAACGGTCAGTTCTTTCGCATTTCGTCTCGGCTATTACTCGAATCGTATCCTGCCAATTTCGTCTGGCTTCGATATATTTCGTCTAAGGAATGCCTTCCGTCGAAACCGTCTTCTCTTCTATCCGGACTCAGTATTCTGCTATTCGTCAGAATTTCCCGGGGATTGGAATATTACAGCACCTTCGCTTTTAATCAAGCGAACTTTAGAATCCACTGAATTCTTCCGGGCGTATCCTCCTTCTTATTGAGAATACAAAATCATTCTCGTTCCAAAATCGTTGGTGAGAATTTCAGCAAACTCAACTCCCTAGCTCGGGAGCGATTTTTTTTCACATCTGAACTAGTTGAAGGATGCAAGCGAACTGTGGACGGCTCGCATTAACAATGCCGTCTCCCATAGAGATAATTTCACGTTCCACGAGATAACAATTACTTTGATTCGTGAACGACTGTTTCAGCAAGCCACCATGATGACTTAATTGCGTTATCGAAACATCCAAAAATGCCAACCTTCCATGCTAATTCAATAACGACTGTCAAAACCAAATTAAATTTGCCAACGCTAATAGGAAAATAAATTTAGGGTTACAGAGATTTTCCTTTTAAATCAGAAATTCTCAATCCTGAATTTCTACATATATTTTTAATTTTATTGTTATTTCTGCCTATTAGAAAAGACACGAAAAAGAAATAAAGAAGCAGAAGCAAGGTAAAAAAAGAGAAGAAAAGTTTTGTTTTAAAAAAAAAGAAAAATTAAAAAAAAGAAAAGAAACTGCATTAACATATAAGACATGGATTACAAAAAGAAGAAAAAAAAGTTTTTTTTTAAAAAAAAAATTTCGTCAGAAAGCTGATTTGAGCCAACGATCTCGAGCTTCTGAATCCAACTGCTTACCGACCGAGCCATCACTGAACTTCCTGTTTTGACTTATAAGCCAAGAAGGTTTTAAGTTTAAACACCGGAAACATTCCAAAAATCATCAAATATCTCCAAAACGCTTGATTGTTGGACCCTAAAACCTGGTATATTTTTGAAGTACATCATGAGTACTTTCATCTCCCAAAAGGGCATCAATTTTAGTGACGTGCAAGCTATGACCTCTCCTTGTAAGTATAGATTCATAGTTAATATTTAGAAAAGAAATAGAAAGCATAATTACTTATTTAAATAGAAGACAAATATTTACAAAGAAAATTGCTGCAACTTGTTAGAATTTAATGGTCGTAACTACACAAACTGGAAACTTAACACGAGAATAAATTGGCAGAGAGGGGACGACTCTGGCAATCGGTCAACACATCGTTTAGTCAAGTAGCTTCCTTACAAGATGGTCTTTTTAAATTTAAGATGAAAAACCGAATGGAACGACAAGTTGTTACTATACTGGCTTCTGTCGAGAAAAGGTTCCGTACCTTATAAAAGAAAACAATGATCCAACAAAATTACTGCAAGAGCTCGATGACAAGTTTAACGTACGAGATTTATTGAAGATTACTCGTCTGAAACAACAGTTATATTCAGAGTTACTTGAGATACTTAATTTTGAGATATTAAAGTAACTTGAGATACAATGATAATTGAGATACTTAATTATTTGAATCATCATTTCTTGCATCAAACTTTGATCAAAATTGACTTATTTGTCTTTGTGTTGTAGCTTTCCAATAATTATTTCAATAACTATCTATTTAGTCTTCAAATTCTAAAATGCAGTAATGCGATGAACAAAATTAATATAATAAATAAATTATAAAATTCTTACTTTCTTTACTTCTATTATATGCAAGGTTACTTGATCCGATTTGTTTACGTATGATGTTGGAGGCAACAGTAATGGATCGTCAGTTTCTTCATGAATATAGAGCTATTAAGAAATGGGATAATAATAAATTATCAAAATGAACTGCTTATATCAAAAGGAAATTTTATAGTTTGCTTAACGAATTGTTTTCTAAGTCAGTTCAAAGAAGTATAACGGACAATTAATCAATAGAATGCTTGAAGGAAAAAGAAGTTCAAGAATTTCTAACTGGTCTTGTCAATCGTAATAAAATTATTTTTTCGATTTAGAATTAAAATATTAAAAAAGTATTTTTTTTTTACATTTCACTTGCAGCACACCTACATTACGTAACTAAATGTCTAAGACCAGTTTATATGAAAACAGCCTTTAATATTAAAGTATTTTTATTATCAATAAATTTAAATCGATCAATAACAAATTATTAGATCTGAAATTAATTAAATTGAAATTCAAACATTGAAATGTCTAAGCTGTTGTTTCCGAAGACCTCTTATCTAATTTAATTCAATAGATTTATTTAGATATTTTAAAGGGGTTTTGAATTATTGGCTTTAAATAATAATCGTCCAAGTTTCCCGTTTCAGAGAGTAAATGATGTTAACAACTGACATTTAACTTAGCATTAAATATATAACTTAGCAAAACTGAAACATGAAATTAGGAATTCTGATATTTAAATAAATAGTAATTAACGAATATATAACGGAAAAATACCTTTGACTACTCAAGACGTAAATAAAAAGAATTTAAAAATAAACTAATTATCTAAACAGAATAAAATTAAACAATAAAAACGTAATTTTCATTACAAATAAAAACAAATGCAAAGAAATTACTTAAAATAACAAATATGAGGAGCACGAATGAAATGCAGGTTCTTTCGGAAAAAGCTTTGGTTTGCTTACATAAATTTAATACCATCAAGCAAGAAATCGCATGTATTAAACAAAAAGCAATAATAATCCCGTGGTATATTTCATAGATATGAAACCTACGGAGAGAAATGCTTGCAAAACATTTTCCACTTGTTCTTTTATGTTAATTTATGATTGTTTAATTAATTGTGGGTTATATAATCAATGATCAGTACCAACTAAAAATCTGTCTCTGAAGATTAAATAACACTTATTTAATAACGCTTAGGGTTTAATAACAATTTAATAACATTTAGCACGATTTAATAACACTTAGGATTACAATCATTCTATTAGAAGCCAGAGGAATTTCTACGCTTTATATCAATTATATTTAATTGTCTAAATTCAACGTACAGGTAAAGGGATAAATAATTACGATTGAAATTGAAATGCAAATTGCTTTACCTTGAATAAGGTTGTCGTCGGATATTCGTTGTTAAGAGCTACAACTAAGGTTGTTCCTATGCCTTCATATGTTATCATTTCAGCTATCGAAATAAAAAAAAAATCGAAATAAGTTTATTTGTAAAAATAAGTAAAATTATTATCAGGAAATTATTACAGAAGCACTTTTTTTTTCAAACTTAAGAAAATTAAAAATAACACTATGCAACAAACTGCAAGGTCACAAAAACTTTTTTCGAAAATGTATTTGTTCTTTATTTCGACCTCCTGTATTTCGACCTCCTGAATTCGAAAATGATACTCAAAACATCGTATCTCCCACAGTTTTTTGCACAAATCGCACATTTTGCAATAATAATAATATACTCGAAAACACCATATGAAGTTCAGAAGCGGTGAATCGCTTTCAACTGTTCAACATTTGCGCCCTAGCGTCACACAGCGAACTGTCACATTGCAAATGGCGCTGCCTATCGGTCACTTTGTTGTGTTTATGTAAGGAAGTACGTGCTAGCGTTAAGTGTACAATATCTACCCGACGCTGCGTAAACTCTCCTAACAGTTTTTGTTATATTTGTGGTAAACTTATGGTGAAAAAAGACCGAAGAAACATTACTGCCTTCGTGAGAAAGGTCTACCATGCCTATTTCGGAGTAAAACTAGGGGACATCAATAAAGCATGGGCTCCAAAGGTCGTGTGTGTTGTGTCTGTAGAAGATTTACGACGGTGGGCGGCAGGAAAGAAGAAGTGATTACGATTTGACATTCCTACGGTCTGGCGGGAGCAACAGAATCATAACATCGCCTGCTACTTCCACTCTTGTAAGGTTACAGGTTTCAACAAGAAAAACAAGAAGAGTATTGAGTATCCGAACAACATTCGCTCAGCTATTGGTCCTTTGCCACATGGCCCGGATATACCTATACCACAGCCTCTGCAGACATTAGATAGGGACGATAGTGACGACACAGATATCGTGCAGGAGACGGATGATACTGAGTTTGAAGTTCAACACTCCGTATGCGCCAGGTGACTGGAGACTGTTCATTGACTCATCTAAAAGAAGCCTGAAGGCAGTTTTGCTGCACAATGATAACATGTATGCCTCAATACCTGAAGGAAACATATAACAACATTAAGGTGATTCTTACCACCATTCATTATGAGGATCATAATTGTACTGTGTGGTAATTTGAAAGTGTTGGGTATGTTTCTAGAACAACAATCAGGATACACCAAGTTCCCCTGTTTCGTCTGTAAATGGGACAGTCGGGTTCGTGACAAACATTGGGAGCAAAAACATTGGCCCCGAAGGTTGGAATTGGTTCCAGACGACAAAAGTATCAAGTGTGACCCTCTAGTGAAAAGAGGCAGAATACTCTTGCCACCTCTCCACATCAAACTGGGCATAATGAAGCAGTTTGTCAAGGCATTACCTAAGTATGGCAACTGTTTCCAATATCTGTGTAACAAGTTCCCCAACCTCTCAGATGCTGAGTTGAAAGAGGGTACGTTCACTGGTCCCGATATTCGGAAACTAATGTTAGATGAAGATTTCCTTCATTGAATGAATGCCGTGGAGCGAGAAGCCTGGACTATCTTTACGTGTGTGGTTCAAAACTTGCTGGGAAACAACCATAGCCCAGTATATCGATATACTGTAGTTGAGAACATTGTAATATGCTGAAATTCAAATGCTGGGATCCTCAATGAGTTTGAAGTTACATTTTTTAAATTCGCACCTTGACTTTTCCTCCAAATCTAGATGCTGTAAGTGAGGAACAGGGTGAAAGATTCTATGAGGATATGAAGGACATGGAACGACGATACCAGGGCGCTTGGGATGTTCCGATGATGGGCCACTACTGCTGGATGCTTCACCGTGAGTACATGGAAATTCCCCCCATAAGAGAGAAAGCAGAAGCCGCGCCATGACAACTATGAAAGCACGGAATACATGATGTATTCTATATAAGCATGTTTTGTACAGAATATATTTATATAGTACATATGCATGTTTTGTACCACATTCTATATAAGCATCTGTTCACTGTGTGTGTATATTTCAATATGTTATTGTTTTAACTGCATGATTCGTGTGCCATATATTTATGTCCTTCTTGTCTTTATTGGCGAAGTATACGACTTGTGCAAAAACTGTGGATGATCCGATGTTTTGAGTATCATTTTCGAATTCAGGAGGTCAAAATACATGAAGAATGCCTATATATTCGAAAAAAGATTTTTCACTGTTGTATTGTGTAATTATCGTATTCAGATTGTATAATGGAACAGTTATCACCCAGAATTGCAGCATTTGGGCCATACATGAAAATCCATGTGCTTTCCAGGAACTTTCTCTGTACTCTACCATAGTAACCGTTTGGGTGCGAATCCATTTATCATCGGACCTTGTTCTTAGAAGAATTTGCTCCTAATGACCCTGTGACATGTTCTCTGATGGCCATGAGATATCATGACATGCATCAGAATTTTGTCCAAACCCAACTGAAACAGTGACAATGCCTTGCGTCTACTACTTTTGTGCAAGACGGTGCACTCCCCACTATTGGACGCCTTACATCATTGTTCGCATCAATTTTCACTGATTCCCGGGTAATTTGTCGATCATTTCCTATTGCCTTACCATCACTGTCTCCGGATCTGAAGCCATGTGATGTGACAATTTTGCCAGGCAAAGGACAGTATTACGCTACATGTGCGAAGGATCACGGGACATCATTTGTAGTCAACCGTTTTGCAAGGTTTACAACTTCATGATGGGAAACACATCTAGCAATATTTCTTACAGCGCTAAGCAGTCTATGCAGCAGACATGTCTTGATTATTGTTTATTTTATTGTTTATTCGTTGTTTTTTCGTACAATTGATGTAAAGCGCCCCCTAGGGGGATTTTTTGGAACTTTTTTTTTGTGTTTAGACATAATCCTTTTCCACATCCTTTGAATAGCCTGTATATAAATTTTTATGTGAATCGCTTATTGATTACAGTTTCAGAGCGCTCTGAAAAGGTAATTACGGTCATATTGTACTATAAAATCCCATTCTGAAAAAGGTTATCCTACTATCTCTACAAGTTCTCTGTATTCAAATTATTTCTCTCAACCACAAGCGTAGATAATGAATAATAGTGACGCGAAATTTTATTTGCTATTTTAAAACAAAACATTTTTTTTCAAAACTTTTTATTTTTTCAATAGTTTTTATAATAAAATGGATTGGGTCTACAATATAAATTTAAATTAATGATATGCATTGCAAAATAAAAACAATAAAAACCTACTTTGTGCTACAGTTAAACATGGCGAAAATACTGTATCCAGGTGGACTGGATTAGGGGATGAGTAATTATCGAAAGTCTCTAATCCAAGAAATTTTGCATGCTGTCAAGTAAAGTAGAATGATCTGATAAAAATTTACTGTTTATTAATTTATTACAATACTAAGAGAATAATAAATTTCATGGAAGCAATAAAAGTTAAAAATGTAATTCATGATATGACTTTAGAATATATTTCAGTCATAAGTAGAAAGTAAAAGTAAACATTCTTCAAGTATTTTTCATAAGAAAGAACAAATTAAGGACATCAATATGTTAAAGAGGGTGGCGCGCATAAAACCATAAAACCCCAATAGGCATTTCATCTTTTTATTCTGTTATTATTTTGGGGTCTGTTTTATGCGAATAAAACATAATGATTTCGGTTACAAAGGACATATATTCGATATATTGTACCACAATCAGTTTAAAGTTAGTTTCGATAATAGCCAAAATAAAATGTTTAATAAAAAATTATAATATTTTAATTCTTCATGCAATGTTTACTTTTTGTCTTGAGAACGATTTCTAATTAAAATATTTATAAGTATTTATTAGTGCGATTCATGATTTTGGGGTCCTCCCATACCATTACCCCAGCCATAGTCTCGCCTCAGGAGAACAACTTGATGATTTTATGACAGAAACTTAAATTTATTTAAGACAATGAAAATCAAAGTTTATGAATCCTTCTTTCCATGCAGTATCTTTTACAAACCCTTACAAGCCCTTACATTTAAAGAACACAAGCCGAGGAATGTTCCAATTGTGCTTCCTATATCAGAGGTTAGGGCTGAAAAAGTATACCATTTATATTCTTCAAAGATTTGAATTCTGCTTTGATGGACATATTCAAAGAAATTATCATTTTTCTTCGATGCTTTCAAGGCCGCAGTCGTAAGCAATAATGTTTCAGTACATTTCCTAGGACATTGGCGCTCACATTGAGGAATTTTTCGCAGAATGTCAATTGCAGCATAATAACTCTTTTTGAAAGATTCAGGTGCTGTACAATCAGGATGAGAATGATTCATAAAAGGAAGCCTAAAAGAAATAATGATAAATTATCATTTCTGAACAAATAGATGTTGTATTATTTTCTTAAATTAAGATGTTTTATTATAGCGTAGTATTAAATTATTTTATCACTAAAGCAAAATTACAGGTTGTTATGATTTTCATTAATTCGCAAAAAAACTTGAATACACAAAATTTTTAATTCTGTAATTAAATTAAAAAATTTGTTCATTCAAGTTCTTTTGCGAATTAATGAAAATCATACGAAACTAATATTTTTATAAATCTTTCAAATTGCGAATTTTGATTTAGTAATGATTAAAATGTTAAAATAAAGTGACATTAACATAAAAAGATTGTTGAAATTTAAAAATTCTTTAAAACTTTAGTTAATCGAAATTACACATATGGAAAACATAATGCTTAAAATTGATGATCTGCATTCATTGAATTTCAAGTAAGTGGATTATTTGCTATACATGAAATTTAACAATTTACAGCAAACAATTCATTTACTTTTATTTGAAATTCAATGAATGCAGATCACTAAATTTAAATTTTATTTACCAAATATATAATTTCGGTTAGCTAAACAATGATAAGAATGTAAAACTTTGCGATTTGACAGTTTCTGAGTTATGAAATAATTATTATACAAAGGTAATCAATTCAAGCATTGAAAGAAGAAACAAAAATATCTTCAAAAATGACGAACTGAATAAAAATTATTTATTTAGACTAACTATTCATGATTCAGTACAGTTCTTTTCTTGTAAAGAATGAAGTAACGTAACGCAGGGTAATACATACTTCATGGTGCTGTAATACAAATAAAGCAATGGATATAGCATTCAGCTTGTAAGACAAATCATATTGGATCGATTCTCCTTATTATAAAAAAAAAAAAAAGTTTATTTTTTTTATTGTTTTTGATAAGTTTTATTTTCGTTTTTGATTTGTGTTAGCTTTATTAATCAGTCTTCTCTATGAGAACTTCACATCCAATGGAAAAGAGCAGATTTAATATTTTGAATAGTCATTTTCTGACTCTCAAAGTATTTAATATTTTCAAATCATCAATAATCTTCTGATTTCAAGATGAAATATCAAGAACGCCGAAACTATATTCTTCGCTGCCAAATATCGTTACGCAGTTCTCTGACGTTACTGCAATCTTTACAAGAAACGGTCTTTACATCATTTTAGAATGTATCTTAATCTTCTTTAAATAAAAGTATGTAACATAACAAACAACCTGCAAGTCAGTTCTAAGTGTAACATATCTTCAATGCATTTCTCTATGCACTGTTCTACAATAGCACTTTCAAAGCAAGGTTTCCTGGGAAGATTTAGATTCCTTATCTAAACAATGTACAAATAAAAAATTTATCAAATTGAAATCCAGAATTGAATTATCAAAAATTGAAATAAATTTAAAAAAATCGACAACCTTGAAAACTCCCAATCGCCTTCAACCTATTGGAAACAAACTTGCTACCCATTTTTTAGAAGGCTATTTAAATCCTAAGATCCGTCAGGAGAAGAATTCAGCAGGGAAAACTGCCCGACCTCTCCGTCAACCTCGAAAACCTAAACTTTATGTTTTTTCATTGTTATTTTAATTAGTGGCCAAAACAAACAAAAAATACTTTTTCAATTCCATTAAACAAAAAGTTATATCAATTAGATAAAAATCAATAGTATTGTTAAATTTCAGGGAAGAAATTTGATCAATTTTTATCAAATTTTCTACCCCAAATTTTCTGTTAGTTTCCAATAAATAGAAAATCGTTTTAAATCATTTATATATTGCAAAATTAACTATAAATTCAGGGCAAATAAAATATCTCACAAATAGGTCAGGATATCGTCACCGGAGTGGCCGGTTCAGACCATGTGCATTCGAAAGATTTTTCATTTCTAAATCCACCAGCAAAATTTTAGCAGCAGAAGCCAAGGGTATAGCAGTTATATAGGGGTCAACTAAACATGGCGGCCCAATGGAAATCACTGATAAGTCACTGCAAGAGGCTTATAAGTAGCTTGCAATCTTAGATAAGGATGAGACAGACACAATAAGCAGATATTGATTGGAAAATAAACAGGAAATTGTTATTGATTAGCTTCAAATCAGATACAATCGATGTGAAGTTCAGAGATCAGGGCGTGCTAAAGGCAGATACTCTGTTCACTGACATGGTAAAGGGTATTACTGCGTCACCGGAATTGACGGGCAAATGGCACCTTTCCTGAAAGCTTGTCCCAGGAGGAGTTCATTGGTCGAGTTTGCCTGGCAGACAGCCATCAGGAGAGGAGGAGGAGACAGTCAAGAACGGGAACAGGTCAGCCTGCCGGACACACGCAGAGCACCTCTTTCTGCTGCATCTCACTTCTCTTTTTTAACAATTTTTATTAGCTCGCTTTCTTGTCTGTGCGTGTGTTCGGTGCAAATTTTGCAATTGATTTTAAACTAATTTCACGATGAGCTAGAGACTTGAAACTTTAAACATAGATCAGAACTGGATGACAATGCAATATTAACTCGCTTTCTTGTTTGTCTGTTCGTTAGGGAACCCTAATTCGTCTGATAACAGGTCAGTGCGGCACTTGCTGACTTCAGTGTTTTTGTAAATGGCCACAGGTCGCTGCGTTTAAACCTCAAATATACCACATGCAGTTCAAACGTGTTTCAAGCAGAAAGTAATTGATGAGAAGCTATTAATGCTACACAAAAAAGAATAATAGCAATGTTGAATTTGATATATCCAATAACATCGATATTGAATATAACTAATTGTTTTGACTAATAGTTAACGATATCCAAAAACGAAGGCCCTTGAAAATGAATTTTACAGTATGGTTTGCAGAACCTTTCACCCCTTCAAACAACTAATAACAAACAGTAATAAAAGGATGCACCAGAAATGCTATTTTAAGAGATTCTGGTCAGCCTGAAGACTAATGGTATTTTTTTGAGGCAGTTCCTGCTTTCAGCTTGGTACAGCTAAATAATTTTGGTTTAGGGAAGCAAAGGTAATTTTGAAAATGTTCTTTAACATCCTCATTGTTGTAATAGTTTCTTGCAGTCAATTTAATAAAAGATTATAACATGTCTCTGTTATAATCCATCAAAATGTTTAAAATCGATTGAAAAATTTCATACACACAACACTAAAAAGAAGAAAATAATTATTTAAAAAAAATATTTTTTAATATACCACGTTTTTAAGA
>JAFIDM010001028.1:15093243-15116484 GCA_023159025.1 Thereuonema tuberculata | reverse complement strand
TTATCTCGAAGAATTAAGAGAATCATAAAGGTCATATTCTTGTATATTGGAGCGGTCTTGTGAGTTTATCTCGAAGAATTAAAACCTAATTGACTAACAGTAAAACCTAATTATCAACTGTACACTTTTGTTTTCTTTTCTATGTCTGATTAGCTCATCATGCAGCGCCAGTTTCCCCCCTGGCCTTTCGTAAAAAAAAATTCCTGCGAAATCGTAATCCCATGGTCTGAATAGTATATACATCAAATTTGGCCGTTTTTCGCCCAACAATTTATTGCCTATCGCGCTTCAAACACCTCCTGTTTAATTATGGCCATCCGGTACATTAATAATTGCTACAAATCAGTTAGCACAAACGGTTAGCTCTATAAAAAAATAAATCATCTCTGAAAGCAAGAACAATTTCTGAAAGAACAGCAATATTAACTGAATAGTTATGCAAAAAAAAATCACAAATTGTCCAAACATTGTTATGCTGATAAGTGTGAGTTATATGAGTAAACAATAAACTTAAAACATCTGAATTAACAATATGTTTGAAATGCTTCAAGTGACCTTTGAAGGGTAACGATGGAGTGGTAAAGATACCTAACCGTGCTACCTGTGGTTTATTATACTACCCAATCCGAATGCCTTAAATAATCCTGTAATTTTTACAAATGCCAATAGTCTACGTCTAGAAAAAAGAAACTTAGCGTTTTATATTCTGCTGCTGTGAAATATAAGGTTCTTGTAGATGAAATGTGTGTTTTGGAGCCTCTTACAGTTGTCACGAATTTTTTCAGGGATTCAAATATCGTCAGATGCCGCTTTTGATATACAAATTTAAAGCGGAAAACCTGTTGCATGTAAGGCAGTGGTCATGTAGTCTAAGCACCAATTCTAAGTGAAGTGTGGTCCGTGGAAGTTATTTTTCAAACATGAGTTTAAAGAAGGACCTGAGCAGCTCTGAACATCAATACAGAATTTGGGACGGCGCAGTGCATGAACACATGACTCAACGAGCACCTCAAATCAACCGCGCATAGATCACAAGCAGCTGGCGATGATACCAAGCTGAAGAATTTGATTTAATCCAAATTCGTCAGTTCGAGAACTTACGACAAACTGGTTGTAAACTATACAGTACCTTCTCGACTATATGGAAAAGTGAAGATGATAGATAAATTAGTCCTATTTCAGTTGACAGAACAGTACAAAATATGGCGGATTAGATGTCTTCTCTGCTCAAATATAGAAACGATGATTTGAAGCGTATCGTCACGCATAATGAGAAATTCTTCTGTTTATGACACTGCGAGGGAAAGAACTTGTGACTCAATGTACACAAAGTGAAGCGTTGATTCAAACGATAAACTTTACTTGAATGTACTTAGAACCTTTTGGCATAATATTTGTGTAAATATTCAGAATTGTGTATCATTCGTGTAAAATTGTACAATTTAAAAAAAAATTAATTAAATTTTGATAATTCCCAAATTTTCAAAGTGACTGTTTAAAAAAAACAGATCAAAATCAAACGCTAAAATCTTCTCCATAATTTACATAAATGCTTGATTTAAATGGGCTTAAAAGCAGATGTTGCGTCTATTTGCATTTTTTTATATCTGGCTGTCATTAGGAGATGGTAATGAACTGAAGAACATTGTAGCGGACTTTTCCTAATCAGTTACAGGTGTTGCAATCTTTCCGAAGCAAATATATTTAAGAAGATTGATACCAAATGATTAAACGAAGTTATCATAATTTAAATAAAATGTAATTTTTAGTTTTGATCTGGAAAAGCATCTAAGGATGACTCAAAAGTATTTGTCATTTCTTTGGTCCAATTACATTTACATTTTATAGTTCTTTAAACGACATCTTATGGCATAACTCATACCATCCTCTACTAGATATTACAGACATATAAACTTATTACTTGAAAAGGAGACAAAATAAATGACTAAGATAAGTAAAAAGTATAGAGAAACAGATAAATGAACTCATTCCCAAGTATGTCGAAGTTTGTGGAAAGAAACTGAACATCAAATCAGAATGCTTATTAACAATGGTTGACGGCAAAATCTATAATGCTTTAACTAACACTTCTTCCCCAGTACGTTGTATTTGTGGTGTAACTCCTAAACAGATGAAGGTTGACAAGATAGTTAGAGACGTAGTGGATGTTCCGACCTTTAAATTTGGGCTTTCTACTTTCCATGGCTGGATTAGATTTTTCGAATGCTTCCTCGATATTTTATACAGATTGGAACATCAAGAAATGTCAGGTTAAAAGAAGAAAAATAAACTCAGTGAAAAAAAAGAAAAGAAAAATATTTCTGATAAATTCAAAAAAAAAAATGGTTTTGATAGTGGGTCAGTCGACAACAAGAGGAAGTGGCACTTCGAATGGTTGCAATACAGCCCGGAGTTTTTTTTTTAAACCTTAAACTTTCAGCATCAATTGCTGGCGTTGACCAAGAATTAATCCACAGATTTGGAACTATTCTAAGACCACTGTCTTGTGGCCATCCCATAAATGACAAAAAGTTTGATCTCTATGCACAAGAGATTAAAAAATATCTACCTCAAATTATATTCCTGATTTTACATGCCTGTAACTGTGCATAAGATTCTTTTTCAAGGTGCACGAGTTTTGAATATTCACTATTACCAACTGGAATGCTTTCAGAAGTGCAAGAGACAAGAAACAAACGTCTAAGAAAGGTTCGTGAAAACCATGCTCGAAAATGTTCGAGAATCGAAGAAATGCAGGTTGTTCTAAATCTGCTTCTGGTCACCTCAGATCCTTTCATCACAAGTAGGCTATTTTTTTTCATTCTTTGCCTCAGCAAAATAAAGCAAGTCTATCTTTGGAAATTCGACAGCTTCTCAAAGAACAGGACATACCGAAACCAAAAGAAGGCGAGAAGGTAGAGGCAGAGCCTGTTTCTACTTACCTTTATGACGAAGACAATAATAGTGATGCTGAAAGTGATTAGGAATAATAATTTTAGTGATTTCAACTTTAATTATAAAATTAATGAGTATAATTTAAAAGATTTTCAGTGATGTTGTTAACTTTAATTCATATAAAAAGTAAAACATTTCTTAATATGCGATGTAATTCATGGTAATATAAAATGTAATTTATAATGTATTTTTTTCTTTCTTCTTTCTGTTGTCAGAAGAAAAAAAAGAATATTCTTAATGTTTTGTTATTTTATTCAAATGTTGCATATGATTTGTATTAATAAATATTAAATGTACTTCATATCTTATTATTCTAAAATTAGGTAAAAAGCCACATCACTTTAACGTATTTCCTTTAATATAGGTAATATTTCGCGGAACTACCTCATTCAAACCATTTCTAATAATAAGATTGACTTACATTCTTCCAATACATGCCTTAATACTGATACAATAATGCGTAATATTGACATACTATCATATCATTATTAAAAAATAATCATATACTATTTCCAATAAACGAAATAACATTAACATAATCAAGTATTGTACCATTATTATTAATCTAATACAATTATATATTATTTAAAGTTCACTTCCTTTGTTGGTATATTCTCTTTATTGAAAGTTTTCTCCTTCATTTCTGACTAAATCCTGGAAAAATGATAAAGTGTTCTGGTTCACCATATATCCTCTGTCTTTGTTCATTCATTTAAAAGTCTTGATGACACACGCTTCTATTACATATCTGCTATGTTTGTCTCTAATTTTGAGATGAATTTTATCCTCTGGGTCCGGGTTATAACCTTCTGTTAGGCAATGCTCGGCCCAGTTCGATGCTTTTGGGCGATTGTTCCGATATGCTGTTATGTGTTCATCAACCTGTTCCTCCAACATTCACCCTGTGTTTCCAAAATATATCCGCCCACATGTTCGACACTTTAGTTTATAAATAGTCCCCATCATTTTTCTCTCTTCTTCTTCACCTTCTTAGTCAGTATAGATTTAATATTCTTTCCTTTTTTCTATATGATCCTAATGTCATTATTAGAACATATATCTGCAATCCTTTTGTTAATTCTAATCCCATTTGGTAGTTTTATAATTTTGTTATATGATGACTTGGGTTTCTTTTCTTTTCTTTTAGCTTTCTTTACAAATCTTTGGAAACATCCGTTGATGAAAGGATCTGGGTATTCGTTAATCCTTAGGATCTTCTTGAAATTCGTTATTTTTTCGTCCCATTTTTCTTTGTTACTGGTGTAAAAGGATTGCAAATATAAAGGTTTGATTTCTGGTTGACTTTGGTTTATGGTAAATGGTTGTCGTTTAAGTCATTAAAATTGAATTCATTATGTTTATTTTCTTTTAATATTGTTTTAGTCATTTATATAATTTAGCCAATGGTGCCCTTTTGTGTTTTACCACATCTGAACTCCCATTATCTTTGTGCACTGATGCATCAGACTGGATTGCTTTCTATTTCAAGAAATTGAACGATGCTCAGAAATCTTACAGCATCTACGATCGTGAACTCCTGGGTGTGTATCTTTCAGTGAAACATTTCAAGTATATGTTGGAAGGAAGAGAATTTGTGATTGTTACAGATCACAAATCCTTAAGTTGTATACTCACTTATTATTTTTGAGTATTATAAATTTCTAATTTCTGTCGTATTAGAAGGGATAACATTATTATTCTATATTTTGTTTTTAATATTTTTATATTGATTTATTCAACCACTTTATTGTTAATTTAATATAATTTGATTTTTGTATTAATGTACTTTAATTATATTTAACTTCAGCACCTGCACACAGGATACAGGGGAACCTAGCAGGACTGTAATTTTTAGTATTTTAAATAAAAAAAAATGAAAATAGAATTTTGTTCCGCTAGATCCCCATTATGAACCAATGTGCAGTGTTTTGGTTGCAGGGAACAAGACCGCTTTTCTAAAATCTGCAAAGTGTTCTGCATTCAACCAGAGTGTCTTCCAGTAAAGTGAAAAATGGATTTTCTTCAATACTAATTGGTGTACGTGGTGCACTTGTTATTCTCCATAGGAGCACTTTCTTTTTCTGTTAAGACGTGGAAAACTGCTCCATCCATAGGTTGAAATAAATGAGTAGGATTCGTCAGTGAGGCTATTAAAATAATATCATTTTCTTCACAAAATTTCCTCGGATACCAGGAAAGGTGTCACTCAAATTCATGAATGAAAACAATAAATGTTCATTTTCTAACCCACTGATGAAAACATTATAATAATCTTGAATTTTCTCAAAATTCTAAGTATGTTGTTACACAAATAACAGATGTTCTAATACTTGACATCTAATGTATTGGTACTTGACTTGGGATGTCAAAGCTTGCTTTCTTTTACATTTACCACATTTTTTCTTGAAGTTTAATATTAATAAACTACTTACTTTCAAAACTTTTGCTGAATATCGGAGTGAAAAGAAGAAAGAAAATTGAATGCCATCTTGTGTGGAATGATATCGAGGGTTTCTCTCAAATGGCAAGACAATCAACTAATAAATAATGTAGGAAAATATTTATTTTAGAAATATTGCATTTTATTTCCAAAGCTCTCTCTTTCATTATTAATAACTAACTTTATTGATTGTAATCTATCGGTAACAAAATAAACATTAAGATTCGAATAGAATTAAAAATAGAAACTTACTTTTAATTTATATAATTAGTGTATTAATAAATATTGAGCACTTAACGAATTCAAGAAAATATTAAGAGAATCTCTTTGTTTTATTGGGCTTTAAACATATTAATCTACTTTAACTTTTTATGTTTTATTTTGTTGAAAAAAACAAACAAGTCTAGATTCAGAATTCATCATATTTTCTAGCTTCACAAATAGTACAATGCTTCCCAAATAATATGCATTTAATGAAATTTTATTTGGCATCTTATAAAATAACATTTCTTTTAATAAAAACAGATCTAATTATTTACAATTTTTAATACAATTACGCAACATTTATTACTAATTTAATAATAACTAAGAATCTTTTACCTTAGCATATGAATGAATAGGAATCCAATCTTTAGGAACATCAGGAAAACTAACACGCAAGTAAGTTGATTCTCCCAAACATAATGGATCATCATCTGAAAATACATTAAACATTCCTTAATTTAGAATTTCACTGTTTCATAATGTGGATATTTTTTATTAATAAATAATAAATTAATATTAAACATTTTTTTTGAATGCTTCAAACGTTTTAAATTATTGAAAAATAATAATCATTCATAATATGTGGAAAAAATAGAAATAAGGACCATGCACACAAATTCTTAATAAATCAAGATACACTGCTGTTTGTAAAAAATGCAACACCATGAAGGAATCATCAGAATTAAATGAAATTTAATGCCTAAACGACTTGTATTGGTAAAAATAATTAACGAAATTTTCAAAGCAAAAAAACAATATTAAGTGTCCCAAATCAGTATTTGGTGTAGCCACCACGCGCTGCAATAAGTGCTGCTATACGACGTGGCATGGAGTCAAACAGATTTTGAATGTCTGCTTGTGGAAGAGAATTCCATATTGCTTATATTCGCAGCCAAATTTCGTCTTTTGAAGCTGCAGGACGCGGATCACGAGCGAGACGCCGACCAATCACATCCCGCATGTGCTCAAAGGCGACATATCCGGCGAATAAACAGGCCACGGAAGAAGTTGCGTGTGTTGGGCTGAACAGAAGTCTCGAACAGTCTTTGCAGTATGTGGGCGTGCATTATCCTGCTGAAAGATAGCTCCAGGGAGGTCTTGAAGGAAGGGAACGACTTCGGACTGTAGCACTTCACGGACGTACCTATTGCTATTGAGATTACCCTCAATTTGTAGCAAATTGGATCGTCCATGATACGAAATCGCACCCCAGACCATTACTCCGGGTGTTCGGCCACTATGTTGTTCGATAACGCACTCTGGAAGGCAGCGTTGACCGGCATAGCGTCCCACAAATTGAAGCGTGATTCATCTGAAAAGACAACTTGGTGCCAATCAGCTTGCCAGGCTCTGTGCTCATGAGCCCATTGCAGACGCAGCCGTCGAACGTTTGCCGCGAGGGGGATCCTCTATAAAGGCACCCTTGCACGCAGTCCACGGTTTAGCAAACATTGACGAATTGACGAAGCCGACATTAGTACACCTATAGCAGTAGACCAACGTGCTGCCAAATGCCTGGAGGAAGCTGTACGGTCATTCAGCGCCATGCGGAGCAGGTGTCGATCGTCGCGAGCTGACGTCACCTTCCGTCGTTTACGGCCAGTTTTTCAGGTTGTTCGGTGCTTGTCGGTCCACTGCTTCCAAACTCGCATTACTGTGGAACTCTTCCGCTGCACATGAGCTGCTATTGCGCGATAGGAAAATCCTCCTTCTCGATAGCCGATAACCCTTCCCCGTTCAAACTGCGTAAGTTGCTGGAATTTCTTCTTCTTCCATCGTGGAGGCATACTTGGGTCTCACTAAACGTTCGCCACTAATAAATCATTAACTATTGTAAACGTTCCGCTACAGCCCTCTATTCATACGCTTTGAGCATCAGTTCAGAGGGCGCTGCGCATGCCACGCATGCGTGATGGCTCTGAAACTTTACTATTTTGCATAACATTCTACAATTGACATTTGCTGCAAATTTCATTTAATTCTGATGATTCCTTCATGGTGTTGCATTTTTTACAAACAGCAGTATATAATAAACTTCCCATTACATGTTTCGAAGTGTGACCTCATCAACAGATGTATATAAAATAAAACATAATAAAAGATAAGTTGAAAAAGCGGCCATAAATCTAATTTTTATTCCCGGAAATCAACAATAAAAGGAATATCATTAATAGTAGAATTACATAAATTGTTAAACAATGATACAAAGTAAGCAGCATAGTTATTTTTGGTCGTAATCTAAAGCATTTTGAATAGAGACTTCTGCATTGTAACATGTGATCGAATAATGAGCGACTCATGAAATTTTCTGAGATAAGAATCATGCTCTATTGCGTAAATAATTGGATTGTTAGTAAGTATAATATGCCCCGTTTTTCGGTTGTGGTCACCGATTAGGTACTGTAAATTACGCTGTTTTACAGCCCTTTCATGTTCTTTCAAGTGTATTAGGACCTGTCGTTTAGTCTCTCCCACGTATATGCAACAATTATTTACACAATAGAGCATGATTCTTATCTCAGAAAATTTCATGAGTCGCTCATTATTAGATCATATAAATGTTGCAATGCAGAAGTCTATTCAAAATGCTTTAGATTATGACCTAAAATAATTATGCTGCTTGCTTTGTATCATTATTTAACAATTTATGTAATGCTAGTATTAATGATATTCTTTGTATTGTTGATTTCCGGTCATAAAAATAAGGTTTTATGGCAGTTTTTTCAACTTATGTTTTATTATGTTTTATTTTATATACATCTGATCATGAGATCACACCTCAAAACATATAATATGAAGTTTATTATATCTTGGTTTATGAAGAATTTGTGTGCATGGTCCTTATTTCCTTTGAAAAATAAATTTGCATATAAAGATGCAGTACGACGTCAGAGAGGATTAATGTTTATAACGAGAGAGAGAGCCTCGGTACACATAGAAGAGTACAACAACGCATTTGTATCAGTAAATTCACAAGATGACGAATCAAGCGAATCGGATGAGTTGGATGAAGAATCTGAAGACAAAAGACAATCCGAAGATGCGTGTGAAAGATAAAGAAAGTAATGAAGAGCGTATGAAATTAAGATCTAGAGCCAATATCAGATCTAAAAAAAATAGTTTGAAAAGTTTCCATGTTCAAGTAATTGAATCCAAAAATTATAAAGACAGACATTACAGAGTATTCATACTGAAAAATGGAAAGAAGCCATTAATGAAGAGTTGGCAAGTATAAATGATCATAACACATGGAAAAAGGTTAAAAGTTCTAAGTATGCGACACCAATGTCAACCGAATGGAGATTTCGAGTGAAGTACCATGAAAATGGGGAGATAGATCGTTTTAGGGTTCGACTAGTTGTAAATGGGTTTATGCAAAGAAGATATTTGGATTACAATCAAACATATTCACCGACACCTAGTATGACCAATCTATGATTGTTGTTAGCCACTGATCAACATTGGTACATAGAGCAATGTGATATACATGCGGCGTATTTGTATGGAAGTCTTGACGAGGAAATTTATCTTGAAATGCCAGAGGGAGTCGTTCATGACAAAGATAAATATGATAGTGTTCGACTAATAAATGCATTATATGGACTGAAACAAGCGTGTCGACTATGGTATAAGAACTTAAAAAACAAATTGAACCACATTGGTTTTTGACAAATAAAAACAGACCCTTGTATTTATGTGAATACATGTGAATCATCAAAAACCATATTAATTGTTTACATCAATAATATTTTAGTCCTTGGTAAAAGGAAAGCTGAGATTGACAAAACCTTTAATAAATTAGAAACAGTATATAAAATCAAGAAAATGGGGAATATACACGAATTCCTGGGAATGAACATTGACTACAACCAACCAGATGGAAAATTAGAAATAGGTCAATACAAGTTTGTGACTGATTTACTACATTCAAATAGTATGCAGGACTGCAAAGGTATATCAACACCGATGGAAGAAAAACGAGGACTAACATCTTCAGGAAAAAGGATTTTGGATTTGCAAGAACAAACAAATTTCCGAAGTGTCATCGAAAGTTTAAATTATTTATGCAGCACTAGCAGGCCCGATATCAATTAGGCAGTTGACCAACTTTCTAGAAATACAGCCAACCCACATAAGAAGATAAACAGCAGATGAAATGTGTCTTACAATATTTGCAAGACACAAAACATCTTAAATTGGTTTATTCAACATCAGAAGATCAATTGAAAACCTATTGTGATGCTTCTTGGGCTGATGACCTGACTGATAGAATATCCACATCCGGTTATGTCATGATATTAAGTAATGGACCCGTACATTGGATTATCCGCAAACAACAGCTAATTCCTTCGTCCACGCAAGAAGCGGAATACATCGCTTTGACCTTGATTGATTGATAGATCAATCTGAAATGTAATTAATGAAATTCAAGAAAGGAAACATGTCATTGATCCCAGTTTAGTTTATTGTGACAATCAAGCTGCTGTAAAGTTAGTGTCTAACAAAAATAAAAGCAGGCATATTGATATTCAATATCATATAATTAAAGAAGCTGTAGAAAATTGAGAATTGTCATTACAGTATATTGAATAAAAAAATGTTTCTGATGGATTGACCAAACCTTTAGTAGCACCAAAATTAAATAATTTTGTCAAGCTGTTAGGAATGAAATTGTAAGTTGTTACCAACATTTGAAGCAGGGGGTAGTTTTGTGGATATTTTTTATTAATGAATAATAAATTAATAATAAAAGTTTTTTTTCAATGCTTCAAAAGTTTTAAATTATTGAAAAATAAAAAGACGCAGTATGATGTCAGAGAGGATTTACGTTTATAACAAGAGAGAGAGACTCGGTTTGGTGACTAGACAATTGGAGCCGTTCAAGTGAAGGTTGCTGCAACTGAGGAGCTACATGTAACAGGAAAAGAAGTACTGGTGGGGTAGCGATAATTGGCGCAAGGAGGTTTGCTGTCAACTACCTGGAACTGCACCTTCATTGATGGATTAAATGCGAATTAATCTGCAGATGCTTATTGAACTAGGACAGCAGCTTTTCACCATGTGAGTAATTTTATAATTATAGTAATTTCTATTGAAGAATACCTGACAAGTTCACATTATGTTGTAACAGGGAGTTCGATTGAAATTTCGAATTCACATGTGTTCAACAGCATTAGAAGTCATCTAATGCTTCATTGAGGTTAAGTTTCTCAAGAGAAGAAATTCTAACTACAACATTGCGACGAAATGAATTGAATCTAATTAGCTAAGTTTAAGTTTCTCAAGTGAAGAAATTTAACTATATAAAGTGCAACGAGAAGTAAGTGAACTTAACTGTGAATTAAATTTATTTTATTTAATCGAAAGTATTTTCTTCATAAGTTTATTAATTAACTGTGAATTAAATAGTGCTTCGAAAAGTGTGAATTTAGAAAGTGATTCTCATTCAAGATACTTTGTTAAATATAAGTATTTGCATAGAGAATATTTATCTTCAACTAAAATTAGTGTGATGTGTTCATGAATACAGATTAATTAAAATTAGATAGACGTGAACAGTTAGTGATAAATAAATTATGACTAAAGAAGGCTCAAGATAACTTATTTAGTGAAGCTTATTCAGTAAAGACTGCGTTGGAATATGGACTCTCATATCTACTCATTGACAGTTTACAGTGATTTATGACACTGTGATAAGCTATATTATTTTAATTGATAGAAACAATTCGTGTAATGTGCAAGAACTTTAATTATCCAGGACTGTTATCAAAACTCAGCAAGTGATAATTTTGTACTAGAGTGCACAAGTGAATAATAAAAAAAAACAATCGAGATTTTCATTCCTTTACATAAGGTTATGGGCCCAGCACGTTTCCACTGATCGGAACAGTGACTGTATGATTAAAATAAATTGTGGAAAGCACATTGTAGAGCCCAATTAATCTCAAAACTACAAAATGGCTGAAGTAGGAATGACGAAACCTGTTACTAGCATGTTCAATGGTAAGAACTTACCACTAGGCGAGTAGATATGAAAAACCAATTAATTAAAGATGGCTTATGGAAAGCTGTCAATATTTCCATAACCGAAATAGATAAGTCAGAAGATAAAACTGAAAAACGAAAATTACAAGAAAAATTAAAAAAAGTATATGCCACCATAGTAAGCTTATTAGAGAATAGATATAAATTAATAATTAAAGAAGATAGTGAACCCTGCAAATTACTGGAAGAATTAGATAAAAAGTCTAACAAAGTAGATTATTTAAAAATTACCTGGTTGAAGAGAAAGATATATGAAGTTACAAATTTTGAAGACAGTTGTAATTTGGAAGAAATCATTCTGAATATGAAGTTACTAATAAGAGAACTCGAGCAGATAGAAGGAAAAATCGGAGATAAAGAACTGTGTTGGATTTTGCTATCAGGCTTGCCGACCGAATTTGATGCTACCACTCAAGGTTTGATGCTGACTGAAAATACACCTCAATTTTTGTTTGACGTCATAGTGGATAGAATAATACAAGAAGTAGATCGAAAAACTGATGATCAAAAGGAGACAACACATACAGAAGTAAATGCAAACAAATCATATCAATATAAATATGTGGAAAGACGAAAATGCTACATATGTGATAAACCGTGACATATAGCTAAGAACTGTCGATTAAAAGATAGAAAACATTCAAGATGTTGAAAGAAGGATACAGTGAAAGGAACGAATCATGTAAAATGAAACCATATTGAGGAGTAGTATCAGTGTCAATTGTATGAAAGTATAGGTTAGCAAGTATAAGTGAAAATACATGGTTACTCGACAGTGCTAAAACTATCATATACGTTGTAAAATAAGTAATTTTCAACAATATACTGAATTGCATGAACCCATAGACAGACATGGAGCATCAATTACACCCATACAAGCTATTGGGAAAGGAAATGTATAATTACAATGCCATATTAGTCAATATAAAAGAGTTATTTTATTGATGCATAATTTTTTTATGTTCCTGATTTGGGTGTAAATCTTATATCTTCCACACAACTCGCACTAAAGGGATTCATTCAGTGTATGGAAGATAGAGAATATATAGTGACAGACAAGAAGAGAAATAAAGTTTTAAAAGGTATTTTAAATAACCATTTATATCATGCAAATGTCCGAGTAGAGCAACCTTGCAAAATAGTTTTGTGAAAACTGAAGGAAACAGGTACATTATGGCACGAGAGGTTAGAACACATTTCTTATCACAAATTAGATTACATTATTAAAGAAAAGCCATTGCGTGGCATTGATGTCAGATCAGTGAACTCAATCTGTGAACCATGTAAACTCGGAAAAAAAATGATTGATATCCAGCATAGAAGGTTAAATTATATTAGGAGAACTGAAACGATGGAACTTATTCATACTGATGTGCATGGGCCGATAAACATTAAAAACCCCTATGGAGTGCAATATGTGTTAACTTTTATTGATGAGGAGAGGTTTTGTTTATTTACTAAAATCAGAAGGCGACGTTGCAAAGACTACCAAAGACTACATTGTATTCATTGAAAGACAGATGAATAAGAAATTAAAACGTTTAATGTCAGATCAGGATCGAGAATACATAAATGAAGATCTGCAACACTCTTGAAGGAAAAAGGCATTCAACATTGTCTATCTATAGGGTACACTGCTCAAAACAATGGAATAGCCAATGCTTTAATAGAACTCATTTGGATACTTCCAGAACCTTCCTTATTGCTTCAAAGCTATCTCTTAGTTACTGGGTTTTAGCTATAGAATGCGCAAATTACCTACTAAATTGCACTCTCTGTAAAACTGTGCAAAATAAAATTCCATTGAAATTGTGGAACAACGATAGATATGATCCTAATGTGAAACATCTCAGAAAATTTGGAAGCCTAGTTTATATAAGGATAGCGAAAATTCATCGCACTTCCAAATTTCAAGAACAAGTGATTCGTGGAATCCTGGTTGGATACTCTCCTAAGGTGCGTGGTTATAAAGTGTGGGTACCAGAAAGACGAAGAGTTGAAGAAATAAGCAATGTTTATGTAAATGAAAACTTACTGGGCGCTGACTTTATCAAAACAAATGAAATACCCATAGAAGAGTACAACAATGCATTTGCATCAGTAAATTCACAAGATGACGAATCAAGTGAATCGGATGAGTTGGATGAAGAACCTGAATACAAAAGACAATCCGAAGATGAGCCTGAAAGTGATGGGGAAGATAAGAAAGTAAGGAAGAGAGAATCAAATTAAGATCTGGAGCCATTACCAGATCCAAAACAACTAGTTTGAAAAGTTTCCATGTTCAACATGTTCCATGTTGAAAAGTAATTGAATCCAAAAATTATAAAGAGGCATTGCAGAGTATTCATAATGAAAAATGGAAAGGAGCCATTAATGAAGAGTTGGCAAGTATAAATGATCATAACACATGGAAAAAGGTAAAAATTCCCAAGTAGGACACTGTGATATATTACATTATTTTAATTGATAGAGACAATTAGTGTAATGTGCAAGAACTTTAATTATCCAGGACTGTTATCAAAACTCAGCAACTGATAATTCTGTACTAGTGTCCACAAGTGAATAAAAAAAAACCAATCAAGATATCATTCCTTTACACATAATAATAAAAATACAGTAATAAGATAAAAAAGATCTAGCTAGATTACTATTTCTTTGTTAATAGATGTGGTAGCCCTTCAAAACTGCATATTTCATTTCTACTCGAGTGAAAATTGTAACTGGTTTCTGTTAGTCTTTTATCTATCTGAGAAGAATTCAAATGGAGCAATTAATGCAAAGGACGAAGGCTCTTCTTTTCTTCAATTACATAGATATTAATATGTTATCTTTTGACTTAGATCAATAACAATAATTATTTAGTTACTGAAAATAAGATCAGTTTTAAGTGAAACCAATAAAATCAAAATTAGTTCAGTTAATATTTTCTTAGTGTCTAAGAATAAATAACTTATAATAAGCTATGATCATTCAATGGCAGATATATAGTTATATGAATGAAAATATAAATTAACAATTTTATTTAATGAAATATGTAAATCTATTAGTTTAAATTTATTACACAATTGTGCTTAATTCCAATATAAATAATAGGGAAATTTTAGAATTTTAAAATACTTACTAAATTTGATAAATGCGCATTTCCCGCTTGCAGTTCGTTTCAAAGTAATTTCTACTTTTGAATCATTCAGACACTGGTGATTAGCAGAACTTCCACACTATAATGATAATAAACATTGCTACTTCAATTTCAAACCTATCATTGGCATTGACTGTACAATATAAATAATATTTATATAAGTAAAGTGATGATGTGAAACCTTACCAGCCACGTAAACTGACTAAAACTTGTTTTAGTGATTTTTTTTTCTTATTTTTCTTAATTTATAATAAAAGATGCTAATGTAAAGAACTTTTTCAGTGAAACTTTTCATTTATTAAACAGAGAACTTCGGTGATTTGTGGTGGCAAAGAAATTATCAATTACACTCCACCCAATTCCACAGGCCAATAATTAGATCGTTTGTAGGGTTCTAGAGAAAAAGCCGAAATAATATATGATCATCCCTAAGGATGTTTGGGTGCAGAGGATAGACTCACTCCTCTTTAATCCAAAGAAAGAAGTGAAAAGAATCATATAAAAAAAACTTCAACATTATTCTTAATATATACAGTGTGACATATCTTGACTTTTTTTGGAGCATGTCTGGCGTGATGGTTCGAAATGCGTCGTCAACTGTATTGCGCAATTCTTCATTTGTAGCATAACGACGTTCAGACACGTAGCCTTGGTGAATCCTCACAATTAGTTGTCAGGCGTCGTGAGGTCAGGACTTCATGGTGGCCATTTTAATGGAGCTGGCGATGCCGGAGTACTGCGACCAATCCAGCGTCATTAAAAAAGTTCATGAAGAAACCTGCACACAGTAAGAGCGAAGTGAGCATATGCCCGTCCTGCTGTAGCCGTATGCGTGTCAAATGTTCATGAAGATATCCGCGTCTTCAAGATGTTGTAGGATTAACCATGTTTGTAACATATGTAAACAAGTTTCGCCGTTAATATGACAATGAAAAAATGTGGTCCAAACAAATAATAACAATAGTATATAATTGAGGGTACGGAAACTTTCCTGCCACACTATAGAATAGAGTTAAAGGTATACAATTTTTGAAAAGTTGCCATAATACTAAAGTAGGTCAAGTTATGGTAAAAAATAAAAAATTATCTTTTCCATGGACTTAACTTTTAATAAGGAAAGACTGCAATTGGTAAAACAAATTAAGAGATTAATTAAAAGATTATTGGCGAAACTAAATATATTAGAAACTTTTGTATTCACTTAATTTTGATTAAGCATTTGACTTTTGACCTAATAAAATCTGTGAAAATACATAATATTGTAAATAAAATTTAATTAGAAATAAAATGATCCATAATGCAAAACTATCTAAGATACAATAAAGTATTGAGACACAATACTTTTACGAACAGAACACTTTTATGGAGAAAAAAATCGAAATTTATAAATTTTCAACTAACCTGCATATGAATTTTTCTTCGTATTTTCTCTATATTGAATTCATATAAATCCCAGAGGGTATTTATAGTTACATCTGGTAATCTAAGGAGATCGTAAAATGTAATATCATCAGCATGTGTTACATTGAATAATTTCTCGTATTTATTCCGAAGATGTTTGGTAAAATCATTGTTGGCAGTTAATTGTGCAGGGCAGAAAACGAAAGGATAAATGTTCATGACATCGCTTTCTTCAAAATAAGTTTTCAAAGCTGGTTCACCATACTTATATTCTTGGATGTGGTTGGAGATTTGATAAACACTTAAGGCAAAGCAGGTAGAAAGAAATCTTGTATTTCTTGTATCTTGACGTATCTTGTAATGTTTTTAGCTGAGGAAAATATAATTCTGTCATAACCAGGGACGCTGACTAACAGCGCATGTCCTAAATCATCTTCTTCCTTTACGGATGATTTTGTGTTTGATAATGAAGGTTTCTTTAAGCTGAACTTCATGATAGCAAAATTATTCTGTCTGTTCCTGTTTTAACACGATGGTTTCTTTGCTTTATATAACTTCCAGGATTAATCTTCAAATGTCACAAGTTTTCTTCTTCTGATTTTTTTTAAATTTAATCATATTTTTTTTTAGACGAAAGAAAAATAAAAAGTGATTATTATTTAAAAAATATTTAATAAGAAAGTTTTAATTCCAAAAGAACTTAACACAAAAGCATCATTGTAAAACAATGGACAACTGTAAATGTTAAATGAAAAGATTACTATCAATTAAGTTTTTAAAGTAATATCTTGTAATCATAGAAACATATCAATAAATTTTGGGCAAAGTCACTTTGTGGTACAGACGAAGCATGAATTGATTATTAAGTACATGTTTATCAAAGGAATTAAGACTGAAGCAGAAAGGGCACAAGACTGAAGCATTTTATGAAGACCAGTTTTCCAGTTTTTCTAGTGTTTTTTTAATCAATCCAAAGATTCATTTCACTAAAGCTTTTTTAACTAAGAATCGAAGACTCACTACTTTCACTTGAACGCTTCCGTTCTGCATCTGTCTGTTTTTTTACACGAATGATAATGGCTTAACGTATTTTGATTAAATTTGGTACGCAGTTTTCTTATAATCCAACTTAAACCATAGGCCAATTTGTTTTAGTTTGCTCACCGCCCATTCCCTCAAAACGTATCGCAAACAAGATGATAAAATGATTTCTTTTTAATTTGGCACATGATTATTTATTATCCAACTTATTATCCAACTGAAAATATGATCAATAATAATAATGTATATAACTTTGGTTCCTTCCCATGATTAACAACGGAACACATTTGAATACCTTACGAAAGGCATCGCGGAAGACGTGTTTAGTCTCATGGTGCCGATGAAGATCTACACTTCGGAGAAACCAATCTCAATCTCCATGTCAACCACGTTCAGTGAAATTTAAAAGATGTGGCCAGGGATGGAGATGACTTCGCAAGACGAATTAGTGAAAATCTTCCGTCGACAACATTACTGACCAAAAATAACGTACAGGTAAAGGTTAATCGGCATCCCACGGAAGCCCTGATTGACACAGGTGCCACAATGTCAGTAATGGCCGCAAAGTATCGCCAATGTAACCCTGAGGCATCAAGGAGCCCGTCTTCGAGGAGCAGAAGTTAATTAATTAGATATTATTGGACGATGCATTGGAAGGGTAATGATCGGTGACGTTATCCAACATGTCGAATTTGTCATTCTGAAGACATATAGGCAAGGCATTATTCTAGGATGGGATTTTTTGGAATTCTCAGTATACATGCCGACACCAGAGATAAAATTCGCACATTACCCAAAAGGAATCACATGATACACATGCTCAAATTTTGTGCTGGTGTCGACATGCACTACTACATGACACAGAATCACAAAAATATATAAAAAAACACCACAAAGATTAAAAAAAAGGATAAAAAAAAAAACAGAAAAAAAACAAAACAAAAATTCAATGCTTTTTTTGTTCTTCATTCGCCACTTAAAATTTAGGTTTGTTTTTTTGGGTTCGCATATACGAGAATAGTTTCTCGCGAATTCACTTCTTTCTTTTTCGATGATAAAATAAGAGAATAAAGACCTTATTCGTTTAAAAATCTTTAATTTTTTTCATTTTAAGTTAGACCTCATAAAATGGGAGGTCTAAAATTTTCACTCAAATTATCATATTTTCTTTTATCTTCTTCATATATATGATCTCTAATAGCTTTATCGGTTCTTTCAGATTCTAAAATCTCGGCTTTATCTTTACCTTTAAATCAAGGTTTGTTCTGAAAACAAATAATAAAAATATTCATGTTTTTATATTTAAGGATATCATTAATGTTTTTAATTAGTCTAAATGACTTATGATCGAAACAGTAGAAAATGAATGAATGAATTAATTAATTAAATTAATTTTATTTAAAAAAATATAATTTCATATTTCATCTTCTGGATTAATCCATTTCTTTTTTGAAAATGAAGAATTTCTTGATTCGTTTATAATTTATTTTTCATTTTCTTTCAACCCCATCCCCCACCCCAAAACCTATGGTTAAATTTTTTTATCAAAAGTTCATATTTTCTTTTTATCTTCTTGATCGATGCGATCTCTAATAGCTTTATCTGTAATTCCATATTCTAAAATTTCTGCAATGTTAACCTTTCTACAAAAACGAACCTTCGAATATTTTCTTGATTTAAAAATTCAAATTTCAAAAATACCTAATTTTACAAGAAAAAACGACTTAAAAATAAAAAGAAATCGTAAATAATGAAAAAATAATGGAAGAAGATTCTTAAAAACATATAAAAGATTTGCCAAATTTCACAAAAAAAGTCTTTAAAATGAAAATAAAACAATAAAAAGACACAAAAAATTAAAAATCTCTAAAATTAAAAAATATATAATATTAATTTGAAAATAAATGGAATATAAAGTTCTTTAAAGGTTTACGAAAATGAAAGATTTTATATATCAAACAGAAGAGAAATATGACAGATGAGAAAATGGAAATGTTTTTCAAATTGAAAAAAACTCTTTCTAAGCGTATACTATAACATACAAAGATAGGAATTATTTTTTTAAAAAAATCTAGATGTTTTGTTCTACATATAATGCATTTACAAGTTAACATGGGTCTTCCTTTTTTTTATAAATTATACGTTTGAAATCGAAAGTTTTCTTTTTTAATTTACATTTAAGATTATAAACAACAGATCTATCGTTGAATTTAAAGCCATACAAAATCTTACTTTCGTTCCAATGATGGGTTTAACGATACTTCTTTCAATTCTTTCTCTAAATGTTGGATTTTTAATATGATTTAATTCATTCAACATATTTTAATCGCGTTCCTCATTTCTTGTTTCAGTTTGTTTATTTTTTAAATAACAAACAAAATGTCTAAAAATGTTTCTATTAATGGGCTTACTCCATGGTTCTGGTGTTAACTCTAAATTTATTCTCTTGTTTAATTTGCAAAAGGATCTTGTAAAAGGATCAGTAAAATTATGCCCGGGCAACTGTATTTCAGGTGCACTAAACTTATCTTGAAGCATTCCAACTAGATATCCACCTCTTTGTTTTTTTTTATTAGTAGTTAATAAGAGAAATAAATAAATAAATTTAAATGAACTTTTAATAACCATTCAATCCAATTTTTGTTTTATATATTTTTCTCCCGGAAACAATTGTAAGTTATTAATAAAATTCTTTTATCTAATATAAATCTCTTCATCAGTTAATTGCGTAGTTTTATATAAATTCAACAAATTTAATAGAATTTGTAGGCAATTTTATATTCTTGCTTCCTTTCTGTTATGTTTAGAGATTTATCTATTGATTCTAATATTGATGATCCAGTTGATAATGGAATTACAGGTAATAATACTATAGCAGAAAAACCAGAAGTGGCAAAAGGAATTTTTCCGACGGATAATGCTCATTCGATATTTTTATAATATTTATAACTTCTTCTATATACATATAATCTCTTTTCTAAGATTTTTTCTAATAAAAGTGTCTTTCTTTAAAAGAATTTATTTAAAAGAAAAAAAATATTTTTTTTAAAATAAGAAGTTTGTTGAAATTTGAAGGATATTGATTAAATTTATGAATAACATCGTAGTGAGTTTTATTTCTATTTCTTTATTTTGTGTATAATTAATATAAAATAATTCACATTTCATACACGAATAATCTTGTATTCGCTTATAAATATTGAAACTTTTTCATTTTCTTTCAACCCCTCCAAACGGAGAGGTAAAAATTATTAATCAAAAAGTTCATAATTTCTTTTATCTTCTTCATCGATACGATCTCTAATAGCTGCTAATTCGATATTTTTATACTATGAATCGCTTCTTCTATTAAAGTTTCTTTCTTTAAGAGAATTTGTTCAAAAGAAAAAAAAAATGAATTTTTAATTAAGTTGTTCGTTGAAATTTGAGGAATATCGATTAAACTTATGAATATTATCATACTGAGTTTTTCTTTTATTCATTGCTTTGATATAATTAATACAATACAATCCACATTTTACAGATAGATAATCTTGTATTTGTTATGAACTATATGGTATTTCTTTATTAGATGTTCTTAAAAAAAAAAATTATTTCCTCTGGTGGATGTCATCCAAAAGAATCGTAATATTCAACGTTTTTGGTTCATTATAATAACAAATCCAATGGATTTCTGGTTTATATGAATTATCTAGATTCATATAACAGATTCATTTTATTTATTCTCATTGACAACTTATCTTTAGAAAATACTCCTTTGAAATTCTTTTCATTTTTGATTATTTTTCTATATCGATATTAGTTAATGGTAATTTAAAATCTACTTTCTTTGATGAGGTTGATAAACTCCTGTCCCCGAAGATTTTTTTCTTACTTTGTTTTTCTTATATCTAGCACCAATTATTTTTTTAAATGTTGCAGCTCCAGCAGCACATATTGCAGCTGGTGTACACAGAGCAACTTTTGCTGGAATCACTGCAGGTACTCTTTAACTTATAAATAGTAAAATTTAGTTATAAAATCCATGTATTATAAGTTGAAAATTTTATTAAAAGAATAGATTGAGCAACTTATAATGAAGATAAATATAGGTTAGGATTAGAGAACATGAAATCGATTTTGATGAAATATGGTTATAATAGAAAATTCATTATTAGTGTTGAAGGATTATGACACTATTAAAATTAAAGAAGTTGAACAAAACAAGGAAGATAGAATGGCTATTCCTTATTTAAACAGAAATAGTTTAGAGTTGAAGAAATTTTATAATGAATATAATATGAAAGTGATATTTGAATATAAGAATAAGTTGAAGAATATTTTATGCCAAAAGTTGAACAGAAGTGAAAATACAGTAGGTATGACATGGATATAGAGTATAAAATAGAATGTGTAAATTGATGGGGGTTTCTAAATTGTAAAGAGTAAACGGACAGTGAAAGAGAGAGTATATGAACACGCAAATTAAATTAAAAAGAAGCAGATAGAAAAATCGGAATTAGCAGAACATTGCTGTAATTTCAATCATAACATGAGTACCAAAGTGAAAATATTGTTTGGTGCAAAAGATAAGAAAACAAGAAAAATTATAGAAAGTTTATTGTTAAGAAACACAAAGAATGAAAATATTAATAGCAATGAATAGAAATAAATAAAGAGTCTGTAAATTAGTTAGATATGATATTATCTAGTATAAATAAGAAACAAAAAATTGTAAAATTTGAAGAATTGCTTTTTTAAAGATTGGATAAAATTGTTGTAATTATGTTGTAATAGAAAGTTTAGGTTAGGTTTGCATTTGAAAGGAGTATTGTTTTGTTGGTTATTTTGTAACAATGTCCAGGATCTGTGACATGGCTTGATATTTAAAAACTAAATTGTTTATGTGATTTTAAAACTTCACAAAGGAAAGAAGAAAATTTTCCGAAAATTAGTTTATAAATATACATGTTTTTGGCGTTGCAGGTGTTTTTGGATGTTATGATATGATGAGAAGGAACATTATAAGGGAGAAGTTCGGACTTAAGTTATATAGATTGTTTTGTTAAGTTATTTTCAGATAAATATTAAATCATTTTGTTTGCTTTTTTTAAATTGTGATTTTTGTGTTTGTGTGTTCTCGTTAGTATTTTTAAATTAAGTATTTAAAAGTAAGTTATTTTTAATTTATTTAATATTGTTTTGTTTGTTTTTTTAAATCTGAGGTGTCTACCAGGTCTACCGGCTTAAATCCACTGTTTGCTCATAGATGGCATAAGTGGTCCTATAAAACGACTATCGAACCGTCGTATTGTTAGTTTCATGCGTTGGACATCTGGCAACAATAAGCAGTGCACAACAACAGCAATTACAAAGAGGAAATTAATTTTTTACTGTGTTAATCATGTCGAGTTTTGTGTCAAAAAAGGAGCATATGCGGGGAGTTCTGCTTTTCTGCTTCAATCTCAAGAAATAGGCGGTCGAATCGCACCGAATGTTTATGGAGGCCTACGACAACCGTGCTCTATCGGAAACAATGTGCAGAGACTGGTTTCGTTAGTTCAAAGACGGCAATTTCGATGTTACCGACAAGGAGTGTGAAAATCGGCCTAAGAAATTTGAGGACAGTGAACTGCAAGCCCTATTGGACGAGATGACACGCAATTGCAAAAAATGCTTGCTGAGCAATTGGGAGTTGCTCAACAAACCATTTCCGATCGCCTACGTGCCATGGAAAAGGTCCAAAAGATCGGAAAATGGGTCTTGCACGAATTGACCGATCGGCAGAAGGAGTGACGCTAAAACACACGCGAAATTTTGCTTGTCAGACAAAAAGAAAGTCCTTTCTGCATCGGATCATTACTGGAGATGAAAAGTGGATCTATTACGAGAATCTTAAAAGCAAAAAATCGTGGGTTGACCCTGGCCAACCATCAACATCGTCCGCAAGACCCAATCGCTTCGGACGGAAGAC
>JAFIDM010001028.1:15065745-15088201 GCA_023159025.1 Thereuonema tuberculata | reverse complement strand
AATTTTCTTTGAGCAATAAGTAATCAATTTGCAATTTTCTTTGAGCAATAAATAATTAATTTGCAATTTTCTTTGGGCAATAAGTAATTAATTTGCAATTTTCTTTGAGCAATAAGTAATTAATAATATATATATATCAATACAAGTAGGCCTATATTGCTGTTCATTTTGAAATTATTAAATTTTTATTATTAAATTATTAAACTATTATTAATTATAATTATAATAATTATTTAATTATTAAATTTTTTTAAAATTATTGCATTTTGATGTATCATCAGTTTTATTAATTTAATTGAAAAATAAGTCTAAACGTTTTGTGAAAATTTCGAAGATTGTATTTTATCGTTTGCCAATATCAATTGACAGCAGTTATCTAATGTTTAGTTGAGAATCGAGATTGAATGGTAAAACCTCAAAAAGTTATAAAAACCTGTTGTTTATATATTTCTCTAATTCTATTCTTCGGTGATTTTAGAAATAATAAAAAAGGAAAGCTAAAAAATGAAATTTGCTAGTTAAGTTCCAAAAACTGATAACATTTATTTTTGCATAACAGTTATTATTGATTTTTGTATCAATTGTTAAGGCTTGAAGTTATAAAAAGTAAAACTTGGAAAACGTTAATTGAAAGCAGAAAAAAAAATTATTGAAAAACAAAAAGGTTGCTTGACAATTTCGCAAGAATTTTTCAAATTCAGTTGAGAAGTTGTCAAAGGCTTTAGTTATTTCGATTACATACTAAAGTTTAAAAAATGTCCTTTAATTAATTTTAAAAAATAGTTTATCTTATTTTGAGTTTGAATATAGTTATTATAAGGCTTAGATCTTTCGCGTTATAAATTGTAAATTTTTATTTTCTAATCAAAACCGACTCTTAACGGAAGGTAATTTTTATAATTCCACCCGACCTCAACTTCGTTCTGTTGGTCACGAAACGCTGGGAGCCTGACCTCCCGCGCCCCAAAGGCCTGTCCAGGCCTGTAGAGGGACACTTTAACTTAACTTTTAATCTTTATAATTAATTAATTTGCGAAGTAAAGGTCGGTGTTCGGCAAATGTTTGTTTTGTAGCTCTTAAGTTAAAAGGAAATACCAAACTTCATTTGCATTTCTACAAAGTAGCTGAATTGTTCAAAAATAGTATTTTTTGATTATTCAGTGTAAGATATTCCTTCAATTGAAATCGTTGTTTAGCCTCAAGTGCTGGATGCAGACACTTTCAATAAAAAGTCACTGTTCGTTTTTGTCTTTTGTTTGTATGAATCCATTATTTCTTGGAATACCAAATCTACCTAATGGAAAATGATCGTAAATGATAGTCTACCAATCAAGAAAAGAACACTGATTTTTATTTTATTTTTGCTTTTCGAATTTCATTTTATTTAGAAAGCACCATTTGGGAAAGCATCATTATTAAAGTTGTCAGACGATACATGCAAATCTATTTTGATCGCTAAATCACATTTAGAAATAAAATACACTAGTAAAAAACAATGTAAAATTCAATGGAGAATCAACACTCAGACGGAATGAACTACTGTATACATCAACCGTATTGCTAATTACACTGGTCAACATGATTTTTTTTCACAAGAAAACTAAATAGTGATTCTAGTGTAGTTTCTTATACTGAATTCAAATATGTAATCAGAATTTTTCCATCAGGCATAGTTTTTTGGTGAGGGTCATTTTTGTATAATATACTTCTGTATATTAGATGTTTTTTATTATAATTCTTGTAAACTATAGAAGTGACAATTTTATTCAGAATAATTTGGCACCATGCAGACTTGTTCGTGCTGAATAATGTTCTAACTCTGTTCAGGCTTATTTATGTTCAAATATGTTCTAACATGTTCAAATATTGCATTGTTTTAGTAAGCAGATGGCCGGTAGCCAGTATTGAAATTCTAGTGAGCCTGGCAACAGATGTAGTGGTTTTCTGCTGTATATTGTTTTTATTTGTAAGTTTTATGAGTTTTATAAACATTTCAATATGCCAAGAAAGGGTTTAAATCAACCAAACAATTTCTGCTATATCAGTGGAGAACTGACTTTCAAGTCTCAGAGGCGAAATTTCACACCACTTGCGAAAAAATGTTATGAGCTTTATTTTGGGTGTAAAGCTGGTGATTTCGATAAAGTCTGGGCCCTAAATGTATGCTGTGTATCACGTGTTAGGCTTGTCACTGGATGGAAAAATGTTAATCATCATATAAACTTACCGTTTTCACACTATGATTTGGAGGGAACAGAAGGACCATTCAACTGACTGTTATTTCTGCTTAACTACATTACATCCAAAACAAAATATACAGTTAAGTATCCCAATTTGATATCTGCAATGAGACCTGCGCCACATAATGAAGAATATCCTGTACCAAAGTGTCCAGATTTCATGACCTTAAGTGATAACTCCGACTCCGACCCAGCTCATACTGAAGACGAAAGAAAGGAGGGTAGTGACCCTACATTTGAAGCAAGTAGTTCATCAGAACCTCACTTTTTACCTCAAGAAGATCTTAATGATCTTATAAGGGATTTAAATTTGTCTAAACAGTCGGCTGAGCTTTCGAGTTCCAGGCTCAAAGGTTGGAATCTACACCAAAAAGATACCCGGATATGCTTTTATCGTAATCGCAATAGTGATTTAATTGACTACTTCTCTAAAGAAGGCCATATAGTTTTTTGTAATAATGTTTTTTCAGTAATGGAGGCTCTTGGAAATCAACATCAGCCAGATGATCCCACCTAAACTTCTTCCCTGAAAATCTTGGGGCTGTCTCTGATGCGCATGGTGAGCGTTTTCATCAGCAGATTTCTACTATGGAAAAGAGGTACCAAGGCAAATGGAGTCCCAGTATGCTGGCCGACTACTGCTGGACCATGAAGAGAGACACCCCGAAAGCAAAATATAGTCGAAAATCATCATATACAACTTTTTAGGTGAGCCTAAATTAGCCGTATATTTATTTTTTAGTGTTTCGTGAGTACTAAATTCTTTTGAAACTTTAAACACGTGTCACAAAAAAACCCTGCCTGATGGAAAAAAATCTGAGAGCATATTTGAACTCAACATGGAAAAGATAATTAGATTCCGTTGATTTAATCCTTGTAAAAGAAAAAAAGTTTTTTTTTTGTAGACCAGTGTTATTGTTAATGTTTTCTTTGTCTGAATGTCTTTCTAACTTGAAATTTTTACTATTTCTTTATATATTTCAGTTCGAATATCATTAAAACTGTTTCCTATTAGAAATTACTATTATTTTCAAAAGTTTTTTTTGTTTATTGATCCAACAAAAAAAGAGCCTTTGGTTCTTAGAACTTTCGCCAATTGACCTCGACAAAGGGGCAATAATTGTGAACAATTTCACCTAATAAGAATCGTTGCCCAGGATACACCATAAGAGGCAAAACACACTATATCCGCAGAAACAAATGAAACACAGAAGAAGAAAGTAGAAACATCATAGCACCGCGCCGGGATTCGAACCCAGATTCCGAGATATCTGCTACATAGAGGTATCACTTCCAAGAGCACTCGGCCATGCCGGAACGGCGTTAGGGTCAAAATTGTTCTCTATTATTTATTTGTTTTCATAATTTATCTGATTTTTTCTAATATTTTTAATATTTCTTCCAATATTTTATTTCTTTCTTCAAAGTTATTGAGTTTTTGTAAATATAATAGAAAATGTTGTTATTTTCAGTAGCTTTTTTTAAAAATTATAATGTAAGTGGACCATATTCCGACACGCTAAAGTTCGAAATTATTTTTTAGTTTTCAGAAGGATTTTTCAAGATAACAAAACCGTAAATAAAAGTTTCAGATTATTATTAGAAATTTAATCGGAAAAATTCAGTTCAAAGAAAAGCGTAATTTTCTAATTTTGTTCAGATGTTTCAATTAGAAATTCGTGTGCTAAAATGCGGCACTGTATGGTGGAATTAAGTTTTATTTATTAAAGGAGAACGTCCAATACTTTTTGATTTTCCGCCAGCAGTAACCTGATACCGCAATGTATTTCGGTGGATTTCAAATTGGTTTGCAACAATTTTTAGTAAAATTGACAATAGGAACAGCTGCTGTGATGCGAGCCTCTGGAATGTTTGCTCATTTACCGATATCTATTCAAAGAAACGAGTTTTTCATTGTGAAGACTTCAAAAAAAAAAAAATAAAAGCTTGCATTTTAAAGAGATAAACAAATTATTAAGTCAATTTCAAAGCACATACACCCGAATATTTTGCTAACTTATTTAATACAAAAATTATTACACACACGACCAAGGTTTCGCTTACTTGCGGGCCGTAACCATTTTCAAGTAATTAATACAAAAGAAAAGTTGGTTTTTATAATGATTATATAAAAACTGTAAACCAATGAAACTGCAATGTGATCCTTGCGTCCCTGTAGTGAGATGCTGACATCTCATTAGCATACAGTCATGGAAGCTAAATAAGTTAGAAAATATTCAGGTGTACGGGCTTTGAAATTGACTTAATAACTATGAACAGTACAGGTAAGATCTTATTTGTTTTATAAAAAAAATTACTTCAGCTTTATAGCCTTATTAATAAACATTTGAAATTTAAAAGAGTTTTTTCATGTAAATGGTTCCGCAAAACACCTGGATGGATTACATGAACTCTCGGGGGTCCGTAGACCACTAATTGTCAACCACGTCTTTTGAGGAATGTGCAATTATCTAATTAAAAAAGATGCTCTTGATCGCGACAAGACATTTGATGCTTTCTGTTATTTTAGTTCATAAGATCATGATTTTTGTGTTTCATTAATTGTAATATGTATTACAGAATAAATAAATTTTTTATAACTTATATATTCATGAGCAAATTTGGAAAAGAAAAAGAAGTAAATCATGCAACAGATTATAGATTCCAAAGAATAAACTTCAGGACTTATTATTTTCATAACTTCTGAGAACTTCGTGATGTTTGGGCTCTGTTTGGTCGACGTCATGATTGCGCTATGTTTGAGATTCACTTATAAAGAGAGGATACGGCTTATATATCGAAAAACAATGTCCTTTTGTGAGAAAAGTAAACGTGGAGTACACGAAGCAATTTAACCACTTAAATAAGTCCTAGTTAATCCCCCAGTTCATGTCTTGTATTTTATCAATGAACTAATAACTCTAACGGTGGATGCCAGTTCACATGGTAGGGAGCTGAATCTTCAACAACTTGATAATCCAGTGGCTTATATATCAGTAATATTATCCTCCATCCAAAAATCAAATTGAAAAAGAACTTTCTGCAATAGTCTTTGGTTGTCAATGCTTTAATTATTAGTTGTTGGTAACGATTTTCTCTACAGGGTAGAGGATATATACAAGTTGTTTCTAATTTTGCAGGACAATCTTTAATGAGAGAAACTGCATACCGAAACTGACATTTTTTGTTCAAGCAATCTATGACCGCAACTTTTTACATTCTATTACTGGTTGAGGAACGTTTCTATATCACCACCAGAGCTGTTGAACGTAGTGAGCCAAACCACCGAATGGAGAATTTTGCACCAAGGGCAATCACACCTATACATTCTATTACAATTAGTCTGAGTCTTTTAGTTTTCCTGAGATATGCTTCCAAAGTAGGTATTTTGTAATGTTATCGAAAGTAAAAATGAATTTTTAAGAAAAAAGCAGGATATGTATGTAATTTTAAAAAGGAAGTGAATAGGTACTTTCTGATGTATATATAAAATAAATATTCAACAATTCCGAAATTGCTTTAAAATGTCTGAGATTCTGAAATTGGAAGTAAAGTGATAAGTGGCAAATTTAACTGATTGTCAATCGAATATTTACTATAGATAAGTGAATTTCGAATTGATTTTTTGTTCAGAGTTTCATATTCATAATGCAAACGATTCTAAACTAGGATTAGTTAAGAATAGTTAAACTAAACTAGGATTAAAAAGCACTTAACTAGATAATAAAAAAGAAACAAAAGAACTTATCAAGTTTGATACGTCCATTGTTCCATTGGCTCCTTCCCTGTTTTTGGCGTCTTCTTCTGTCTCTTCTAGAGGAGTCCCTTTTTCCAAGAATTTAGGTTACTCCTTTAGAGTCACTTCTGCAACATCTTGGTTGATGCTTGGTTGAAAGTTTAATTTCGCCAGATGATTTACAGATTCCTCATCTAGTCCAATGACTAGTCTGAGTCCATGTTTTTTTTTCTTGGTCTCCATGATTCTCCAAGTAGAGGCTTTTAGACCAGGATTCTGTCTATCAAGCAGATACGTCCCCTCGCTTGGGTTGGAGATTTTTACGGGAATCCAGAGCTCTGGTCAAACGGGGGATTTTAGTTGCTTCTACAGCAGAAAGCACAACCCCTTCCCAGATTCTTAAGTTGGGGACTGTTCTGAGAAGCCAGTCCCTACTGAAGATGTTGTCTGCAGAAACAAAGATGAAGTCTGTCCTGCGTCTAGTTCCTTTGAAGCGAGGTACTTGTCTTCCTTCAGGGATCTGACGGATCAGCCGTTCTATGGCATAAGACAGCTCCATCTGCTCTTCTTCTGTGAAGTTCTCAGTCTTATTTGACTTGCTTATAGCCACTTGAAGAGCAGGGTCCGCTGCTGTTACAGGGCAAAGCTGCTTGTATCAGATGGTTGTCCCCGTTGTTTTTTTGGAACAGATCTTGCTTCGGGTAGTGTACTACCTTGGGATCTGTCACGTTTTGTGCCAGACTCCTTGGTCCCACCTGAGGGTGCAGCAGGTCCCGGTGCTCTTTGGGTAGGCGTATCGGCAGCCCTTCCTGGATGACCAGTTAGAGCAGTGCCTCCACGGCCCTTCCCTCGTGCACCGGTTATGCCAGCTCCCCTTCCAGCAGTCTCTTGAGAGGCGGTCATGGCTGCCGCCCTAGCTTTTCCCCTCCTTTCCTTTCAGCACCTCTAATTGTTGCGCGTTTTATTACGTCTTGTATTCTCACGGTAAGTTCCCTTGAAGGTTTCCTACCGGAATCAGAACCTTGGGAATCAGGAGGTTTCGGTATACGCCGTCCCTCCTGTGTTGTATCGAGAAAGATAACTTCCTCGTTCGCACCCTGAATAGAGATATTTGCAGAGGGCACTTCTTCAGTGCCCTCTGTTAAGGTATTATTTTTATCATCCACACATCATTTTTTCAAAATTGGGGGAAATAAACAGTCAGCCTGCGAAGAGCCCCCATGTGGAGCAGGCCTAAATACTTTGGGATGCGGCCTGGTTTCCCAGAGGCACCGTTTAAGACACTATTACCCCAGTGCCATCCATCCATCGGCACGGTCCCCATGACACCTTAGATTGGTGGGGCGTCTAATTCGGGGTGCAAAGCACTGCCTCATCTTCCACAGTGTCCTCGGACCCCGCGGAGACGAAGATTTTCACTATCTACCACCCAAATCCCTCGGGTACAATCCAACGACTGTCACCCGGCCTGGTACGGCGAGTGCTAGTAGCAATCTTATGTTAACTAAACTAGGTGTAGGTGCATAGGTTTTCTGATAATCAGTGCCTTGGGGTTCCAGATATCCGCATACTACAAGTCTGGCTTTTAACTTGACTACTCGTCCTGACGTATCCTTTTTCATTTTAAAAATCCACATGGTTGATAGGGGACGTTGGTGCTGAGGAACTTTAACCGGTTTCCAAGTTTTGTGTTCTTCAATATTCTTGAGCTCTTCTTTGATTGCCTTGCGCCATTGGTCACAATTTTTGCTTTGGATAGCCTTCATAGTTCCTCGACGTTTCTTCGATCACATGATACATCCGATGGATATATTTGATAGTTCTTCTGCCAGATGTTAGTGTCATGTAGTTTCCATCTTCTGAGTGTTCGCTCGAACTCATCTTTTTGCCTTTTTTCTGCAATTGAGTCTTCATCGCTTGAACTGCTCTGCTTAGCATCACGGTTTTTTTTAAGCCTTTTTATATATTTTTTATATATGTGGGCTGTTACGGAATTCATGGCTTTTAAAAATGAGCTTAGAACATCTTTTTCAATCTTATGTTTTTCAAAAATGTGGAATTTGTTTTACTTCCGTGAATATTTCACGGGTTGCCACTAGTTGTTATTATAATATAAACATATGATCCGTTGTGACCTACTTAATAACAATGTGTAGACTGGCAGGTGAAAGTGGGAAAAAATCAATTACAAATGAACCTGCCCGAACACATCTGTAACTAACTCAACTCCGCTTTCAGCTTCTCACTTACAACAAAAATATTAAATCGTAATCTTTCGATGTACTCGGTTTAGAAGGTAATGGAGTAGCATTAGAGTCACTGCTGTCCTCGTCACTATCTGTATAAGAATCAGGTCGGATGGGAACAGGTAGTCCATCTCCGTGAGGCACTGGACGCATAGCTGATCTTATGTTAGGATACGTCAATGCTGACTTTTACTTCTTTGAAATACCATGTTTTAAGGGAGTTGTCATTCCAAAATAACAATCATTTCCGGGGTTTAATGGTTCTCTCCAGATCATCGGAAAAGCAAAGCCCATTGACGATCTTTTACAATTCAACCACGAACGAAGACCTGTGGTACAAGATATGTAACAAATATGAGGGGACCAGGGTTTGTCATGGTCACCTTCTCTGTTGCTGTGCACTGCGGATAAAAATAGGCTTCCAACACTGCATGATGTGAAGTAAGAGCGTTAGAAACGCTATGCTGTTTAACGTATGTGGGATTTCCATGGCAGTTTCAGGACAGGCAAAATTAATTTTTAGCACTAACTGATTCTGAACTCCTCCCCCATATCTATGAAACTAGAGCTAATCTGAGATTTTAATGGTCATTTCCGTGTTGAGCATGGTCGATTTAGTAAAGATCAAATGGTTTTGTTCAAGATACATTTTCACTGTTGCCTAGTGTAATCAGTGGTGGAAACTCACAGGAAAAGAAAATTACCTCAGGAATCCAACGGCTGAACCTGTAAAAACAGAACCTATCATGGCTCAGTGAAGTAAACTGAAGAAACAAAGACAACTGGAAGCAAAAACCGTGGTCTCTAAAGTACCGGAAAATACTTCCACTAAGCAGGTAGCTACCAGGAGTGGGACCGGTAAAAGGCCCATCTCTGAGGAAAGCAATCTCTCTCCTAGGGGTAAACCTGCGAAAACACCAAAAGGACCCTTCAAACCCTTCATCCTACAGGGACATTGCATTTGCCATTAAAATGGCGATTGTACCTGTAAATTTTCCTGAATGTAAACTAACAGAGGAAGAAACCAATGTCATTGAAAATGACATTCTCGGGGAGATTGACAAAATCATACCTGGGAAGGCTAATCCTCAGTTTGAGGAAAGTAGATTTCTCGGCAGTTACCTGAGAGTAACATGTACCAGTAAATCTACTAAAGAATGGTTAGAAAGTCTTTTTAAAGACTCTAATAAATATAAAGTTATGGAAGTTAAAGATCTTCCAAAACCAATAAAAGTATTAGTATGGATTCCAGCTCACCGCAGCTAGAGGTCAAAACGACTAGAGATACAGAACCAGGGACTAAATCCCAGGAAATGGAGACTCATTAGTCGTAGAATTAAAACCAAAGAACAAAAGTTCCCATTGTTACAACAATTAGCAGAAAGGAGTTATAACAATTACTTTAAAAAGAAGGTCGAGCCAATTGTTGAAAAATTGAATAAAAAGACCGTCTGTTTATGATTTATAACTCATTTGATAATCAAGGTCGGGAGCGGTGGGTCTGTGTGGGCTGGCTGGTCGGGGAATAGGGCGGAGAATAGGTCCATTTAATAATTTTGTTTTAAATGAGAAGTTGAAAGCAGAGTTGAGTTAGTTACAGATGTGTTCAGGCAGGATCATTTGTAACTGATTTTTTCTTACTTTCACCTGCCAGTCTACACATTTTTATTAAGTAGGCCACCTGCCAGTCTAGTTGTTATTCATATGCTTATATTTTAATAACAACTAGTGGCAACCCGTGAAATATTCATGGAAGTAAAACAAATTTTTAGCTGCTGTGTCGGCAATTCGTTGAGTTGCTAAAAGATAAAAGAATATTTAAAATCTTTAAAATTTATAATGTGTAATAAATTTAAAAATCGGAGGGTACTTAACGGACCTATTTTTTAAAAATCGATTTCCGATATGTCTTTTAAATCACAAACCCCTTTAAATGTGTAATAAAAATACGCATTTACGTGTCACCTGATATCCTTTGATATCCATTTCCTTTGTTAAATAAATAATAATAAAAAAAAATCCTTTTAATGAACAATAGGTTAGGTAAATGGAGATATGTCCAGGATGTTTCCAGGAAAAAAATATACTTTCCATTTCGAAACGACCAGCGGTATTATAAATAATGACAACTACAAGTTATGGTTTTCAAAAAAATATATACAAAGTAAATCAAAACCAAACACCAGACATCGATAATACAAAATAGTTTCCGAAGTATATAAGTATCAATTGAAGAAATTTTGCAAGAATTGGACTGCCGGACCATAATAGAATTCTGTGATATATACTTAAAAATAATAATTTTTATTATAAAACGATATTATTTGTTTGGCTAGGGATAAAAATATGTAAAACGTAGTGGTTGCTGGAAAAAAACTGTCTCTGTAATAAATTTTACAAATGGAAGATAAAAATTTCTTTTCCACTTTAAAAACAATTGTTTTCTTCAATCCCGATTTTTTGATTGTATTTGGGTTTTTTTACTCTTCAAAGTTTAGATAAAAAAGCTTGTTTTCATCCATTAAAATAAAATCTTATTATTCTTTTACTTAATGTGGTTAATGCCACTCTGGAAATGAATTACTGGCATTAACATATTGAACTTTGTGAATTTAGTTTTTAAATCTGAATTTAGTTTTTAAATGCACAGAATATACGTATATATATTTTGATTCGATTGATGATTTGATTTGAAATTTTTTTTTAATGTTTATCAGATTTTAATGCTTATCTTTTTAGGTGTACTTCTTACCTGTACACCTCTAATATAGGTTCTGAGAGTTTAATCTAAAGGATCATTTTCCACCCAAAAAGGAAAACGAAATACCAACCATATCTAAAGTTTAATTTATCTAAAGAATAATTATTATTTTTGATTCATAACGCCGAAAGGTATTTAAAACTCACCTTTGTATAATCTAAATAATGCGCTAACTTGTGAACGAAGCTTCTACGGCAAAATTGGTTTTGAGTTTCAAAATCAGCGTAAAAAACTGAGTAAGTATGCCAAATTTCATTAAAATCGGTGCAGCGATAACAAAATTATATCGAGTTACGGACAGACAGACAGACAAAGTTAGCAAATTATATAAGTTGATAATAATAATAATAATAATAATAATAATAATAATAATAATAATACAGCAGTTTTGCTATAATTTAAACATCTGTTCACTGGGAATTTGTACAGTGGGAGCTTTTACTATGCAGATGATGTTTGTATTTGGAATCCAAACTTTGTCTTGGGTACAGGGTCAGAAAAGTAAATGGATATCTACATGTGAGATAAAAGTAATGTCAACATCCAACAAGACATATAAATAAACTCCAACATCTTCACTGTAGATACCGATATTTCGTTTTAATTTCTAAAACTTTTTCAAAACAAATCTATATATATAAAAATGAATGTATCTTTCTTTCTTTCTTTCTTTCTTTCTTTCTTTGTCTGTCCTTTATACACTCCTAGGCCCTTTGACCTATCTGGACCAAACTTTGCAGAATTACTCTTTAGGACACTGCGGAAAAGATAAGCTACCTTAGAACCCGGACCCACCCCCTAAAAGGGGTTGAAAAGGGTTAAAAGCCCTGAAAAACTCAATATCCACCTGGTGGTTAAAATAAGATCTACACAAATATTGTGTAAAGTGAAAAATTCGCTCTCCTATGGGGGGCAGGGACACCACACTTGGGTGGGAGGAAGCCAACACAAAGGCTGAAGTGTCCCACCCCGACCGACACCGGGACCTTATATTTAGGGCCCCTTCTCGGGCCCCCAAGTTAATTGCAAATAAGGAAAAATTCGCTCTCCTATTTGGGGCAGGGACACCCCACTTGGGTGGGGGGATGGCGACACATGGGCCTAAGTGTCCCATCCCCAATCGACACCGGGACCTTATATTTAGGGCCCCTTCTCGGGCCCCCCAAGTCAATTGCAAAAAAGGGAAAAATTCGCTCTCCTATTTGGGGCAGGGACACCACACTTGGGTGGGAGGAAGCCAACACAAAGGCTGAAGTGTCCGACCCCCGACCGACACCGGGACCTTATATTTAGGGCCCTTTCTCGCCCCCCCCACAAGTCAATTGCAAAAAGGGAAAACTTCACTCTCCTATGGAGACAGGAACATCACACTTGGGTGGGGAGATGGCGACACAAGGGCCTAAGTGTCCCACCCCCGATCGACACCGGGACCTTATATTTACGGCCCCTTCTCACGAGCCCTTTCTTTCTTTGAGTGGCATTGCAACGCATGCCGGGTACAGCTAGTTAAAAATAAAATAACATAACTATAAAAAATGGAAAGAGAAATCTTCCTCTCACAAAACAATGTAATATACAACAAATAAACCATATAATACTTTAAAACATGTATAAACAAAGCAAGTCATAAAATCGGACAATAAAAACGGTGACAATTGTTGTAACAGATTACCTATATGAGAAACAATAATTATATGAGAAACAAAAATTCTTTTAATTTCATATAGTTCATCAAAGCATTTCTTTTCATTTTTTATAGTTAAGTTAGTTTATTTTTAATTTGTTTTGCTCTACAAGCTAAACCTTGAAAAAGTTTTAGAAATTAAATCGAAATATCGATATCTACAGTGAAGATATTGGAGTTTATTTATATATCTTGTTGGATTAAAGAAGATAACGGCTTTTGATGTACTTCTTTGAATCTCAACGTCATTATTTTCATTGGACTGTTGAATGAAATGCCATTTATGGTCATACGTAATACGTTCATAAGGTAGCAGTTTAGAAAAAATAAAATTCCGATCCTTCACCAAAATATACAGTGATATCAAACTGATAAGATTTAAGTCAGATTAGAAGTGTTTTCTCTGAAACTGATCAGAATAGAAGAATCGAATAAATTGTATAATATTAATAAAATAAATAAATAAATAAATTGTAAAATATAAATTATATGAGCAAATTGCATTCTCTGAAATAGCAAGAAATGGGTGATGGCATGTAGTTCCTGGAAGAGTTCGGACATTTCTGTAATGCTCTGTGGCAGTGTTTCCTGAGATGTAACTTCTAGCTAAGAAATAACGAAGAAATGAATTTCCTTTGTATTCTCTTTGTTCATTTGAACAGATCATTCATTAGATTTGCCTCAATGCTGATTTTGCTTGAAGATTTGTTCTAACAGCGAGACATTTCGTTGTTCCTCCGATTCCATCACATGGACTTTTATTTCGAAATCTAGAATAAAAAAGCTATTCGGCATTTATTCCAAACTCTACAGGAGCTAAACCCCGATATATCAAATTCTTGGAATTTTTCTACTCGGATGTTGCTTTGTTACAGAAGTACGGTAAATAATTTTATAAAACTGTCTTTTTGAAAGTAATATTTTAAGTTATGCAGTCAAGTCCTTGATTAACATACACAGCGTTGTATTGTGTTTCAAGTGATCAGATTAACAATAGAAGCTGTCGGAATTTACAGCAGCAGAATCGTTGTAATATACAAGAAATAGATGTAATGCTGCTTGTGAATAATCCCTATCATATCCTTGCATTTCATCCTCTGTTAATATATTGTAATTTTCTGAAAAATCTAATAGCATCAGCACTTCTCATTCAGAAAGACTTTTTTTTTACACTTTTTAAAATAAAACGGTTGTGGCTTTCCAACGAAATGATGTTGGCGAATTTCATAAACCAAATTTCTTCACCAAATTTCACTAGATGTAGCAATGTTTTCACCAGATAGTTGCAAAGTGACTAATGTAGTCCTATCTCTATAGATCTACTTCTGAAAAGTTACTGTTATTAAAATCTTTAAATCTTGATTAATCTTCTCCAGCCGGTAAAATTACAGACATCTTAACTTCAGGGACACTTCTGATATATGCGCATCGTACCATTCCTGTTCTCAGTATCACCATCTGTAACAAGCATATGTAATTTCTGTGTTCTGGAATAGCATTCCATATCAATTTTACATTCTGATGGAACTTAAACACACAAACAGAATGTGCTGCATTTCCGCCAACTGGAATACACCCTTTATGTCTCAAATAACAAAACTTGGAAAATTCTATCTTATAATTTTAGTTTCTATGGAAATTCAATGTAAAATTCCTCTACAATAACAAGGAAAATTTATTTCGTACGTGAACTGTTTTTTTTCCCCACCACTACGGAAATGAAAACTTTTTTGCCAGCACACTTCCGTCAATAATTATCATTCTCATAAATTTTGCAACTTTTTGCTTTACATTATCTACCAATTTTTTCCCGTGTTTTTTTTTTTCATGTGTGTAACTGCGAGGATACCAAAAGTATTTTTCATACCCTTTGCATGCGTTACAATTTGAAGTTTTTCATTTTGTGTGTCCCAACATTTTTCATTGAGCATTGATATTACTTCATCAAAATCTTTGATACAGGACTCTGAATGTTATTTGGATTTATTGCAGGATTCACATTCAAGTGACTCTAGTTCAAAATCATTGCTAAAAACTTTGTTTTACTGAATTAGTAAACTGTTTTGCTTTATGCTTCCCATAAGTGCTTTTGGAAATAGTTTAGATACAGGTTTAAGTGGTGAGATTCCTAAAACTGAAGCTGACGCATTCAAAACTTATTTAATTTCAATAGATGGTTGATATTCGTTATCTAATTCTGTTGAACTGGCTAAATCTTGCTTTAAGCAAACGATACATAATGGGAGAGACAAATTGCCATGGCTTCAGGATGGTCACTTTTATTTTTCTGTCAGACCAGCATCCACTCTGTAAAGTGATTATTCAATTTTCTCATTTAAAGAAGAACCCATTTTATTTATTCTTCCTGATTGAATTTTTGAACTTTAAGTTTAAACTCGGGCCAGCGTCTGGCTGACTACCCGACGTCAACTTAGTCCCGTTGTTCACGAGACTCCGCGCCGTCAGCCTTATTTCTACTGACCCCAAGGGCCAAGTAGGCTTCTAGTGGGAGACTTTAACTTATAGAAGCAAATCGTAAGGAATCCACTGCTTCACTTGATCGTGTAAAACCAGCATTCATGTAACTGATGATACCAAACCCCAATTGTGACACTATTCCAAACTAAATATCTAGTGACAAAGAAACAATCGCAAACCACCCCATTATTTCAAAAGAAATACCTAAACAACGAGAAATAACTAAAAAAAAGTGGTCGTCACGTCTAGTTCTGAAGAAAATTAACGGAGTATAACTAAGTCAATAACAAAGTTTATATATTGTATATATTATTCATTTGATGATTGGTGAGTTTTAACTAAACTGAAAGACATTAATCTTAATCATCAAATATTAAATTGTTTCGTTCGTGCCTCATATGGGAAATCATCTATAGCGTATCATACTACTTCATAGTTCCATCAGAATCTTATTGGCTGAATACGTCAGCTGTGTACAAATGTCGCAGCCTGCAAATAAATATCTTTATTTAATCGTAAGTTTATTTTTCTCATGATTTCGATATCATAACGCCGACAACAAGCTAATTATAGAAGATAGCCAAAAAACAATATCACTTTCAAGAAAATATATCTTACAAAAAAATATATCTTTCAAGTTCATTTCAATAGTCGACATAGCAAAATAAGTTGAACGGAATTTCGTTCCTGTGTGAGTAGCCCATCAGACTGATGGATAGCAGTCACAGTCAATTCTATATGATTAATTTGAAAGAGACTTTAGAGCTCGATAAACTGGAATTACATTCATTCCGTTTTGGAAATTTTTTGTTCTTTTTGTTCAGGGGGGAAGATTGAATGGAAAAGGGCTTTACGTAGTTCAGTTTAATTTCCTTTTCATTCTAAAAATATCTAAAAAATATAACTAAAATTGGATTACAATTTCCTTTTGAAGTAAATAATTAATTTGCAAGTTTCTTTGAGCAATAAATAAATAATTTGCAATTTTTTTGAGCAATAAGTAATTAATTTGCAATTTTCATTCAGCAATAAATAATTAATTTGCAATTTCCTTTTAGCAATAAATAATTAATTTGTAATTTTATTTGAGCAATATGTAATTTATATTATATATATCAATACCTGTAGGCCAAATTCTTCAACAATCTTCTTCCTTTCCATATCAAAAATATTAGATAGAAACACACTCTTCCATACATTTCATTAGTATTTAAATATTTATTAAAATACTAATAAGGGAGACAAATTTTCAGGAACTGTACATTTTCCTTTTTTCAAGTCAATAATATAAACATGTCATAAACGGAATTAAGAGTAAGCTTGGCAGCAATTGATTAAAAACATGAACTATTAACAAATTTAATTGTTGTTACAATTTGCTTAAACATTTTCAAAACGATTTAAGAATAAAAAAGTGACTATGAACTAATTTTATTGTTGTTACATAAAGTATAACAATAAAATAAATAAAACCATGGTGATACAACAAATTTAATTGTTGTTTACAATTATGACTTATTAATTGTTATCCATAATTTTCCCAAAATATTGTTAATAATTTAATTCCTTAATATTGGCTGTTTTTTGAGTATCAAAATGTAAATAAAAAAAGCCAATACTAAGGAATTAAATGTTGCCGTGGATACAACGAGAACCAGTGCCAAGGACCATACTCTGACGACACGACGGTACGGGGCTTCCTGTTATGTTCGTTATAACCACAAGGTGGCAGCGAGGTCATCTTAAACCTGTCCATCATGCACCTCAACATGATTCCCAGAAGGCGTGACTTCCTGTTGTAATATCGCTAAATTGACTGTTCTGTAATTGTATGTTCCACTTGAAAAAGCTAGCTCTCGCTAGCGAAACTGTAGTGATTTTGTTAATAATTTTCGATTAAAATTACTTTTGGTATTATACAGGTGTACGGCTCTATCTATGTCATCAAGTTTCCACAGTACACGTAAAGCATTTCCAATGATACCAATTAAATTAGCTTAGTTTCGGAAATTTCCTTTGGAAATTTCCATGACAGGTGATTTTCCAAATTAGGAAATGTTATGCTCAGGTGATTATGATTGGTTAATTAGATACCTCTCATCATACGATGTAATCTGCCTTATTTGGTAGTGTTTGCGATTCTGTCCTTTGATTGGATGTCGAGCCGGTGACGTCGTCTTTGGCGCGTCATTCGAGCCCATTTAATCGTGTGCAGAGACATTTTCGCTCTCTTACGCTCGTACGATCTTAGCTCTCACCTTTCATCTTCGGCTGTTGCAGCATTGACCTTTCACCGACCTCCGGCCACAAGCAGTCACAATGGTTGACTCGGCACGGAAACTTAGGGTTAGGCAGTGTTAAACTCAGTTATTTAGAATAGAAAGACATCAGTGGATAGCCACTATTCCAACAATACTTGTGAAAGCATCAAATTCAAATACGTGTACACCCTCATGAAACGCGTGAGCCACAGTGAGTTAATTCATGTGAGTTTATTGTCATTTTAAATAGTTAGTGAATTCGTGAAGTGAATTCTACTTAGCGAATTAGTAAAGTAAATTATTAGTTTGCAAAATTAGCAAAGTGAAGTCTTAGTTCAGCAAATTAATTGAGCGTGGCGAGTTAACAAATTTCCCGTGCTACGCCCAGTAAATTTATGAGTTAGTTAGAATTGTGAAAAGCTAAAGAGTTGCGAAGTGCAACGTGCGTCTTTTATTACATTTCATTGTTAGTCAAGAATGAGAATGGAGTAGTTCAACAAACCGCAAGTTCGCATATTGACATTCGTTTCATTTACCTCCAAGTAGGAATTCTTGTTATTTCATTTACTGAAAATAAAGTTAAGGAGTTGTATAAATTTATCAAAGGCGTATAGGCCTTCTTATTTCGATGATTGGTATGCGGGACTACTATGCCTGAGATCGGTTTGAGCTAGATAACCAGGGGTGTGACGTCTGTGGGGATAAGCCGGGAGAAAGTACGAAACAACCTTCGGTTGGCGCCCAACGAAAACAACCAACTTACCCCTCTCCCCCCCCTTACGTACCGTCACAATATATATATATATATATATATATATATATATATATATATATATATATAAATATACTCATGGACAAAAAAATTAGCGCACCAAGAAATAATTGCGGGATTGTAACGAAACTTGCAAGGAAGGTACATGTCGGGGAGATATGCAAATGATTAGAAATGCAGCGTGATTGCGCATTACGTATAGCCGGTAGAGGGCGTTGAACATCGTACTCTGTGGCGTATAAAACAGGTAACCAAAGCTTGTTTGAGTGTGCTGAATCATTTACCAAGGAAGAGCTGAGGTAGATATGCCATTACGCCGTGTTCGAAGACAGTATACGCAGTTGTCGCAGTTTGAGAGAGGGAGAATCATCGGGATGATGGAAGCTGGGTGGTCAGCTAGGCGAGTAGCTCGTCAATTAGGCTGCTCTGATTGTGGTGTGAGGAGTTGTTGGGACCAATGGACCCGAGAGATGTCATGTACACGAAGACCAGGCTCAGGATGCCCTCGACAGACCAGTCGTCGAGAAGACCGCCACATAGTCAGAAATGCACGCGTACAGCCAACTGCTTCATCGGCCGCCATCCAGGCACAGGTAGCACCTTCACTAGGGGCCGCTGTGTCTTCTCGAACCATACGAAGGCGCCTGGCTGAAGGACAGTTGGTATCGCGGCGCCCATTACGTGTGCTGCCCTTGACGCCCACCCATCGACGCGTCCGTTTGGAGTTTTGCCGCGCACGAGGAAACTGGACTGCAGCGGAAAGGAACCAGGTCGCCTTTAGCGACGAATCCAGTTTCAATCTCGGCAGTGATGACAATCGTGTTCGTGTGTGGAGAGCCCGTGGTGAACGCTTCAATCCTGCCTTTGCTGTACAGCGACACACCGCTCCCACAGCTGGTGTGATGGTATGGGGTGCCATTGCCTACAATACACCGTCACCCCTATTATTGTTCCGTGGCACCATGACAGCCCAGCGGTAGGTTCATGAAATCCTGCAACCATATGTATTGCCACTCATGCAACGGCCCCCAGGAGCCATTTTTCAACAAGACAATGCTCGGCCTCATACGGCAAGGGTGTCACAAGACTGTCTCCGCACTGTTACTACCCTTCCTTGGCCTGCCCGATCCCCAGATTTGTCTCCAATCGAGCATATCTGGGATCATTTGGGACGACGAGTTGGGCATCTCACGAGTTTGAATGAACTAGAGGCAAGGTTACAGCAAATATGGAACGAAATGTCTCAAGACATCATACAGAACTTGTATGACTCAATGCCCGATCGTATCGCATCATGCATTCGCGCTAGAGGGGGTCCAACGGAGTATTAACTTCTCCGTTCTTTTGCCTTTTTCTCTGAAATAAATTATCCTTTTTCTTTGATTTTCTAATCATTTACTTATATCAAAGTAGTCATTACGTATGTAAATTTTCGTTTCATTTTGACGACTCCTTCTTGGTGCGCTAATTTTTTTGTCCATGAGTGTATATCTATATATATATATATTTTAATCCCGAATTTGGATAGACAGAGCTAGTAAGAATAATCAATGAAGACAATTCAATAATTACAGAATTACATTAATTTAACAACATTCATTTATGAATTCACATTCACTAATGTCCTAGAATGTTCTTGTCACTTTAGATGAATAATAACACTCACTTCTTATATAGTAACATTTCATTCAACAGTTCACTTTATTTATCGGAAATGTTTTCTTTCCTTTGTTAATTACTTTGAAGTTTAACTACAACACTGTTAATCATTTTCTTTTAACTTATAATTGAACTTAGTTGTGTTGATTCTATAAACTGAAGATAAAATTCATCTAATGTTTCGATCGCCTTGTTCTGAGTGTTAAAAATGTCTTGTGTTGTACAAAGTAAAATTGACACTTACTTGTATAACTCCTTAATGAGAAATAATAATGTTCCTTCATTCGATGTAGCAATCGGATACTTGCATATGAAAAATACACAACTGCTTTCAAACGTTCCTCAATAAAACCAAGATGGTGGCATCCATGACATTACGTTCTAAACACATATTAGGGTTACTATCCATTCAGACTTGAAATCTACTTTAGTTTTCATTATCCTTCTATCTTTAATTGTCCTTTTTCTTACGTTTTGCTGCTACATCGTTTGAAGAATTTTTTTCATTCTTCTTTGTTAATAAACAAAATGGAGATATGTGGTAGCCTTCATCATGCACTGGCGTTTGTTATCATTGTTGCTCATTTCCTTGATGAATAAGCATTGTTTTCTGCTTCATTATTGTTTTATAATAAGCAATTGACATGATATAAATTATACAGATTCGGATCTTGAGTAATGAGTAAATAACTTTGAATCCGAAGCACAATATCTACCATCTGCAGTTGTTGATCTGCAATATCTACTACAATATCTACCATCTGCCGTAAATATTTGCTAAAACATCTGCAATTTCTCTTTGTGTATATATATATGAAACTATACTGAAAGAATACAAATATAGATATATATATAATATAGATATACATATCTATATTTGAATTCTTTCAGTATAGTTTCCTTTTGTTCTTTGCCTAATGTATGATGCCTTTTTGTCTTCTCGAGGTGAACTCTCTTAAGACAACTGGGTTGTCAAAACCCCACATATACGTATGCAATTCAAAATGTTATTGCCAATAAATAAAATAAATGAAAAAAAAAAAAATGAAGAATTCCATTTGAAAAGCAAAACTCTTTATTGCAAAATACAAAGCCATAAAGAACTTTCAAATACTCCTGTATCACAACTTGTGAAGTATTATTTCTTGAGTCATAAAGAACATTTACATTTTCGCAACGTACATTAATTAATACATTCACATTTAATGAATAAAGTTTATTTGAATTAAAGTCTTTGATGCATAAAAGCAGCCGGTGTGTTCACAGAGCCCCAACATAACTTAGTCGAAATATCTCATATAATGTTTTTAACTGAATAAATATTGGAGATACATGATTCTTCATTATAATTTTTAAATAGGTAAAGCAAAGTACAGAAAAATCTAAAAGGTTAATGTACAATAACTCGACGACTATAAATGAAGGTCATGATAACAAAACGAGAAATCACATTTCTAATACTAAGCTTAAGTTGTTTGAGACTTTATCTAATAAAATCACTAAGCAAAGAGAAGTTTTAAAAAATTAATATCAACAGACCTTCGTTGTTTCAATTGTTAGTTGCATTTAAGAGTGAACGATGTGATTTAAATATAAATTGAACTCAAAAAAATCATTAAAATGTGAATTTAACTGAAACATTTAATTAAAGGAACTAGTACTAATAAGTACGTATTAAAATTGAGATGATGTTATTAATAAACATGGCTTTTAAAAAATGCAAGAAACTATTTAATGAACTATTAATGATATGAATGAAAAAGAATTCCAAAATAGTGTTGGGAACATTTAGAGATAGATAAGAAAGATAACATGAAAAATAAATGGAGAGATGAAGTAAAGAATGAATTCAATAAAATTGGGTTATCTTACGATTGGTTAGAAGGAAAAAGGAAAGTATACAAAAAATTATCATAAGGGAAATAATTTAAAGAAATTATGATAACGATTGGCAATTCATAGAACAAAAAATTAGAAAAGCAAAATACAATACAATATATTAAATGTAACAGTATTTAACAGCCTATGATAAATTCTGTGAAAACAAAATTTATGAAAAAGTAAAAATTAGGTAATATTAAATATTTTAAACATAGAAAAACATAATAAACATAATTACATAGTAAATAAAAAAAAATGTCATTACAACATACTGTTTTCATACCTTTTAAGGAAACAAATTGAAAAAAAACAGGAAAAATGATTAATTTTAGAGTTAGATAGTAATCAAAAAAATATTAACTGAAATGGTGGACGAACAATAATGTATTTCTAATTTGTTTAGATTTGTTAACACAGTAATTAAGAAATCTGATAAATAAAATAAAATAAAATAAAATAAAATAAAATAAAAATAAAATAAAATAAAATAAAATAAAAATAAAATGTGAAATAAAATGAACAGACCTAATTATTTTAATCATTAATAAATTAATGAATGTTGAAATAATTGTGAGATATCATCCAATAATATAGAAATCTTCTGAAAATTTCTCCATACGACAATATTTCGCAGAAATAAATCTTTCTGCTTTTTCAAGATATTAAGAGTATAACAAACAATAAGAAGGTTTTACCTTATGAAAATCATATAAAATAAACAATAAGAATTTTTTACAT
>JAFIDM010001028.1:15050665-15062066 GCA_023159025.1 Thereuonema tuberculata | reverse complement strand
CGAAATTCAACATGAATACAATTAACAACTTTAAATTAATAAAAAAAATATATTACTTCGAATAATTTTATGTACAAAGATTTGTCTAATATTGTTAATCTTTCAATTTAGCTCAACATTCGTTGTAACTTATTATATCGCAAAAGGCTAAAGGCATTTCTTTCATTTCTAATGACATTTTGTAATAATTCTATTGAACTTGATTAGCCAAAAAGAGAATATTCTTTATGGAACCTTTGAGATTTTACTAGACAAGTAAATCCTGAATATCCTGAATATTGAATAAATAAAAAAAAATCCGAACAGAATTAATAACTTTAAGTTGAAATAGCTCTCAATATTGTCCTTCGTTCTTATGATAAAGTAACGCAATTTTATTTACAGGATTATAATTAGTTTCGGAATGCACTTCTTTTAGACGTTTGTCAATATTTGTCAATATTATAAAGATAAAATGGTTCCGTTGCTTTTATTTATATTTAACAATGTCTTACATTCTTGCTGAATTGGCTTCAAATTCACAGCAAATAAAGAATCTCAATTTTTTTAAAAACGTTATAATAAACTTTATTGATGTTTATTTTATGTCCAAATTACGATAGTTAGCTGCTGACAGTTGTAGATTAAATTAATACAGCTTAAAGTCGGGCTTTCAGTAGACTCACGCAGTGTTAAAAATCACTACCAAAAAATTTGGAAAATAAATATTTGTTAAGTTTGAAGATATATATAAGTGACTAATGATACGAGGCTGAAATTACAAATTTTTGTTTCATTTTCAGAACTAATGGCGCTTTTGTTGTAGCCATGATATGTAAGTTTTAAAAATAAATAATTCTTATAAAATTTCTCTCATGACATTTCCATGTCTGTTTTCCCAATTCGTCCACTGAATGGATAACAATGCATTTTAACCTTCCATAAACCATGCGGCGCTAAATTAGCCTCTCCAGTTTTAAACTAATGTATTTTTAAAAAAAAAATAATAATGGGGAAATGGTTTGCTTTTTCGAGTAGCTGGAGTTGAGAAATTGGCACTTCGTGCCTTGATAGCAAATCAGAACGCTGTACGCTGTAGCGTGAGGACATGCTTAGAAGACGTATGGAAGTTTTAACCCCACGTGGTTTTTCGCCTATCATAAAAAGTAAGATTTTGCTAAAACCTACAGTTTCTGGCAATTGATAATATTTTATGTTTGTTTTAGATAAGAATTAAGTATTTTTTAAGGTTTAAATATAATAAGCTTTAAAAATATATATAAAAAAAAAATTGTTTCTGAAGGCAGTTTCGATTTTCAGATAGTGAGAAGTTGACAATTTTTTTTTTATAGAAGGTGTTGAAAAATTCGTGTGTAAAACCAAACCAGTTGTTGAAGCGAGGAGAAGGAACAAGTTATAATGATGACTAATTATAGTAGTAGGCTTAAAAAAAAAGATCTAGATTCCAGAGGACAACATATCGTGCAACATATACAGAGGACAACATATACAGTGCATGTTAAATGTTAGCAGGTGAGACCACCTCTGGTTTCCTGAATTGCCGGTTTACGTTGTTTATTGCTTTTATTCAAATGTTTCGAGTGTCGTTAGTTAGATTGATATGTATTCTTCTGTAATCTTCTTCCTTTTCATATCTTATATATTAGATATTTGTAAATAAACTTCGCAACTCATCACACTAGTATTCAAAAAGGATGTCCGTTATCTACAACAAGAAAATTAACAAAATTTAGAAAGCATTGAATAACAATGAGCACAGATATACGTCCCTCCTTTATTAAGAAAAGGATTGCGAACACATACAGCCTATTATAAAACAGCAAAACATCAGCATAGCCTGTAAAGCCAGCAACTCCGTCTATAATAGTCTCAATAATCCCAAACAACATATATGTAAAAAAGATAATATGGATGAATCATCTATGATATTAAATGCCACATTGATACATGTATCTACGTTGGAAAAAACAGAAAAAAAGCTTACTTTTAGTATGCTCATCTGAACATAGCAACTCATTAAAAAATAAAAACACACAGTATATGACTAACACCAGCTCCCACACCGATGGCCACATCACGATATCAATAACTCAATTGTATATGGAAAACAAACTGACACCTTCTTAAACGAATTTATGAAATCCTTAGTCATCCTACAAGAGAAATCCTACAGTAGTGATAATTCCATCAACAATGCAAACAATACGGAATACGTGACATTTTCTTCTAGAACTTGAGTTCTTTGTTTTGTATTCTATTTACAATTCAAGAAAAAAATATTGCAAGATTTTCAATTATGCAGTTAAGTTTTACTTCTATCCAATAGCCAAGATCAGAACCTTGTTTTCATTTATCTTCAACTAAATATAAATAATACAAGTATTTTAAAATGTGTTTCAGAGAATAAAATGTCTATTTATCAAAGCAAAACATAAATTATGATGATTAAAACTGAAAACAAAAAACAAAATATAAAGTTATATTTTAAATTGAAAGTTTATTCTTGTAATAATAGTGTATATAGTAACAGTATTATAATTATAAACTGTAACGTTTCAACTGTAACTGCACAATACAGTTTGTGAATATTTATAAATACGTAAGTATTTACATCGATGTTAATTAGAGTTGGAGCATTATTACATACATTCACTTTTATGTTTTATCATCTAAGAAACAAAAATCAATTTAAAGAAAAATTCATTCTATATACACTTGTAATGACTTGTAAATCACGTGTGAATTGAACACTGAATTATGGTCTGAATTGTAGCTTTTGCTTATAATCAAGTCACACGGAAGAAGTTACTGAGTTTTTTCAGACCCACAGAGAAATGTTCGTGTGGGATTTGTTTTCAGTGGCAGAAGTGGAAAAGACCAATCTCACGGAAGAAGTTTTTCTGTTAGTTTTATCGATTCGCTAGCCATAATACTGGATATATGATACCTTGTGATTTGCTTCTCTCGTTGTTTTCAGTGGCAGAACTGGAAATAGGGAGAATCCTATTTTCCTGTCTCTTCTCATTAACAACAACCAATCACGCAATTCCGGAGTAATGACGTCACGCCACAACATCGATGGTATGCGCCATTTTTAAAATGTCGTGGAATAGAAAAGCTTTTGAAACTTTAATTGATTGTTAAATTAAATCAAATAATTTAATTAAACTTAATCTTTAATTCGATTTTTTTTAATTTTCTTACAAAATTTTCATAAATTCTGTGAATTCTGTGAATTCTAGACAGAGATATTGACAAAACGTTGAATCGTGTCGTGATTAGATCTTTTTTGTACAAAAGCAGCGGCAACCACACGTCATTGATCCAATGTAGACAGAAATGGTGCCAAAACGTAGGATTTCGTCGCTGATTGGTTCTTTGGATTAAAAAAAAGCTATACCAATCACATACACCATTCCTTTCCTTTTCTCTTATTGTGCGAAAACTAGTCCATTTATTTCAGTGGCAGGGTATAAAAACAGGCAAAAGCCTCACGTATTGAGTTCTTCTATGTGTAAGTACAATCTTCTATGTACAAACAGCGCGCTCGCCGTATATTGAAAAAGAAACGCTAAATATAGACAACACATGACGCTGTAGTAATAGCTAACCATAACTAACAATAACTATGTGTTACTGTGAAAACTTAATCTTAATAATACAGAAACTCTGTTAAAAAGTAACACAAAAACTAACAAAACGAAAGAAGAAATTTCAATTAAGAGAATGTAATTATTGATTAGAGAACCAAACACCATATCATAAACAGAAAAAAACTTTATAAACTTAAACACATAACTTCGAGGGATTAATCCTCATCATCAGATAAAGAAACAGACCAGGCCCTAACGGTCCTGCGAATACAAATAATGAAATAGGAACATCGTAATTCAAACAATAGAATTACAATATAAGATACTAATAATAACATTAATGCAGATCATATTCCAACGCATTCATTATTGAGACTTCATTGTTTTAACAATGTTGCGTTTGTTTCCCTCGAAACATGTTATATGTTGAAGTTTATAAAGTTTTTTCTGTTTATGATGTGTTGGGTCCTCTAATCAATTTGTAATACACACGATGAACAATAAGAACGTAATTATATTTCATCTTTTTAGTCAAGTGCGGAGGTTCTTCACTATCATCTCATGATATTACCCCTACGTTCAATTATTTATTATAAATTCCAATTACATTTTACTAGTTTAAATTCCGCTCCAAATGCAGAGGACGGAGCGAAAAGTTTGGTCACTGATCACATACTGCCCTCTGATCACGGTCGTGCATAATGTTATTTGCATAATGCTGACTCGCAGCTCTATAAAAGGAAAGAAAGCTCTTCAAAAGCATTAGATGCTTACAGACACTTCACGAGCAATGCCAACATTGTAGCAAATAGTTCCTGCAATTGGTGACATTGTTCTATCAGAAGAGGCCAATGTCTACTCGCGCTGTCCACAAAATGATTGCAAAATTTGAAGCAACAGACGACTTGGTAGAGATCGAATGTGTGTAAAGTTTTTGTGGATTTGTCACATTAATCTCCATGTGATAGTGTAAAAGTACCAGCCGATGCCCGGGCAGGGCATATGATGTTTGTCACTGTAAGGCTAGTGATGCGTCAGATATTGTGGCACTATCCGTACAAGATAAGGAATCTACAGCAATGTGACGCAGAAATTCGTGGAAGATTTGCACTTCAGTTCCTGGAGCGAATGACTGTTCGACATCACTTGGTTACGGAACATTCTTTGAAATGATGAAGTAAGAATATCCTACATCATGACAGCCGAATCCATTTTTTCATAGGTAATCAACATAATATAGGACGATGTCTTTTTACTGAATGTGAGAACATCCAAGCCACTTAATGAGCTGGTGTTGGTCAATTTAGGCGATTCCATTTTATTATCCATTAGGCCTAACACGAAGTATATAGAATAATCTGCGAACCTCCCCTACTGCCTGATGTCCATACTTCAACATTTTATAATTTAGGCCAATCCATACAAACTTTGTAGGAAGAGAAGCCAATATCATTCCCAAATTTCAAAAAATATCCTGGGGGTGGATAACATTGAACTTTGACATATAAATATAAACTTTTATCACCACGAGAAATTGGGCATTAGCAGTGCTTGAGTTGGGATTATTGAATGAGTTATTTTTAGAAAAGACACTACAAATCAATTTTTGTGTTGATGCAAATTAATGATGAGGTAAAATATGCTCCATATTCAGTTGTTTTAAAAATGCTCTTTTCGCGAACGACATTTTGAAAAGTAGGATAAATTTATTCTTCAAAAGTTACTTAAACTTAATTTCACTGTTTGGTAAAAAGTTTTATAACCATGGACATTTAGCGCTAAAAGAGCAAGAAATTGTTTAAGCTCACTATAATGAGCTGCTGGATGTAAGGAAAAACAGGAACTGATACAATTCATTCTAAAAAGATTGAAGTTTTGTGGCTCATAACTTTACGTTAACGTGCTTTGCAAATCAAATTTTACTATCAACAATAAAATAGCAGATATTTAGTCCATAACTAAGTTGAAAGCCGATTATTTCTCAATAAGTTCAACAAATTGCAACTGCAGTAGAATAACACACAAAGATGCAGCAGTGCCCGAAAACTGGATACATCATACTCAACTGTGTGGAAAACTTGCATCAAATGCTGACTTGTCTGGTGGCAAATAAACCTAATGTGTTTCATCTGATCGCTTTATACTCACCGAAAGTCATATTGAAAGTTACGAAGTCTGATGGAACATATGATAAGTATGATTAATTGTTAATCATCGGTCCGTACCTGTTCAAAGAAATTTGCTCATTAGAAACAGTTTCTTGTAACCTCTCTGCTATTACATATCGAGAGAAACTGTTATTTCACATTTGCAGCAGCGAAGATGCCACAACTGTAGCATATTCATGCAGGATGGAGCACCACCTCATCCTTAGATTGCCAGCACAGAGTGTTACGACAACAGCTCACAGAAAACTGAGTGATTAGTCGTGCATGTTCTACTTTGTTCGCGTTTCTCAACTCCTGTGACTTTTGTTGGTGGGACCTTATGAGAAGCCAAAAGTATTAAGCACTTGTTTCTGATTTAGTAACTTTGAAATATAAAATAACTCAGTATTTCAGGCAAATCAAAGCAGATCTGTTGTATTTTGCTGTAGAAAACATCGTTCACAGAATGCAGTTCTTAGAGTATCTGAATGGTGGACTTTTTTTATACATATAAATCGAACCCTATGTTTCAGATAGTATTTACACCCAAGTTTGATTGATTTCCATATTCTTTACTTTTTTGGTAAGGGATCTGAACATCATTATGGCCATCTTATATTCAGATGTACAAGCGGTCTTGTAATGATTGGCCAAACTTGAAGGCTAATAAGAAAATAATAGCAAAATAACGATTAAGTCCATACAAAATATGGTTGCGGAAATGCTTTATTCAGATGTTACAAAATGATTAAAACATACGTAGTCTATGTTGTGGTCACAGTTAGCTGAGATATTCGAAGTTGGTCTTAACTATCAACACACACTGTCGTCTTGAGTACTGCCGCACATCCATTGTTTTTGTTTATTTTGTAACTTATACGAAGAGCTATTTCAGCTAGTATCTATGAGTATATAAAATGAATGAAACGATTCACTATTTACCTATAAAACTAGATATCCGCCAATTTTATCAATCAGAAATACCGGCGTTTCTTTGTTTTCAATGTAAACATTTTTTTTCTAATTCATATATTTTTCTTGATTCCAAATTATACGTACTATACATATTTGAATTTTGTATAATATTACTCAGTTATTCAGGCAATTCAGAAGAACCAAATTTATTATAAAAATGTTTTTCTTTTTAGATAATTTTTATAAGATAAATTATATTAAAATTTAATATAATTTCTGATAAATACTTATAAAGGCATTAAATTTTTAGTTAGGAATTAAATTAAATTTTTAATTCAATTTATAAGGTATTAACTTTAAACTCAATTCAAAATGATGGTTATTTTCTTTATTATTTTTTAATATAATACGTCCATATACACAAGCAGCCTCTGTAGAATGATCACATCTCCCACTGATTCCTGATTCTAAGCAAACAAAAGGAAAAAAAAAAAAGAAAGGGTAGTTTAGGAATCCTATTTCCGGTGGAATGTAGGTATAAAGGATGTCTATATTAAAGTTCAGTTATTCCAAGAACTGTACAGCAAAAACTACTTATCAGAACGGCACCAAATATGCAGTATATCGTAATAACGCCATGGAAAGGACATTCATTAAAAAAAATAGATAGCGTTTATAGGCGTATATGGTATCAGAAATGGAAATTTCCATTAGCACATCATTTCTCATATCACAATTTAAGCAAGAGTCTCTCACGCGTTTTCATTCGCATTTTGTGTTCAACTCAAAATGACGTTAAGTTTACGAGAATGTGTGTTACTTGTGAATTTTTTTTATCAAAACCGGAATTGCGCACCAGAAGCTTTGGCGAAGTTTGTTTTAATAGGTCTTCGACGAGGTCTAATGACTGCGAATGGGTTACGAAAAATGATCTTCTTTAAGAAACAGGATCGTTGACTGTGAAAGCCAGAAGAGGAAAAAAGCTTGTTGCCGCACAGATGGTTGACAAAAGATGTAACGACCAAAGTGGAAGAGAAAGATGTCTTGGCCAGTGTCAGTATTCGATGCGTTGCATATTCGTTGGGCAGCCTGTTGCCATGTCCACAAAATTGTTCGGAACATCATGCACTACTATCCTTATAAAATTTCTCACGTTCAGCAACTGCTATCTCCTGATCCGCTTCATATCAGACCTTCACGCTACAGTTCTTAGCTCTGATCGAGATTGACACGGAATGGCACTGGAACATTCTCAAGACGGACGAGACACATTTCCATCTGGAACGAGCAGTTAACACGCGTAATTGTCGCATTTAGGTGAAAGAAAATCCCAATGTATGTCTGGAAATTCCTATACATTCCCCAAAGGTGACAGTTTAGTGCGCGTTTATTTTAACATTCATTGGGACCGTTTTTATTCGAAGAGCGTGGGCGCACAGGTACAACTCCAAGTTTGGTTTCTGGCATTCGATATGCAACATTATTAACGACTTCAGTGAGTCCAGCAGGGTCCCTCCATACATTGTCAAATGTGTTAAACAGGTATTCCACAATCATTTCACTGATGACCGCCCAATCAACCGGATAGCCCTTCAGTATTGCGTGGCCCGTACGCTACCAGATCTTACCACAAGCAATTTTGGCTGTGGGGATATCTTAAAGATCTGGTTTATTGTGACAATATAGCAAACTTGACTGATCTTAAAGCAAGCATATCACGTAACGTGCTTAACATTTCCAGAGACACCTTGCATTCAACAGTTGAATATACGATTCTGCGATTTCAGATGTTAGCAGATAATGGTGGTCAACATATTGAACATGTTGTAAAGTGACTGTACCCATATCAGAGCTGTACGCATTGTCATGGTCATCATACACGTCTACAAACGTCCCCAAGTTGTGATTTTTGGAACTAATGTTTTTTTTCAATGAATGTCCTTCCCACGGCATCATTCCGACATACCGCAAATTTGGTGCCATTCCGATAAGCAGATTATACTGTAGAGTGCGTGGAATAGGTGAACGATAATTGTAGACACTATGTATATGTATCTATATCTCAACATAAAATTTTAAGCTTTCCCTCCTCTTAAAGAATGGTTATTCTGACAACAAAACGCTACGTTAATGCTCGAGCTCGAATTTTAAAGGTCCTTAATATTAATTTTATAATTATATCTGGTGTGGGCCAGATATTTGTGTCTACTGACTTGTCTTAAAGTAGATGAATGTTTCATCAAGTCCTATCCATTAGTTATTGTTAATGAGTCATTAATGTGCTAGTTATTGTTGAATGGCTTCATCCGCAGCTCATGAACAGTGTCTTGTCTTCTTCGAGGTCAAAGGGATATAGGTTCGTCCTCATTTGTCACTTCATAGTTGATGTCAGAAATTCGTCATACCATATGGTAAGGTCCTAAGTAATGTCGAAGGAGCTTCTCAGATAAGCCGACTTTGCATACTGGAATGAAGATGCATACGTAATCCCCAGGTTGATAGCTTATAAATCTGTGATGGACGTCGTAAGTTTGTTTGGGCTTCGATCGTCCGTATACGGACACGTTGACGGACCTCTTCTGCATGTGTAGTTATTTCGGCAGCAGAGTCGCCTGTGACGAATGATATAGCAGGATTGTGTCCAGAATGTTGTAAGCCCTGTCATCTCTTGTTTGGAAGTGTTGTAAGCGTATGTCACAAACGAAGGAAATTTGTTCCAGATCTTTAGGTCCACGTCAACTTATATGGATAGTATGTCGCTTGAAGTCTTATTCAGACGCTCTGTTAGTCCATTGGCTTCGGGATGATATATCGTCAAATGTCCGATTGTCCGATGATCAATGTTACAACATTTAATGATGTCTCTCATACCTTTGGAGATATAAAAGACAATCCTTTATCATTGACAGTGCGCTGTGGTTCAAGATAACCTCTTCATCAAGAAATTTTCCGATCTGGGTAGCAGTTCCCTTTGGTATGGCTTTCGTGATGGCATAAAAGCAAAAATACTCCGTATACTCGATTTCCAATAATTCCGGTTATGAGATTTCGGAAATCTGTCTGGTAAATCGATGCCAATCGCTGAGTGGATAATAGGATGCTAGAATTGATTGCAAGAGACCTGCTGGTGCTGTTCGTTTTTGGAATGTGCACTGACAGGCTCAACATTCACTGACATATTTTCGTACACTACTATAAAATAAAACATTTAAAACAATACTATAGAAAAACATTTGTGTGACCTGCTTGTATTTTTCTTGCAAAGCGAAGGTGTCTGGCTGTGGATACGTTGTGGAGTTATTGCAATACATCTTGTTGTAGGTGCTTTGATATAACGAGTAAGCAGTGATCGCAGGTGGGTTTGTAATTTCATTTGAACAAGATATCATCTTGTAGACTGAAGCCACAGTTCACATATCTTCCAGCGTTTTGGACATCGTCAGTAATGGTTCTGAGTTGGACATCCATTAGCTGCTCATTCCTGATGTTTTGGAGATCTTCAATAGCACTAATATCCTGGAATCCTCGCAGAGTATTTAAGGAAGAGGATTACGGGACAGACTGTTTCCGGCCAGACTTGTATATAATGGTGAACTCGGAGCCTTGAAGACAGAGAGCCCAGCATGCTAAATGACCTGAAGGATCTTTAACGTTGATAAGCCAGCAAAGGATATGATGACATCCAGGTATGATGACGTAAAGACATCCAAGGCGAAATTTGATAAAGGGCTAAACGACTGCTAGGCTTTCTGTCGTTTCGATGGGGTAGAAGTCTGCTGACGCAATTATATTTTCCTCTGTTGCTGTTCCTCTTTTACTCTGTTCATGTACAAGCTCGGCGAAGATTCCATATCGACTGCCGTATCCACTGCCATCTGTATGAATTATTGTTGCAGCGTCCTCATCATAATGTCCAAGTAGGCCTACAAGTTCCGAGGTAAGACCTGTTTTCAAATCTGCTTTTGTACTCCCAACAAGGTGAAATGTTGGCTAGCGCTCAGCTTCTCGTTGATTGGCTTTGAAGATGTCGACTAGTTGTAGTTAAGGTTTTTGGTTTTATTGCTGTGTCTTCCATGTTTTCAACGACTGCACAGATTGTGTAGTCCTGCGTTACTTCTAACGTCGCAATTGTCTTTCCTGCAGAGGGTGATGACACAATATGATACTGCCAGATCTCTCGTGATTGCTGACATTTTCGATGACGTGATCATAATGTTTTCTTCATTTAAATTTCCACTCAAGGGGTTGACGGGGAGATTGAGATTGGTTTCTCCGAGTGGCGAGTGAAAGGAATCTTTCACATCTAATATCTCTTGACTGATTAATATCACTGAGCTGGGGTATGGCAATGGAGTACGTGTTGCAGTTCGTGGTTGTTGACGGCTTCCTTGTAATGTATCGGCGTTGACTGCCATTTGGATGTGTTGTGGGTGGTCTATATTGGTGTTCAGCTTGCCCACAGTGAAAGTGTACTGACCTGTTGTCCGGTGTCCTGTACTCGTCCGTCATTCTTTGGCGGTTATTCCTCTGTTGTTGTATCCAAGCTTACTGTCCAGTTCGGGTTGGCAGTCTCGATTTCACTGATTTGTAAGCTGTGGCACGACGTCTTCTCAAACTTTAAACGCCTGATAAATTTATCCAAAGTGGAGATCTTCATCAGCACCAAGAGGCAATACACGTCTTTCGCGATGCCTTTCATTAAGGTGTTCCAAATGTGTTTCGTCGTCAATCATGGGAAAGGACCAA
>JAFIDM010001028.1:15025278-15050276 GCA_023159025.1 Thereuonema tuberculata | reverse complement strand
CTTGTTGTTTTATATATTCTTCAATAAAAAATTTCATTAAAAGAATATTAAAAATACATAAACATATGTAAGTTAGAAATTATTAAACTGTATTTTATTCATTGATTCATTCAAGTTAAAATTAAATAAATTCAGTTATTTAATTAAAGAAAAATCCAATTTTTTTTTTGGTTATGTTTATGATCGATAATCAACTAACATTAAAATATAGTTAAAAACTAATAAACAATAGTTAGCTATTTTTTTTTTTTTTTTTATGTTTATCAATCCTATTAGGTATACCTGTGTTATAGGAATTGAGCATTTTAATATATTTTTTTAAAAAAATTATTAATTAATACTTAATTTTTCCATCTACCACATCTGAAATTATATTTTGTTTTATTTGCTTAAAAGTTATATTATTTTTTTTTATTAAGATCTATTTGTTTAAATATTTTATGATTTACATAATTAGCTAATCTATATCCATAATTATTTTTAATTCTTTCTATTTTTAATATTTTATATTTTTTTTCTTATCCTTAATTGTTCATTTTTTGATTTATATTTATAATTTTTATAAACATTATTAAATATTTTTAATGTTTTCTTATTGATATTTTCTATTTGTTGTTTATTCATATTTATCCAACATTCCAACCCATAATCCAAGATTGAGTCTACAAGAGATTTGTATACTATGAGCTTTTGTTTAAACGGAACAGCATCCCTAATGTGATAAAAGAGAAAAGCATATGAGCTCAGCTTCCTTATCACATAACCATACTGTTCATTCCAGCAGATCCTGTTATTTATATTACTTCCTAAATATTTATAAGTTGAGACAATTTCTATTCTTTTGCAGTTACAATCTTTTGTTAAGATATTGTTATTCTGTTCTATATTTGAACATTCTATTTTCTGTAGATTAATAATTACATTGTTATTTATTTTCTTATTTTTGTTTTTGATTATCATTATTTTTGTTTTTAATTTAATAACTAAACTTAAATAATTTTATAAATGTATGTATGTACAATCAGTTGAACTAATGGTAAAAAATCCTCTAAACAAAAGAATTAATTCAAAAATGACAAATTTATTATTTAAAAACTAGTAAAATGAATACAACAATATATATTAAAACGCATATATTTCTTGCTTGAAAATTTTAATCATGTTCATTCTTATATTTATGATTAATAAGTTTTCTTTAGTCACATTAATTAATATAATCCACATTTGTTGAAAATTTCTACGAAGGATTTGTCTTAACATTATCAAAGAAAGGAAGGGGAAAAAAAATAGTGTAATAGGAAAAAATGTAATGTTTTATATAATTTATTTACATGAGTGCATTTAATGGTTTTTTTTCTACAATCTTTTTTTTTTTTCCTTTCTTTACTCATTTTAATTCCTAAAGACGGTTATCATATAAAAGTAAGAGAATTCGTTTATAATGAGTTAATTGCAGTAAATCAACGATTTTAAAAATTAATAAACATTGTAGAAAAGGTTAACAATGACATTACTATAAAGTTCCTTCAAATACAATGAAAAAACAAATTAAACGGAGAACGTCGTTAGCGCTTTGCGCGACTCACGACAGTGCGTTGGCTCGAAAATGGCGCCATACGGAGAGATGTCCATACTTGTCTTTGGACGCAAAGACCATACAGTGACTTTAAATTAACCCAGGTAACAGCTCCACCTATTGGGAAACATGCTCAACAAAATGTAAACAAATACATGTGTTTAATGGAAAATAAAAAAAAAAAAAAAAAATAATTTTTTTTTTCCCAATTCGATTCTTAAGTAATCACAATCTTTGCACCCTAAAATAATTATATAAGTTGAATAACATAAAAGAAAGCAATCATATCTAAATTTACATGTATTTTCACAAAGTAATGACAATAAAAAATTTTTTTTAATTATAAAAAATATTTAAAAAAAATAAAAAACTTAAAAATAAAAAATAAAATAAAAATACAAATTAAAATTTAGCAAAGTCCATGTAATTTGTATCTAAAATATTTAGTATTGAAACACTTTACAATTGATCGTTTAGTTAACTGAAAGTTTCAATCAATGATATGAACTGAAAGGAATTTTTTTTTTTTATTTTATTCAGAAAATTTCTTCTTCCTCTGATCATCTATTGGAATTGTCCCAGTAGTTCAACAAATAGTACAGTTAAATGTTATACTTAAGATTACATAACAGATATCTTTAAAAAAAAAAAAAAAAAAAATCTTTTTTTTCTCTTTTTTTTTTTTTATTTTTTTTCTTGCTGTTGTAGCAGTAATCAAATAAAATTAACTGTAAATTACCAATTATGCATTACATTAATTACAGCACCTATAACAATTTCACTGGAATATGTCATATAGAAACATTTAGATAACTATCCGTAGCATATGCCCTAATAGTCCAATAAACTTATAAATACAAGCCACAATGAATAAGTATAGTTGGAAAATACAATATTTATATCAATAAAACAATATACTTTTTTAAATTAACTTTGAATGTTTCAATTTTAAATAACTAAATAATACAATAATTAACTGCCGTCTATCAATTCCTAATTATTAATTTCTTATTAAACTTACTTTTTCTTTGTTTTTGTTTGGTTTTTGTTTTATACAATACTTGCTTAATGCTAACATTGTATATATATGGCAAACTCAACATAAATATAGATTCAATAGTACATAAATATAGATTCATCACACTAGTATTTAAAAAGATTTATTTAATACTAAAAGCAAGTTTTCGGAAAGTGTTCATCTTCCCTTTTTTAAGTCAGAACAAATTAGAATCTATTTAACAAACAAAAACGAATTGAAGAATGTAATAAAATTTAAAGATAAGATATATCAACAAATTTAATTGTTGTTACAAAGATATGCTATATTAAATTCATATCAATTGTTAATAATTAAAAACATCAAATGTTGCTATCTTTCTAACATCCGTCTTTATAAAATTCCTTATTAACTCATAATTGTATTAGGGTCATCGAAGCTTCTTCATATCTATTAAAATTTTTGGCCTATGTATTTTTAATTATGCAACTCTCCAAAATTTTTCTTAATTGTAAATCAGTTTCTTTACATAAAAATTCCACATTGTTTGTTTTTTAAAGCTCTGCCATGTTCTGAAACAAGTTCTAATAAGGTCCTTTTGATTTCTCCTATATATTATTTACCACAAGTTTTACAATCAATTTTGTAATCTATTCCCATTTTATTTTGATTTTCATTATAATTTCCTTTTTTGCATTAAACAAATACTCATAGATAAACCATACCCCAAAGTGTTCATTAACAAAGTATCAGGATGTCCGTTATCTACAACAAGAATATTAACAAAATTTAGAAAGCTTTGAATAACAATGAGCAGAGATATATGTTCCTCCTTTACCAGGTAAAAGATTACCAACACATACAGCCTATCTTAAAAACAGCAAAACATCAGCATAGCCTGAAAAGCCACCATCTCTATAATGGTCTCACTAATCCCAAACAGCATATATGTAAAAAAGATAATATGGATGAATCATTTGTGATGTTAAATGCCACAATAGCCCCACTGATACATGTATCTACGTTGGGAAAAACAGAAATAAAGCTTACTTTTAGTACGCTCATCTGAACATAGCAACTCATTAAAAAATAAAAACACAGTACATGACATACACCAGCTCCCACACCGATGGCCACATCACGATATCAAACTTAATTGTATATGGAAAACAAACTGACACCTTCTTACACAAATTTATGGAATCCTTAATCATCCTACAAGAGAAACCATACAGTAGTGATAATTTCATCAACAATGTCAAAAAATACGGGATACGTGACATTTTCTTTCCATTTCTCATAAATTGTTACATCCCATCTCAGAAACACTTAACTTTTTCCACCACATCTTATGCTATCCAAATCATGGAGGCGCCACCGCTACTTCTGTTTTTGTTATTTTCACCTCTCATATTCCTTGTGTCCTTATATGTAATTTTGATAAAGTTGTCCATGTACCTAATGGGACATCGAAGCATGTTGAGATTAAATGTTTTAGACTGTATTGAAATCGTGCACTTTAAATAATACACGAAAACAGAAGTTTTATTAGTTGATTTAAACTTAACAAAAACTTTTATATTTCTTGAGTTTCTTAAACTCTTCTTCAGTAGTGCCTGAAACTTCGGTTCTTTTCTTTTCGTCACTGATTCTGGCTTTCGTAGTATCAGCGCTTCTTCACAGTCTATCTTTTTTTTTCAAATTTTGATATTTTTCTTCTGGACTTCGTTCTTTTACTGAAAGATAAAGAAAATCAAATATTAATATATTTATAAGAAATAGAAAAGAAAATAATAATAATAAACTGGTTCTATTACCCCGTATTCATTGTTTCATTTTTTTTAAAATTTAGGCAATTAATCTTTTTTTTTTTTAATTCTTAAAATGAACTTTCCACTATTAGCTGACTACTAATCGGCTAAAACGCATAATAGGTAATTTCGCCTGTCAGCCGTAACATAGGTTCTGTTATTGTGTTGCGTAGATTATTTGTACTTAATATCATAAAATTTAATAATTACATTCAGTGGCAGCTATTCAGGGGAAGTAGGTGAAGTGGCACTTTACCAATTATTTAAAAATATAATATTATTTATTTATAATATAACAATTATTATAAGGAAAAATTTATTTTCCTTATCACGTATGTTGGTTTTAATAGAAACGTATTTTTGTATTTTGTAAGTCCCGCGTCGTTGGTGCGGGACTTTGTTCTGGCACCGAGCCAAGTGAAGTAGGCTTTTATATGAAGTTTTTCAACCTCAGGGGCGGAGCTTAGCTGGATAACCGAAGCGATGGTTGCTATGACAACCTTGACGTCACCCGCTGTATAGCATCGTATAGGTGAAGTTACAACTGAGAAATATGTTCTCTTCTTCCAATGTGAAATTCTTTCGAAGCGCGCCTGTTTCGCAGTGCTGTGCTGTTTTAAATATGAATCCTGTTTAAGATATAGTGTGTGTTTTATTAGAAACATCATTTTCACGTTGGAAAGACGAAGATAAGAAGAAAGTTATTATAATATTTTATACTATATATTATAATATATTATATATATATATTATACATAATATATATAAGTTATAATATATATATTATGATATATGATAATATAATTATTTTCCTATTAGCTCTTCACCTAACTTCACAGCCACGAGCCGCCACTGCTTACATTTTGAAAAGTAAATGTTCCTTTCTGGTTCTTCTTTACGACTGAACAATGAAATATTTCAATAGAGTAATGTAGCCTCCTCGGCCGTCGCCTTTTTTAACTTCTTTTTTTGAAAACCACTTGGATTGATTCTCTTCACTGTGAAATAAGAGTATTTATGTAATACTACGAAATATTTTGTAAATATTTCACATTTAACATTAACAATTTATTGATTTTTTACAAGTTATACAGTAGAGCCACGATTATCCGCGGGATTGGGTGGCAAGGGCTTCACGGATAACGAAAATCGCGGATAACCCGAAAAAAGATTAAGAATGAGATGTAAACACGAAAAAAATTATTTCACCATTAAAAACTACGTTTTATTGTACAAAAAACATACTATGATAAACTTTGAAAATATGTACAGTAAAGCAGAAATCTTTGCTCTACGTTTGCATCTTATAATTTCGAGAAGGCCTATAGGATCACAACGCACAATAAACCTGTCAGTAATTTTCGACCTTCGCACTGTAGGGCCTATTATATTTTCCCTGTTGTTGGCTTGGATTAAAATTGTTTTTTTTTTGAGGTTCGTAATTAAAAAAATTGAAATAATATATTATTCAAAATTATCAAGAGCAATCAGATAAATAGCAACTATTCATAAGTTTTATTATACCGTAGCCTATCAAAAAAAAAACCCAATTACACTAAACCAATAACTTTTTCCTTAATTCTTCAATAATATTAGCTACTTTATCTAAGATTAGATCTTTATCTAAACTAGACCATCCCCCTGTCTTCCCCTGATAAGTATCAGATAATCCAAGAAGTATCGATTCCAAGCGGTTATGGCAAAAAAGTGATATTTTATTCCTTTTTGAATGAACTCATTATTTAATAGCGCGTGAACAAATACAATAAAAGTAGGATTGTAGGACCAGCAGTAGTCCAATGGTTAGTTGCAAGGACGAAGATCCTCGGTTCGAATCCCATGTAAGGCGAAAAAAAGTTTATAATCTGACTTTCTCAGCAAGGGAAACTAATAATTAGCAATTGTGCCGGACAGACAGAGAAATAAAAAAAATTAGTAACGTGGATTGAAAAACAAATCTCGTTCCACATTCATTAGAATCAAGATGCATCTCGAACAGTCCATCAATTGTGATGATGGACTTTCGGTTTCATCCACTTCCATCTGCCAGCATCTGGATCGCAAATCTAACGAAGGAAAGAACTGGTCTCCTTTGAGACAATCGAGGCCATCGTTTTCACTGTTTATTTTGATTATTTTGATTTTTTATCCGTGACACGTTTAATTGTGAGAAATTCAATTTTTAATCCCTGATAAAATTAAATTAAAACTAACATCAAGGCTTTGAAATATTTAAATTTTTTTTATTTTCATTAAAACCGAAAGTTAAGAGTATGTTCTTTTGTTGTGTGTAAGCACGTGAGAACAATGGATGTGTTGAACACAGCATGAACGCGGACATTCAATTGTTAATGGTGAATCCTGGAGGATCGTAAAATGGCGTTACGATGAAAACCGGAATAGCAATGATGCTAAGGTTTTAAAATGGGAATCGGATGAGTTCCTTCCGATTGTGCTATAGATTAGTTTTGATTTTAAACTCATATTGTGTTCAGTAAAAGGCGGACGGCCTTGAGAATTAAATAAGTAAGGATTAATGGTAAAGTTAAATTAATTCTTAATAAACGGTTAGGCCCAAAGATGAATCTCGCAAATGAGGACTGGCGGACTCAAATGGAATTTTTGCCAAGGTATTATCTTCAACGTTTGACTGGAATTGACAAGAAATCGATGGATTGTTGCTGAACTTTTGTAAGTAGGATTTCTATTTTACTTCACCCATCGAGAATTTGTAAAGGAGCCATCGTTAGAATTTCGAACACAAGAAAATGGAGTTTAGGACAAAGCGGAACGTATACTAATGAACATTAAAGATTAAACATTACCAACACATAAACATTTGTTCGTTGATTAAAGAAATAGTAAAGTTATTTATTTCAAGTAAAACCATTAATGCTAGGATTTATTAAAGTCAAGGGAAATCGACTTATTACAAATGTTGGACTGAATCAACTTAAGTTAAAGAACTGTAAAGTTGAAAGGATTTAAGTATTTATACAGGAACATTTGTGTTTATTAGCAAGAAGTTTATTTTAAAGATTATTTCAACGAGGTCAAAGATTATTTGATTGAAATATTCAAGTTATGATTATAAACTGTTTAGAGTGTTTTGGTAAAGACTATAATACTAGAATGTTTAGTCAAGAAAGGATTGGAGAAATCAAGTTTACTTAAACATTCATATTATTAAAGACTGTTATAGCACATTCGGTGAACTTTATTTAAAGCCATCTCATACAAGTTAAAAGACAAATGAGATATAAGAAAGTTCTATGTGTTAATGAGTTTATACATTAAGATAAACTTTAGTAGTTATTACACTAGATGAAAAAAGCCATTTATCAACGTTGTTAATTGAACAGTTGATGTTAAGAAAGATTTAAAGGAACTTTAAGTTTTAAAGTAAAGAACTTTCAGTGAACTTTCAGTGATTCATAGACTATTTGAAACAACTGTTTCACATCTTGTAAATATTTAATGATTATAAAACAAGTTAAGTTTAAATCAGTTTTGCTTTTATTTTCTCCTTACTCTTAAAGACTTAATATGCTCTGCTAAACCAGTACAGGCAAGTAAATAAATTAAAATGCCGTTTAGAAAATTTATTGTGTGGAACCTAAGTGACAATTATTCTTATACAATCCTCCCACATGATGGACTTTCGGTTTCATCCACTTCCATCTGCCAGCATCTGGATCGCAAATCTAACGAAGGAAAGAACTGGTCTCCTTTGAGACAATCGAGGCCATCGTTTTCACTGTTTATTTTGATTATTTGGATTTTTTTCTCGTGACACGTTTATTTTTATATGCTTTTTATATGTTTTTCATTCCTTGTTTTCTGATATCATAAATTTTTACTATAAGATCAATCAATAGTTATTTTATTCTAAATCCAATTATTTTTAGTCTTCTGCTCTAATAACTATCAGAAGACTAATATTCACTTTTGTCTGTCCGTCTGTGAACCAGTATCATTAAAATATCATTAAATTATTATTAGTAACAATCAGAACAATCACAGTAATCGCAACAATTGCGCCTTTTGCATTCGCAGCAATCACATTTATAATACAGCTTAGCAACAATCACAACATTATCAATAATCGTAACAATTGTATCTTATGCATTAGCAGCAATCACATTTATGATAATAAGGAAATTAAAGCACTATCAATCACATTTTCTTATACGTATCAGAGGACGTTGCGAAGCATTGTGATTGGTTTACTAATCGCTATCCCTATCTTGTTATAATTTGATTTTCTTGTATTCTTTAATGCTCTGAAACTTCAATTTTATCGTTTGTTTTGTAACCCTTATATGCATATATGAACTTTTCTCTCTATAAAAAGTTGTAATTCTCACCGTCGTTAAAACCGTCAATCAATCCTTATCTTACACCTAGTTCTAAGCTTTGTGAGTGACTGTTGACTAATTTGTTGAAATCAGAGAAAAGTGAAAAACAAGTTGTTTTTGAAAAGAGAGATGATTGTTGACTACTGGAGTAATGTAGCATCAATTTTTATTTCTCCGAACTGAATGGAATAAATGAAATAAAACTTCAGTCACTGTTGCATGCAGACTTTTCGTGATAGAAAGCGAGGAGCTGAGAATTGCTGTATTTTCCTAATACATGTGGAAAAGCAAAAACTTGGCCGTCCTGGAACGCAGTAGTTTCTATGCAGTAGAACGCAGTAGTTTCCGCAGCCAACGGAATAGTTATGTTATGTAGTGAATGTGGGTGGCAGAGAAGCCAAGCACTGCGGCCGGAGGTTTATTGTACTATCCTACGGAAACAAGGACAGATGGAGAGAAACACTGAGAAAGTATGGTGGGATAAATGCAGGAGAAACTGGAGAATACTGAGAAAACCTGCCCAGCGCGGATCGTCCACCATCACGAAACCCACAGGGAACCGAACCCCGATACTCAGAGGTGAGAGGCCGATGTCATAGCGACAACGCCAATCGCGCGGCCTTTACGCAGCAGTTACTACTGTTGCAATTAAGCCTAATCTCGCCGAAAACCTTTTTTTCATGATTAATGCCAGGATGCTCAATGACGTATGTATGTGTTGAATTGACATCGTTCTACAAGAATGAAATATTTAAATACATTTGTGCTTCGTATACTTTCTTTTGGAAATATTTCATCGAAAATAAATACGAAACATGGGGCCCCAACAACAATCTTCGTGCGACGAACTAAACTGCAAGTACTGTTTATTTATTTTACATGTGCAACTCGAAGAAGCGACGGACCCTCACATATAGAATTTTGTTTATAATAACACATTGTGCCAATTGAAAAAAACAATTCTTTCTAGAACTATTCTTTGAGGCAACACTGCGCTTACGATGTATTGCTCATACTAGCCTCAGTATGAAGGTCTTGTTGTTTACTATGACTTCTCCTGGCTGATGATCGCCAACGAGCGTGAAACAGCTGTTCCAGGATGTCACTTGTAAATAATTTGGTCTCACCCATTGTTATTAACTATTCATTTTCTTTTAATATTTCACATTACAGTTATTTGTGTGTTTAGTTAATTAATTAAGAAGTGATATAAATAAATGGAGAGAAAATCAACCGGACAATAAATATGCCTTCGCACATTGAGCCAACATCAACGGGAATTCTGTACAGCTGTTTCATCCTTATTATGAAATCATCAGCAGAATATACCCTTGATGTTTGGCTCGCTGCACGAAAGCTTTAAACAAAAGCATTCTCGATCCCGGGAGAATGCTTTTGGGTAAAGCTTTCGCGCAGCAAGCCAAACATCAAGGGTATATTCTGCTGATGATTCCATAATAAGGATGAAACAGCTGTACAGAATTCCCGTTGATGTTGGCTCAATGTGCGAAGGCATATTTATTGTCCGGTTGGCGATTTTCTCTCCATTTATGAATAATTACAGGCGTTAAACTTGCTTTCAGGTGATATAAATACTTTATTCAATTTAATCCTGTTGTATTTTTTATATTAAGAGGAGTAATTTTATTTATTCAATTCAGATTTATATGTTATTAATCATTAAACTCGGGCCCAGCACATTAATAGTAGACATTGTACAACATGTACAAGTATATATAATTCTTTTAATATAAATTTATGGCATCATAAATATAGTAAATATTATTTTATGTTTAAAACTTAGCTTTAATTCTGTGACGAATTTGTAGAAGATCTTATGGTATTTTTCCTTTACTGTTCGAAATTAAATTTTCTTTATATTTTTTCATTTTGTGACACAAAATTGGTAGCAGAGCGCAATTTCTTTTTCCAATGTTTTTTTTTTTTTGTTCACGAGGAATAAACAATTTTATATCCGTGACAATACGTGGCATTGGGAATGCTTCCTTTCATGTGATCTTCTTTAGCCGGCGATTGTTTACGCAGAACCTCCAGGAGAAGTCTTTATTCTTTACATCCTGGGAAGATGAACATGGGCTGTTGGATGGTTGCACTATCGCTTGATCCATCATCTTATCTATTTTTTTTCCTGGATAAAAATCCTTTCTGCAGGAGATATTCGGTATCGTCTCTGCTTGAAGAATCTTTCGTTACAGGTGTTTGACTGATGACTGCGCAGTTAAGAGAAAGTCACAAAAATCGAAGATGTGTAGAAGCGATTACTTAATGCTTCCTAATGGAGCTGTTATTAATTAAACCTTAACTCCGGCAGAGAACTTACGAATAATATAATGGACCAAGATTATGCTTATGTGTAGCTAAGCTGTTGTAAATAAAAAACAAAGCCAATGCATTTAAAACAAATCTATGTATATATTCTTTCAATAGTTCTTGTTACATAAATATGTTTGTCTTAATCACTTGTACGAATTCTCGTCTTTTGATACGAAGTATCTCACGTTAAAAGCATGTACAGTACTCTTCTTAAATTGACGTTTAAAAGTCTCTTTCTGTCAACTTTATGTGTACTTGTATTATCGCCCTAAATCTTTACTTTGTAATCTTTACTTTGTATCTTTACTTTGTAATATTTACTTGTGTCTTTACTTTGTGTCTTGTGATGTGACCTTCTTGAGTAAATAACGGTATTCTTTTGTGACGGCCCCTCCGTGTGAACAAATTAAAGGTTACTTACAATTTCGTGAAGCTCTAGTATCTTCCGTCAACACGTCCGGTATTGAAGGAATTGCTGCAGTACTCCCAACAAGGTGAACCGTTGGCTAGCGCTCAGCTTCTCGTCGATTGGCTTTGAGGATGTCGACTAGTTGTAGTTAATGTTTTTGGTTTTATTGCCGTGTCTTCCATGTTTTCGACGACTGCCCAGATTGTGTAATCCTGCGTTGCTTCTTACATCGCAATTGTCTTTCCTGCAGAGGGTGATGACACAATATGATACTGCCAGATCTCTCGTGATTGCTGACATTTTCGATGACGTGATCATAATGTCTTCTTCATTTAAATTTCCACTCAAGGGGTTGACGGGGAGATTGAGATTGGTTTCTCCTAGTGGCGAGTGAAAGGAATCTTTCACATCTAATATCTCTTGCCTGATTAATATCACTGAGCTTGGGTATGGCGATGGAGTACGTGTTGCAGTTCGTGGTTGTTGACGGCTTCCTTGTAATGTGTCGGCGTTAACTACCATTTGGATGTGTTGTGGGTGGTCTATATTGGTGTTCAGCTTCCCCACAGTGGAAGTGTACTGACCTGTTGTCCGGTGTCCTGTACTCGTCCGTCGTTCTTTGGCGGTTATTCCTCTGTTGTTGTACCCAAACTTACTGTCCAGTTCGGGTTGGCAGTCTTGGTTTCACTGATTTGTAAGCTGTGACACGACGTCTTCTCAAACTTTAAACGCCTGATAAATTTTATCCAAAGTGGAGATCTTCATTAGCACCAAGAGGCAATACACGTCTTTCGCGATGCCTTTCATAAGGTGTTCCAAATGTGTTTCGTCGTCAATCATGGGAAAGGACCAAAGTAATAATATACATTATTAAATAAATAAACACAAATTCTTTTCTTCTTCCAGATTAACATACTATATTTCAAAAACATCAAATGTTTTTTTTCATTAGGTACATAATGGATCAAAACTAAATTAGTTTCGATCCATTATGTACCTAATTAAAAAAAAAACAAAAACAGTTGAAGTTTTTGAAATATAGTATGTTGGTCTGGAAGGAGAAAAGAATTTGTGCTTATTTATTTAATAATTACATATGTGCTGCAAGTATAATATACATTATTATTATTGCTCATATTTGGAGTTAGATAATAAGTTGAATAATAAATGAGCATGTGCCAAATTTAAAAGAAATCCTTTTGGAACATAATTTTGGGTTTGGCAAGCGTTTTGAGGGAATGGGAGGTGAGCAAACTAAAACAAATGGGCCTTTGGTTAATGTTGGATTATAGGAAAACTGTGTACCAAATTCAATTGAAATCCGTTGAACCGTTCGTTAACATGATTGTGCAAAAAAAAGAAATGGACAGAAACGTTCAAAAGAAGATAGTGAGTCTTCGATTCTTAGTTAAAGAAGGCTTTCATGAAGCGAATCTCTGGACTGATTGAAAAAATCTCTGATGAAAATATTCATATCTCTGATTAAACTTAAAGGTAGTTCTGTCTTCATAAAATGCTTCAGTCTTAATTCCTTTGATAAACATCGTTTACTTAATGATCAATTCATGTACCACAGAGTAACCTTGTCCAAGATTAATTAGTATGTTTTTATGATTACCAGACATAACTTTCAAAACTTAATTGATAGTAATCTTTTAATTTAACAATTCAGTTGTCTTTTATTTTACTATGATGCTTTTGTGTTTATTTCTTTAAAAATTAAAACTTTCTTATTAATGATTTTTCAAATAAAAATCACTTTTTATTTTTCTTTCAGATATTAAAAAAAAAATCAGATTAAATTAAAAAAACTCAGAAGAAAAAAATTGTCACATTTGAAGATAATCCTGGAAAGGAAAGCAAAGAAGTCATCGTGTTAAAACAGGAACAGACAGAATATTTTTGCTATCATGAAGTTTAGCTTAAAGAAACCTTCTTTATCAAACACAAAATCATCCGTAAAGGAAGAAGATGATTTAGGACATGCGCTGTTAGTCAGCGTCCCTGGTTATGACAGAATTATATTTTCCTCACCTAAAAACATTACAAGATACGTCTGGATGCTATTTCTTTCTATCTGCTTTGCCTTATGTGTTTATCAAATCTCCAACCACATCCAAGAATATAAGTATGGTGAACCAGCTTTGAAAACTTATTTTGAAGAAAGCGATGTAATGAACATTTATCCTTTCGTTTTCTGCCCTGCACAATTAACTGCCAACAATGATGTTACCAAAGATCTTCGGAATAAATACGAGAAATTATTCAATGCAACACATGCTGATGATGTTACATTTTACGATCTCCTTAGATTACCAGATGTAACTATAAATACCCTCTGGGATTTATATGAATTCAACGTAGAGAAAATACGAAAAGGTATTCGTGTTCAGGTCAGTTGAAAATTTATACATTTCGATATTTTTTTCCATAAAAGTATTTTATTTATACAGTGTGCAGCAGGTGTTTGAGAACAAAGTTACACCCGCGGAAAAAATGAGCAGAGACTGAAGATAGAGCATTTAATGACATTGAACGTTATGTACACGGGAATACAGACCCAATGCAGGACATCATTCAATGAAACCGCCATTTGCCGCAATAACAGCCTCTAAACGATGTCGAAACCGTCCGCAGGCATGAATAAGGTGGGTCCTGGGAATGTTTGTCAAGGCATCCACAATAGCTGCACTGCGAGCTTCACTGGTGTTGTGTGGATGTTTATTGGAGACCCTCTCAACCACGCCCCAGACATAATAGTCGAGAGGATTAACATCAGGGGAGCTGGGAGGGCCACATGTTTGGAATGACGTGGTCGTGAAAATTGATGGCCAACCATTTTTGGGTTGAATGGGCCGTATGGGCTGGAACGGAGTCCTGCTGAACAACATACGGCCTGTCACGTACTACAGCAGTAATCCAGGGTTGCACAATCGTTTTTAACACATCGGTGTAAGCAACGGCGTTGACTCTGGCACCTTCACGAAAGAAATATGAAGACATCACGTCGGCCTCACGACACCCAGAACTATCACGGAGGCGGGGAAGTTGGTGTGCATGACGGTCGGTACCTCCCTGGGTGTTTTACACAGCCACCGATCATTTCTGCGGTTCACCTTCTGGCATGGACGAAGTTTTTCTCATCCGAGAAGAACCACAGCATTCCTGGCTGCTCCGGATGTTTCTGCTTGTTCAAGAGGTGCTGGGCTCGAGTCACTCTCTTCTCCCGGGTTTTCGCGGACATGAACTGACCTCTCCACATCACGTACGACTTGTAACGGAGGTCTTCATAAACCACATGTCGGATGGTGACCTCGTTAACCTGCATCTCCCTGCCGAGTGCCATTATGGACTTCCCTGGGTCAGTTTCGACAGCAGCTTGGACGGAAGCGATGACTTCAGGCGTCCTGGTCCTGTCCGAGCGCCGACAATGTCGTTTCCTGTGGGAAACGGTTTCCACCACTGGCGGGCCTCCAGCTCTCTCCGAACATTGAAGACGACTGCCCGGGGCGAATTTCAGAAAATCAGCAATTTCGGAATCGGAGTGTCCTGCAGCCAAGGAGACCTGCAAGCCTCTTCATTTCCTAGGTCAGCCTAGGTTCTGCCATGTTTACCTACAAAAACAAAGGGATGCATTACGATGACATTCAGGACACTGTGTCACCTAGAATGTTTGCTCTCAAACACCTGCTGCACCCTGTAGAAGTATTGTCACCCTGTAGAAGTATTGTTTACTCAATACTTTATTTTATTTTATACAGCTTTTTATTTGGGATCATTTTATTTTAATTAAATTTTATTTACAAAATTATTTTATTTTCACAGATTTTATTAAGTCAAAAGTCAAATGCTAATCAAAATTAGGTGAATACAAAAGATGGAAATTTACAATTTTCAATTGATTTTTGATGAAGTATAGAAAATGAAGTTTTAAGTGTTTGAAAACAGTTGATGCTTTTCCGTAGATTTCTATTAAATCGTTAAATTTATAACAAAAACAGACTTAAAAAGTAATATTTTGAGTAATTCCTTAGGCTCATTACATTTCTATTACATTTAGTTCCGCCCATAATCTTTGAACTAATCTCTTAATTTGCTTTACGAATTTCATTCTTTCCTAATTAAAAGTTAAGTCCAGGGAAATAATAATTTTTTATTTTTTACCATAACTTCTCCTACTTCCATTATTATGCCAACTTTCCAAAAGTTGTATTCCTTTAATTCTATTCTATGGTGAGGCCGGAAAGTTTCCGTACCCCCTATTATGTAATATTATTGTTATTATTATTATTACATCACATTTATAATACATCACAGGCATTTGTGGCAAGCGGAAGTGTACTCGTTGCCTCTGCAATTCTAAGAGTTGAACTTAAGTAAGACAAACATAGGAATAAAACCTAAGTTTTATATTGTGACCAGATATTGATCGAATTATAGTGAAACCTCGTTAAGTCGTCACTCAAGGGACCAAACATTTTTGACGACTTAAGCGGAGTGACGACTTTGGCGGAGTGGGAATTTTTGATAAAAAAAACAACAAAAAAAAACCCCACTGAAACACAATATTTTCATGAATTGTTGTAGGATTCGGTGAGAAAAACAAGATTTTAAGAAATCAATACATGGAAATGAATGAGAGGAAAATAACAAAAAAACCTTTTTATAGTTATCACATTTTATTTTATTTTACTTTGGTACCTTAAAATAATCCAACAGTGTTGGTTGATGAACAGCTGCTGCTTCTTCGCAAATCGTTTTAAAAGAAAGGCAATGTTTGTCTTTGAAACGTTCCAGCCAACCATTACTGCCGCCGAAATCTTCAATGTTCAACTCCTTAGCAATTTCCATAGCTTTTTCTTCGACAATAACGACAGAAATCGGCACATTTTGCGATCTGGCATGTTTTAGCCATCGAACTAAAATCTCTCAATCTCTTCAAACTTCGATTTCCTCATTCTCTTTCTTTTGTCTTTGCAGTCAGCTTCTTCAATTACTTGTTTCAATGAAAGAATATCGTTTAATGTAGTCCTGGGAATATGGTGTTCTTTGGCAAAAGCTGTTTTCGAAACATTTGATTTTTCAAAAAATGCAATTAATTCTTTTTTTTCTTTAAACCATAACGAGCTAAGTTTTCGTTTCCCTGGTATGTTAAAAACGTAATCGAACCACGAAATTGCAAATGAAAAAAATAGCCCTTTGAGCCGGGCTTAGATTAGATTAGATTAATTGAAAGTGGGTGGCATGACTGCTGAGCACGTCGACCTGAAAGATCGACTTAACGAGGTTTTACTGTATAATGTTATTTATTTCTAAAGTCTAAGAGGGAAAGAATTTATTCTAAAATTCCAAGTAATTTTATAAAGAAGATAACTATTTATGAATTAATCTTTCCTGGATTGAACTTCTCAGTGAGCGGCACTTCCTGGTAAGCTATCGGATGTGTATTGTTGTCTATATCAAGATTTTATATTTAAGTTTTTTCACCCTTATATAAAAAGTGTTCTTTTAACAAGGTTGGATTTTAAGAAGTAACTATGTCACCTCCTAATCGATGTCATCAATGTAAGGAAAACATTAATTCTCAAGAAGTTAAATGTTACTTTTGTGAACGGGAATATCAATACAATTGTTCTCTGTCATTTAATACTTACAAAGCAATGTCTAAATCGAAAAAAAAAAGATTTGAGATGTTCATTATGTAAGAACTCAAATGATCTAGACCAGCGGTTTCCAACCTTTTTCAGCTGGCGATCCACCTTACCTTATCGGAATACCTCCACATATATAGGAATAGAAGAATATAGAATAAAACCATATTTGTATCGTATCCCTTCCTTATATATGATCGATTTTCGATTTTTCTGATCTTTTCTGATGGTTTATTCGATGGTTTTGGGATCAAGTCGCGACCCACCTGTAATCTTTCCGCGACCCACCGGTTGGGAAACGCTGATCTAGACAAAGAAGGAGATATAGATAATTAAACAGAAAATATGTCAACTACTTATCTTCTGAAAGAAATGAACAACAAACTTTCTTACATTTCAAAAGATCTTAATCAGGTAAACTTGTCAATGGAATTTCTCTCCAATCAGTATGATGATCTATTAAAAAAAATGTGCTAAAAATGAGGAGGTCAATAATAATTTGAAGAAGGAAATTCTTGACCTCAAAAAAAGACAATGAAAAACTGAAAAGTGATATAAACAGCACCAAATTAGATGATCTTGAACAGCATTCTAGGCAATATAATATTGAGGTTCAAGGAGGAAAATATCACTCCTTTATGATATCAGATAGATGAAAACCTATCTGATATCGTAAAGAAAATTGGAAATTAGATCAATGTAGAAACAAGCAACAATGATGTAGATGTTATCCATAGAATTTCAGTCAAGAATAAGGACAAAACTCCTCCTATAATTGTTAAATTTGTGAATAGAAACGTGCAGTCTAAATGGCTTCAGGCCAAAAAAGATGTCAGATTAAATAACAACTTAATATTTAAGAATGGAGATGACTCACATGGTTTTATTAATGAGAATCTTACACAGGAAAAAAGAACTTATTTTGGAAGGTGAAATCATTAGCAAAAGAAAATAAATATAAGTTTGTATTATGGTATGGTAAGATCATGGTAAGAAAAATGGAAGATAGCAATATCTTGAAAATTGAAGAGGAAGAGGATTTGAGGAAAATTGTGTAATATTGTTGGTTTATTGTGACTTATATATTGAGATAAGAATGGCTAATGTAGATGTGATAGATCATTTGTTGAAACCTAATACATTGAAATTAGAAAATCTTAATTTATGGTTAAAAAGTATCGAAAAAAATAGAAATTATAATAAATTAAGAATCTTACATCTCAATATTAGATCAATAAGAAGTAATTGGGAGATTTTTATGATCAGAATTAAAAAAATTTTGCCCTTAATTCAAATAATTATACTAACTGAGCTTAATATACAAGGTAATGAATATTTAATCTATAAAATTGAAAAATTTACACAATTTGCAAACTTAAGAGAAGGATAAAAAGAAGGAGGTATTTTAATTTTTTATAGAGATAACTTTACAATAGCAGAATTGAAAATTGTTAATAATATTTCATGTGAAGTTTCTATTTTAAAAATACAACAGGATAATCATTCAACATTTCAAATTGTAGCTATTTACATGCCTCCATCAACTAAAATTGGAGTTTTTTTTTAAAACATTTAACAATTATATTAAATGAAATTGAAGACAATAAGGAATCAGGAGTTGAAAGTAGTAATATATTGATTGGAGACATAAATATTAATCTCTTTAAAATGAACAATAATAAAAATGTTTTAAAATATTTCAGTATTTTGACCACAAAAGGATATAAAAATAATATTTATGGAACTACACATAAACAAAATAATAAAAATATTTTAATAATTCATGCATTGATCATGTCTTTATTAAGGATTTTAGTAATTTTTCAAAAGGTATTATATGTAAAGAAAACATATCAGATCATTTTATTGTTGCAATGGAAGTCTATGATGTTAATATGTTGAAATTGTTGGATAAGAATTTTTGTAATAATACAAAAAAAGGTACTTTTTTCAATGAAAAAATAATGATAGATAACTTATTGGAGTTATGCTATGAGAAAGAGAATTATTGTTATAAGGATCCAATAGAATTTTATGATAAAATATTACTTTGTGTTAATAATAGCAAATATAATAAATAGATTAACTATAAGATTGAAATTAATAATAATAATAGAAAGCAACAATCTCGGGTTACGGAAGAGTTATTAATGAGATAAAAGTGAGGGATAAACTATTTGAACAAACTAAAAATAACCCAACTAATACAAATTATAAATTGAAATATAAAAAATTTGGAAATAGGTTAAAACTAAAAATTAGTAAATATAAAAAAAATATTAATTTGAAACTCTAAAAAACATTCAACAATCACTTAAACATTTATGGGTTGAAATTAATAACATATTTGGACAAAATAAAAAAAAAATTCAGATAAAAAGAAATAAATAAATTACTACAAACAATTGAAGGAGATAATAAAGAAATCAAACTGACAAATAAATTCTGTTGTTATTTTACTAAAATAGATTAAAAACCTGATATCACTTGTGGGATAAATTTACTCAAAAATGGAAATCAAATATTACAAATACAATGGTTATTGAAAGAGATTGCAGAGAGACATTGCAGAGATAAATTATATAATAAAAAATATGAAAAATACTAATTCTGTAAATATTGATGGAATCTCAATTAAAACTATAAAAAAAAAAATCCGATATTTTTTTCCTATTTGATTTCTTCATTGATTAACAAAATCATTGATATTAAACTCTACCCTGATAAATTAAAAATTGCAAAAATTATACCAATATTTAAAAATAATAATTTTAATGCTCTAGAAAATTACAGACCAATAGCATTACAACTGATCAGAAATAAAATTATTGAAAACTATTTAGCTAATAAAATACAAATTTTTTTTAAAAAACAATAATATACTAAATATAAATCAATTTGCCTATCAAAAAAATAAGGGTATTATTAATCTGTTACAAACATTAAGTGAAAATATAAACAATAATTTAAACCTAAATAATTATTCATTACTTTTGTCAATTGATTTGAGTAAAACTTTTGATTTAATTAATCATGATCTTTTGATTATGAAATTACAAAAAATTGGGATTAGAGGTGTTTTACTTGAAATTCTTAAAGATTATTTTGTAGATATAAATATTTATGTATCAATTAATAATAAAAATAGTATAAAAAAATGTAAATTAGGAATACCTCAAGGTTCAAACCTGGGACCTTTATTTTTTATAGTTTACATTAATGATTTGTTTAATTACATTGAATACTGTAACATGTTTATTTATGCTGATGACATCATATTACTAAAAAATGATAAAAACTTACATAATGCTGAAAATAAATTAAAAGATGATTTTAATAAATAACAAATGTGGATTCATGACAACAAACTCAAAATAAATGATAATAAAACTAAGCTATTATTAATATATCCGAGAAAACAAATGCCTACATATTATCCAAACATTTTAGCACACCCACACTCTTGTTTACACAAAAGATATGTTAAATGTGATAATTGTACGAAAATAAAATTTGTTAATTACTTTAAATTTTTGGGTATAACGATAAATTTACATTTACAATATATATCAAAAATTAAGTAGTTTATCTTACATTTTTTATCTTACTAAAAATATATTATCAGTAAAATAAAAATTATTGATTTACTCAGCTTTTTTTGATTCATGTATAAACTACGGGAATAGTATTTGGTCAAATACCAAGAACATTAATCTTGTTAATATCAATAAGTTATAAAAAAAATATTAAAAATATATTTCAAACTAATTACAGTAAAATAAAAATTACAATTGAAGAATTAATTAAATACAAAATTTCACACCTGAACAAAAAATTCTGTATAATCTTATTTTAATAAATTATTATAAATATATCTATTTGTATAATCGAGATGGTAAACTATTTTAGGAATAACTTAAAGTTTAAACTTGATTATCCGAAAATATATAACTGTTATGGAGAATGTAATTTGAAAAAAGTATTACAGAATATAATTAATAAAATAGGTATAAAAAACATAAACAAAATTGATAAAATATCTTCATTAAAAAGATTTCTTAAGATTTGGTTAATAACTAATATTAATCCTATGGTTAAAACAGGAAAAAAATTGTTTTTTTTAAACAACGACAATTTATGTTTGAATATGTCTGTAACTCTGATTGCATCAAATCAGTGATGTATCATTATAGTATGTTTTATATTCTGATTTTTGTATGTTATTCTATTTTTGTTTAACTAATGTATTCGAACCTGTTGATGGGATTGTTTTTGTTCAATCTTAACAGGACGAAAAGAATTTAATGAAATTAAATTAAAATATTATTATTATTATTATTATTATGTTGGTATGTTTCAAACCTTGGGTTTCCCCAGCAAAAACAATATGGCGGGTCAAGGACCAAAGCACATACTGCCAAGTGTAAAGATGTGTGCAAGAATGATTAGGGATGTGTGCTTGTGTCCAAAAATTTCCTAACTATACGTGTAGTGTTGAGTACCACAGCCTTCTGCAGTTGTGCATAAGTGATTTTGTGAAATCCTAATGTGCTGAGACTGTGGTGCAATGTGTGAGGCACCAGACCAGTGGCTGACAGAACGATGGGTACAACACGTACTCGATCCTGCTTCCACTGCTTCTGGAGCTCGTGTGCTAGATCAGTGTATTTACTGATCTTGTCTGCGTGAGTTTTCTGCATGTTCTTGCTGATAGGCACTGCAATATCAATTAGATAGGTCTGTTTGTTGACCTTATCAACAAGTGTGATGTCTGGTCTGTTGTGATGTATGGTTTTGTCTGTGTGAATGGGGCGGTCCCAGTACAACTTATGTGAGGTTGACTCTAGTACGCTTTGTGGTGTGTACTCGTAGTACGGGACCGTGCTCTTAATAAGTGAATGTTTGTTATTATTATTATTATTATTATTAATAAGTGAATGTTTATTATTATTATTATTATTATTATTATTATTTGTTTGGACCATATTTTTGGGATGGTCATGTTAATGGCGAAACGTATTTACACATGTTTCAAACATGTTTCAAACATGGGTAACCGCACAGCTTGAAGACGTGAATCATGAAACACATGTGGCTACAGCACGACGGGCATTTGCTCACTTCGGTCTTACTGTGTGCGGGTTTCTTCATAAACATTTTTCTGGATGCTGGATTAGTCGCGGAACTCCAGCATCGCCAGCTCCATTGAAATGGCCACCACAAAGTCCTGACCTCATGACGCCTGAAAACTCATTGTGGGGAATCATCAAGGCCTACGTGTCTGAACATCGTTATGCTACAAATGAAGAATTCCGCAATGCAGTTCAGGACGCATTTCGAACCATCACACCGGACATGCTCCAAAAAATGTCAAGTAGGAAATGGCGACATATGAACTTGTGTGTACAGCATGATGGCGAACAATCAGACGCATGGGGCACTTAATGTGCAAATATTTTCTTAAAATATTGGGTCGTCCGGAAAGTTAGTGCCAAGTTTGAAGGAAAATTGAAATGCAGCACATTTAAATTTTGGTATATATTTATTAAATTACTAGCCGGGTACCGTTGCTTCGCTCCGAAAACCTTGCATATGTAGCATTAAAAACAAAATCTTTATTTATTTAGCAAATTAATATCGAGATCGGAGAATATACAACTTCCCAGCCCGTTGTAGCCTTCTCAGCTTAACTCAGGTATATTGCGGGTTGGCGCCACACACCTGAGGTTGTCAAAGAAAGCATGTTTTTACTTGTCACAGGTGTGACATCTATATAATAGGCATATAAAAACACGCGCATATTCGAATGCAACGTTGTATCAAAATTTCAAAGCAATCGGTGAAGAACTTTCGGAGATTTAAGATTTTGAACAAACGAACATTTACATTTTTATTTATAGGGATATAGGTGCCATTCTGTTCCACAATCTTTCTCCATCGTTCAGGCAACATGAAAATTCCGTCCTTCCAGAACCTCTCAGGTTTTTGGCGAAAAACTTTTCTATATTATTTTTTATCTCGACCAATGAGTTGAAATTTTTTCCATTACAGAAATTTTATAATAATCGATTTAGGTGAAAATCTGAGGGTGCGAGATCTGGTGAATATGGTGGATAGGGTAGAACATCCCAACCGAGCTCCAACAACTTTTGTCGAGTTGTCAAAGACACATGAGGCCGCGCATTGTCCTAATGAAACACGACGCCCTTCTGATTCGCTAATTCTAGACGCTTTTGTTCAATTCCTGTCTTTAAAGGGCTGTACGCACTACTCCGTCTTCCGTTATGTTTCCGTAACGTAATTGCTTAAGTGACATAGTTATGTCTTCAGGGTCACAAGAATGGGGAACAATTACCTGAATTTTTAGGATGGTAAATTTTTGAATATAAATTAATAGCAATACATAGTCAAATATGATTTTTATTTCACCTAATTGTTTCCCATTCTTATGACCCCGAAGTCATAACTACGTCACTTAAGCAATTACGTTACGGAAACATAACGGAAGACGGAGTATTGCGTGTAGCCCTTAACACGTTTAATTGAGAGCAATACTTTTCTGAATTTATCGTCTCGTTGTTTGGTAAAATATCATAATGCAGGATTCCTTCCAATCCCACTAGACACAGAGCATGACCTTCCTAGGATGAAAACCGGCTTTTGGGGGGGGGGCCTTTTTCGCTTAACATTATTATAAATTATCCATTTTTCATTCCCCGTCACTATTTGCTTCAAAAATGGTATCTCTTCGTTGCGTTTGTAGAGCGAGTCGCAAATGGAAATGCGAATCATCAAATGTTCCTCCGTTAAATCGTGTGGAACCCATAGATCGAACCGGTTTGTGTAGCCAAGCTTCAGAAAATGCTCGCGGATGGTGGATTTTGATATTTTTAACATTTCTGCTAATTCACGTTTCATATAGCGTGGGTTATTCTCGATCAGTGTTTTAATCTGATCTTCATCTGTGGTGGAGGCCTACCCGGCCTTTCCTCTGATCTTCAAGATTGAAATCACCAGCTTTAAACCTAGCAAACCACTTCCGCACAGTTCTTTCAGCTACAGCACCTTCGCCATAAACAGCGTATATCTTGTTTGCCGCTTGTGTGGCATTTTTGCATTTCCGGTAAAAGAAAAGCATTAAATGCCTACAATTTGCTTCCGTCTTCAAAGGCGTATACAACTGACAAAAATTAATGTATCGAAAACAAACTTTTTTCCAAATAAGCCTGAATTACAGTCTTTTTTAATATGTGCGCATGTCATTTGTATTCAATCATTTTGATATATTCAAGGGTGTCCTTATGCCACCTACAGAAAATCGGCACGAACTTTCCGGACGACCCATATGACTACCAATTAGGGGTACGGGAACTTCCCGGCCACAATATATATGTTAAGAATAATATTTAAATTTTTCTATATGATTCTTTGGATTATCATTTTTTGGATTAAAGAGAAGTGAGTCTAACCTATGCATCTTAGGGATGATCATGTATTATTGCGGATAATTCTCTAGCACCTAATTGGCCTGTGGGTTTGCTTGGAGTGTAATTCTTTGCTGTCACAAATCACCAAAGTTCTCAGTTTAATAAGCGAAAAGTTTCACTGAAAAAGTTCTTTACATTAGCATCTTTTACTGTAAATTAATAAATTTAAAAAAAAAATCACTAAATTAAATGTTAAGCTTTAATCAGCTAAAGTGTGTGGCATGGTTTCGCAAAATCACTTGTTTTTTTACTCATATGAATGATATATATTGTACGGTTAATGCAAATGATAAGTTTGGAATTCAAGTAGCAATGTCTATTATCATTGTAGTGTGGAAGTTCTGCTAATCACCAGTGTCTGAATGATTCAAAAGT
>JAFIDM010001028.1:14963128-15009948 GCA_023159025.1 Thereuonema tuberculata | reverse complement strand
ATTTTACTGTAAAAATGTACTAACGCACGTTAAATCTTTTGTCTAATATCTTTTTTCAAAGAGTCTATTTTCTTAAAGTGCTACTGAAATACATTTAAGTAATTTCCTATCGAAACAAATTTATCGATAATAAACGTGTGTTGCTGAAGTTGTAGTAATTAAAAAAAATGTACGTGGATGTTTTCGGACAATACATAATTAAAATTGAGATAAAATTGACTTTTTATACAAAGCAGGAGAAGAAACCACATATTCAAATTAGATACAAGAACGGTGATTGGCAGTAAATTAAGATGATCCAACCAATAAAAGTGGGCCACTGCCTGTAGTAATAGGCGCACATCTGGACCGTTCCATTGTAAACTGAGGGTCTGGTTTCTGGACTCGACCTACTTGTATGGATGAGAAGAACTTGAAACTCCCTATAGGAAATTGGAATCTATAAATGTGAATCAAAATAACTTTAAAGCAAGACCTAAAAAGAGAGAAAGAAAAGAAGAAAAAAATAAAAAAACACAGTGTAGTGGAATTACTGGGTAAACAAACGAGTCAGTACATCCATCCACTGTGGGGTAATTTTCTTACAGGTCTATCGTGTGGCTCTTTCTATGTTTTACAACCCCTCATAGAATTTATACGGAAAATAAATTTATATCAACCAGTTTATTTGGGCCATTTGCAGAGCTTATTATTTTCCCTCACTAGCCACTGATATACTATATATAGCCATTTAGTTCCTATAACTAAAATTGCCCTAAATAAATTGATCAAAACTGTATTTTCACAAAACTTGTATAACACATATTTATTTATCAGGTACACACATATATCTAAGTTCTTGAATAAGTTCACACAGTATTCTTGATATAATAGTTCTATACTAAAATCTTGCTATCCTAAACTTTATTATATGTTGACAGTTCAGATATAGTTTTTGGCTTTCCACCTAGTGAAATATTAAAAGTCCGCAAATTATCTAGAATTTTCTTTCTAGTTACCCTAGCTTTTCACCTAGCCTTCTAAAACAAATTGTAGCTTTGTATCTAGAGATATTATATCTACGTATCTATAGCTTTCACCTTGCGTATGTTCTATTTCACTGTATGTAAATAAATAAATAGAAATGATATTTCTACTTTATCTTCTATAAAGTTTACACTAATCATTTCTGCCTAACTAAAAAGTCTGTTAAACTGTTTATATGTTCTTGTGATTCATTTCGGTGAATTTGATGATCTATGATAATTATAAATGTTCTATCTCTGGATCTGTGATATATTCTTGTACCGCGAATAAAAATAAAAGTCTCTACTTACATCAATCCTTGATAAATAACTATTATGAATATTATCTTCTGAGATCACTAATGAATCTTCTTCCGGGATTGTAAGTCAAGTAGCCATTTTTCGAATAGTTATCCGTTCGAAAAAATGTTCCATCCAGACGAGAAAAGTGTTATACCTTTTCCAATATAATTATTTACCGTGAGATATTCACTCATTGATGTCGGCGTGGGAGTAAACCTGTATATTATAAAAATAAAATATAATTAATTATTAATTCAACTATCACATTGAAGTAATAAAATCTCTTCACTACAAGAAGTCAATATTTAGGCCTATTTCTATTCTCATTTTATCAACTTCCATTTGAATGTCAAAATAGAAGAAACACTTATCTTCTAATTTCCTGTATATTTCATATTTTCTTCTATATCCAAGATTCTATATTTCATCGATCCTCCATATTATATGAGTTCTTATTTGATCGAAATCCATTTAATATAGTTTCCTCCACTATCACGCCTTCCGATCGTCAATCCGCCATTTTTCTCAATCACTTGTTCTTCTTTTCAAAACCATCAAATCTCATTCCGCTCTCGCGTACGACGTATCACTATTGCACGAGCTTATTACCCACTTCTATTGTTGTAATTACTTCGCTCTTGTGAATTCTCTTCATATATTAGATAATAAAAAAATCGTCGTTGTAAAATGCAAGTTGACCAAATTTTTATATTATTTATTTTAATTCACAATAACGATTGTGAATTTCCACACACAGAAGTCAATAAAATAAAAGATGTTTTTTTCATTTAATGTTGAGTTCATTTTTGCTGCAGAACGATTATCCCACGACAAATGCCTACTTTACAGAATTTAAAATAATGATCGTACACCACCAAATAATCGATTCTATGCTTAAGTGACAGTTCCTTACCAACACATAATTTATCCTAAATTATTCCGCCTATTAAGAGACTTCAATATTTCAAGTTGTAGCTTCAGCGACTAATCCCATAAATTCATTTCTTCACAACAAGGACAGGTCTCTTAATCCGTTACATCAAGCCAATGACGACTAAGCCAAACCATGCATTAATTACACTGATATGTATTTTTTATCTTTCAGTCTGCTTCACGAGAAAAACAAATGATTTTAGTAAACTCAACTATCCTGAATCCGAATTCTGTATTTAGAATTTTTCTATCAGGTCTAGTTTTTTTGTAACTCAAAAAACAAGAAATTTGGCGAACTTCATAATTAAAACAAAAAATACTTCATATTCTATCTTGTACTCCTATTAAATTAAATTAGAAAACTCCATCTACGGATAATTTTCATTTTATTAATGGTGATATTTCGCGGAGAATACCATCTTCCCGCTTTTTCAAACCGTTTTAAATAACAAAGATTAATTTTTTAAAACAAAAAATAGTTAATGGGATAATCTGAGTTATGAAAGTGTCAAGACAAGTGAAAAACCTTAACTAACTAGTATAAAAAAATGTATATTGATTCTGCTGATATAAGATTGTTAGTTGTCTCTGGAAAGTTTTCGCCGTTTTGATGCTCTGCGGTGACTCTCAGAAGATTCCCTTTTTATGCATCAACAATAATCCGCCAGCATAAATTCATTCCACTTGCCCTGATATTTCGTTTCCAATGTTTTGAAATCTTGATGAAGCCTTTCATCCTGCTCCTCACTCATAGCACCAAGGGAAATAATTGATGTGGCTGTGTAGAAAATAAAGTTTAACACTTATTTTGGAACCCAGTGTTTTCCAGTTTTTTAACATTTCATCAACAACTTCTTGTAATTTTCAATCTTTTTGTATCCTAGGAAGTTTTCAGTCACGCACTTAAAAGACAACCATATAGATTTTTCTGTTTCATTCATGACGGTCGTGAAATTTGAATCTTTCATCAGATCGCGTATCTGTGGTCCTTCGAATATAGACTCACTTCCAGAAGTTAAGAAGTTAATGTTAATTTATATAAGAGATCTGAATTAAAGAAGCTGAAATTGGCCGCAAAGATAGAAGGAAGTATGCAAATTATATAGGTATCAGCCAATCACGGTTTCGCGTTCAGAATTACTGCAAAACATGCAGTCGTATAAGAAGCCGGCATTGTGAAGGGTTACAGGAGTTGCATGAAAGTGCTGATGAAAGGTGTTTAGAATGTTCGTACGACTTTTTTTCAAGCTAGACGTGTTTCTATGGCTTCCAGAAGACGAATGGAAAATTCTGAGCGCTGGCGGGCTGTCGGACGCATTGAAGCAGGACAGTCAATAACAGATGTTGCTCGTTTCTTCGGCGTTTATCATTCCGTCATTTCACGATTATGGAAACAATTCCAAACCAGTCAAACAGTTGTCCGAAGACCTGTAGCAGGTCCTCCAAGGGTTACGACCCCCGCGAAGATCGATATATTGCTGTTGTAGCCAAGCGGAATCAAAGATCGACCTCCACACGTGGGACATCTACGGTTGTAACGGCCATTGGTAAGACGATATCTGTCACTACTGTTCGCCGAAGGCTACACATGAATGGTCTGTACGCCTACGAGTTTGTGCTCCTTTATCCGATACAATCCTGAGGGGCACGATTACAGAGCTTCCGCCAGCTTGTTAATTGGACTACATCTGATTGGAGTATCGTTATGTTTACAGATGAGTCCAGATTTGCCCTACAACCCGATGATAAGCGTGAATGGTCTGGAAGGAACAAGGCACGCGCAATAGGCCATAGAACATCACCGAACATCACGCATTCCGCGATGGAAGCAACATGGTCTGGGCAGGGATTTTATTGGGATATCGCACCAACCTGCACATCTACAGGCGAGGGTCTGTAACGGTTGTACGATATCGAGATGAAGTCCTAACCCCATTTTAAACTGTACGCTACAGCAGTTGGTCCTTCTTTTGTTTTAATGGATGATAATGCGCGTCCCCATAGAGCTGCATTCGTTGACGACTTTCTGGAGAGTGAGGGGATTATGGAGAGACCAGCTTACTTGCTGGACCTCAATCCAATTGAAAATCTTTGGGATGCCCTCGGCTTTATGTCGACATTTCCCACCTCCACCCACTCTCAGAGCTTTAGAAACACCTCGTAACAAGCATGATCACATGATGTAAATTTTGTGTGCAGGTGAGGGGTAATCACATACCCTATTAATGTCGGTTTTTATTGTTTGTTTTGAATTTAAACATCATTTTGTTAGTGACGCAAATAGGATGTCATCTTATAATTTATGAAAATTCAATATTTTGTTTATCTCTATGTAATTCTTTGTTTTGTTTCATGAATAAACATAGAGCTACTTACTTGCAGCATGTCAATCAAAGCAGTACTTGTCAATTTTCTCCCATTTTACCGCTCCGTGCTTAACTTTTGGAAGTGAGTGTACAAGCTTTAATTTTTGCCTCGGTGTTTCTAGGAAATTTCCGTTTTAGATACGGAATTATGTTGCTTTAATTGCCAAGACTGGTAACAAATTGCTTCATGATTCCAAGTTTCATATGAAATGGGGATAAAAGGACATTTTAAAAGTAATAATGTCATTAATTAATATTTTAAAATGAAAATTTATTTTTTACATGTTTTGGGTACTAAGTACAAAAAAGACACATGCAATTATATGAATTGTAAATTTTATATTTTGTTATACAGTGTTACCTCCGAATAACGGACAGTCACGGGACCGGAAGTTCCGTCCATTATTGGGAGGTGTCCGCTATTCTGGAGGACTATCATTTTTTCATTTTTTAGCTTATAGCATGTCATTTAATAAAAAATTACATACAATCTTAATTAAATTTCTACAATTATCATTGAGCTATGAGAGAATATGAACAATTGCAAACTATTTCCTATATTCCTTTTTAAATGAGGGCTAATCAGTTTGTCTTATTGAAAATAATGACGAAATTAATTACAGTATATGTGACGATTGTGGTGAGTATGGTTCGCATAGAAGTGCGAGCTTCGTAGTCGAAGGTCCGTGTTCCAGGCTTTTTCTTGAAGCAAAACACCGCTTATAGGAATGTTCTTTGAACGAGCTGATCGAAACCATTTTACGACCACTTCGTCGATTTTGCTCGTTTCAGTTTTACGAAACTTCAAATTTTTGAAATTTTCGTTTGAATTCACCATCCAACTTTTTCTAATCTCATCTTTGTCCTTCAGAAGTTCACTTATCTGAGTTTTTCCAACTTTAAAACGTTCAGCAAGAAACACGCACTCGGCTTTTCTTTTTCAGCAACTTCAAGAACATCAATTTTTTCTTTCAGTGCCAATCTCTTCCTTTTTGACGCCATTTTCATTCGCACTAAATTTAATCAACACATTTATAGGATAGCTTTACGAGGAATTGACATTTTCAAAGCAATTGCAGTGAAAAATAGGGCCTCAGATTCGTGCATTGAATCAGGGATAACGATACAATGTATCAATGTATGGGACACCGATTGTCAACACAACCACGATGTGTTTGTCAAAATATTAATCGAAAAAACAATTTTTTTTTTGTTCAGTTAAAATAACTGTCCGCTATTTAGAGTGTCCGCTATTCGGAGTGGATACCATGGAATGTTCTATTTTAAGGGACTGGGACTCGCAATAATGTCCGTTAATTAGAGGTGTCCGCTATTCGGAGTGTCCGTTAAAGGAGGTTAACACTGTAATATTTTATAGTTCAGTATTGCCAAAATTTATAATTGTAGTTTAATTATGTACGTATAGATGTAGTAAATTTTGTCATCAATAAGAATTTGAAGAAATTCCGTAAATTCATAATTTCTCAAAAACTGAACCTGATGAAACAAAACTAAATATGACTTTTGTTTTAACCATAGTGTGGAACCGAAATTTATATAAATAGTTTCTCTGAAGCAAAATGGTTGCATATCAGTTGCATAATTATCCTTACTGTGATGTTGGCGAGACCGGTGGGACTCCACCACCGACGGTCGGAACATGACAGAATTGTCAGGAAAAGAGACCCTTCATATTTCACTACTAAACACGTTCTCACGACAGGACATCAACCCAACACTTCCAATCCCATCATTTTAGATAGTTCAGAAAGTTTGTTCCAAAGAAGATGCAAGGAATCAGTGCATATCTCAACTAATACCAACTGTTATAAAGACAATATTTCTATTTTAGCTATCAGAAAATATGGTCTTCAGAAACAAAACAATACTGCAATAAAAACGAAAAGAGGGGAAGAAGATAAGGAGTGAAATAAAAAGAAGATGAGAGAAGAAATTACCAAAGGGAAAACAATTCTTTTGCTTTCTTTATTTTTGTGTTTGTGTGCTTTTTTCTTCTTATTTTCTTTCTCTCTTTTTAGGTCTTGCTTTGAAGTTATTCTGATTAATATTTATGGATTCCAATTTCCTATAGAGAGCTTCAAACTCCTCTCATCCATACAAGTAGGTCGAGTCGTGAAGTTGAATTTACTGGATGTAATGGCATCTGCTCAATAGTTTGAGGGTTTTCCTCAGTAACCCAAATCCGACAGTTGTGTACCGACAGTGCCTCTGAGATAAAAATGTGTCTCATCACTCCAAAAAATGTTCCAAGGCCGTACACCGTCCGCTTCCATTCGAGCTAGGAACAGGTGTGAGAAATGCAGGCGCTTTTTCTCATCTCTCTGAACCAGTTGTTGGATAAGACCCAAAAACATTACGATCAAGGCACGATCACGTAAACACAGTATTCGATATAGCAATGTTCACAGCACCATCAAGCAGGCCGAACTAAACGATGCCACTTCTGTTGAGGCTTATATCCGCGTATCTGATGAGGTCTTTTGTCTGTCACTGGTCAGTGTTCAGCGCCAGTTTCCCCCTTGGTGGCCGATATTCGGAACTAATATTTTTTTTTTTTTTTTTGCGAAATCATAATTATGGTCTGAATAGTACATTCACCTAAATTGGCCTTTTTTGGCCCAACAGTTTTTTGCTTATCGCGCTCCGAACACCTCTTGTTTAATTATGGCCACCAGGTATGTCTATACTTATTATTAATATATTTATATCCAAATCGGCTATTTATTCATACTCTATAAGTAACTTATTTTAATAGAACAAATTTTGATATTTTTTTGTTCTGTTTAGTTTCTTTATGGCGAGTTCTGTATCACCCGACTCCGAAAATGAAATAACAAGTAAATAACTGTAATCGAAAACTAACAATGCATAATTTTAGTTGATTTTAGTTCATTTATTTGAAAAATTAAGATTTATTGAAAATGATAGGTCGAAATATATGCTCTCGCTGCGTTACTGAGCAGAACGCATACTTGGTATAGCAAAGAAAACAAGAACAGTAGTGATAGGCCAAGCCTACCCGACTGGGAAATTGTTTAAACGATTTTCAGTCACGAAAGCTTTGCCGAGGCGAGTGACGTCATCATGAGCCCGAAAACAGCAATAAGCTACGACGGGAATATTTGAAAAGTGTTTTTAACAGATTGTTGCCAAACGTCAAGAAATATTTTTATTCAGATAAGAAAGAAAATCGGAAATAAACTTATATAATTTGCTAATTTCGTCTGTCTGTCTATCCATCTGTCTGTCTGTAACTCGATGCAATTAAGCTATTAAGATAGATCCAAGGGTCTCAATGGTACCATGGAATCAAGGGTACTCAAATTGGATGAAATATTAGTTCATTTTGTCATTCCATGTTGTTTCCATGAAATTTTAACTGAAATTCTAACAAAACATACGTTCAAAACCAAATAATTTTGATACCACTGCACCCATTTTAATGAAATTTGGCATACGTACTCAGTTGTTTACGCCGATTTCGAAAACTCAAAACCATTTTTGCCGTAGAAGCTTCGTTCACAAGTTAGCACAGTATTTAGATTACATTTACTTTATATTTGATTGTTTATAATAAAATGATTTTTCAGAATTTTTTGTGCCTGTCGTCCGACAGGCTTCGCTGCTAGTACGTTATAATCGTAAAATGCAACACACAAAACATGGAGTTTCAATACAGGATTAGTGTTTACAGAACCTTATTTATCACAAATTTTAGGCAGTTATCTTACAATTAAGTAGTTATCTTTTTTCAATTTCTTAGCTTTTTTTGCGCGCTTCATCAACTATAGCAAAGTTTAAATAGTCCATTCGTATTAAAGTACGAATTTTTACAAATGTTTTAATTATGTGTATAGGATGCGGGTATTTTTCAAGTATTATACAAGATAAATTTGAAACCACCCCCTTATCCTTTCTCAAAGCATTTCTTGGGTGGTAATTATTAAATTTCATTTCAAAGTGTTTGACATGATTGGCAAGTGGTATTGATGGAGTTAAATATCCCCCTAGAGAAAGGCGTTTGGTCCAAGAAGGAAAGGCATAGTCATGGTCATGTCCAGTTGAAGATTCGTTTAAAACTAAATCCAAATCTGGTAGAGTTCCAAGTTTTTCTTTGCAACCCATCCTGCCAAGAATTCGAGGGCTCCTTCAGCACACTCGTCAAACTCGTACTCATCACCCTCCACAACGGTATTTAAAGCATTCCCAATATTATTTTCTTTTCCAGAAACTCCCGCATTTACTTTATTGACTTCACTAAGCGTCTTATTTAAAATATAAATCTTCTCTTCGAAAACTTGCCTCGACTTTTCAGTAAAGATATTGTCATCTATCATTTCTGAAGCCACAAAAGTCATATCGTCACTGAATAAAACCTGGCGGTCATTTACAGGCGCACTAGCTATTGTGGACATATGAATACAATTTAAAACTCTTGTGACCAAATACTCCAAATTGTTGGGATCTTGAGTGTTCGAGGTGGACATATTCGTAATACCAGGATTTTTCTCTAAAATTATCATACGAATACGGTATAAAGCATTGAGTGGGGTGGGGTGATCATCTACACCCCCTCTGGTGCGAAGCTGTGAGAAAAAATTCTCCAGACAATCTTGGTTTAGCCGGTGGGTTAATAGATAATCAATATTATGACTAGATCTGAGATCGGAAAATAACGACTTTAGGGATTGAATTGAAATAATAATGCCTTTCTGAAATAATTGTAGGCACTTTTTTTGGACAGATAACATGTTTTGCACAGTGTTTTGCATTTTATCAAGAGCGGCATTCCGTTCACATAAATATTATTCTAACAATTTTATTTTGGTGTTTTGATTGACTATTATTACTATAAAAATATTATATTCTTTTAGTTTTATTTTTATTTCCAATTATAACGAACGCAGAATTCCACCTTTGCCGATTGCGGAGCCTTGTTAAAATTGGCGAAAATGGGCTTTTGCTGACGTCACATCAGGGAGCCAATGAACAATCAAGACTTTTGTCTCGCCATTTACATTGAGTTACACAACCCTATAATATGCTTTGCGTTGGTCTACCAACCTTGGTGATAGGCAATTTAAAATCTAAAAAAGATTTATTTGAGGTGACATTAAAATATGAGATGACTTTTGTACAAAACTTTTCCAGCCTAAATTCAACTTTAGCTATCTTCTTAAAGTTCAGTTCACTGTTTCTCATAAACGAAACAATAATAATTAATTCTATAACAGAATATTACTTCCAATATCTTCTTGATATTTATTAAATATAAATTAACCAGTCTCACAAATTCGGTGAATTTATTTGAAATTAACTCCTCAATTAATTTCTCTTTTATAATAATATTAACTTAAGCACACTTCCCTTTAATACTAATAATCAACAATGTTGAAGCTTTCGTTTCAATTAATATCTCAGTTTCCACAATTGCGATAGTTCAGTTTTTACTGCTACTAATAGAAATAATTTTTGCAATGACTTTTCCTAAGTTCACCTGTGTGAATTATAATTTCTAAACGCAATGGCTATTCTCTCTCACTTTTGTGAATTTAGTCGCATTGGGAATCTAATGGCTTTTACTAATTTTCACCTGAATAAATAATTAACTTTATCCTCATTAATAAAACTCACTTCCGCTAATTTATTTTCAATGGCTTCACAATTTAACACCTGTGTGAATAATCAGTTACTTTATCCTCATTAATAAAGCTCGCTTCCATTGAATCAGTTTTTCCTAACTGTCTCACTTCGTAATAATTCTCGTCTCCGTCTTCTCGCACAGTATTCCCTCCAAAATGGAATAAGAATTAATTGGTGAAACCGGAGATGAGGATACCAGCCTTCGACGAACTTTTTTTGATGGCCGCTTCCGCCTCTTGCTAAAAGGCGCATCCACAGTGAATTAGGCATATACAAAGCATTAAACTGGAAAAATAAACAAAGAACAAACCTTTTACGTTAATTCTAAGCATTAACACAACTCAGGAATCCACTGAGGGCACTGCAACTAGCGGTCAATGAAGCGGTAAACCACCAGTTACCAATGTATCCTCCGAACACTGCGATTGGCTTGTACCCTATTCTCCGGTTTAACCTCGGACGGAATTCTTCCTCCAGTATTGATATATCCGGACCAACGCTTAATCTGGAACCTCCCTTCTCGTCTGGCTTTGGACATGGCGCGTCTTTCCCTGTCAGATGATTTCTTCTCCCCACAGTGCACCGAGACTTGGCGTCTGCTAGCAGAGGCAAAACTGACATCTAACGGCGCTATTATTCTAGTAGGCCATGAAGGCTTTTCCACTTCGTGTGAAAATAATTATCTTCCAAATAATTTTAGTTCCAGTCCTTTCTATTTCGACTGATACTGAGTTTAACTACTTATTAACTCATTCTTCTTTCCCATTGCTTGAGTTTGATCCAATATTTCTTATCATCCAGTTAGGTTCTAGTTTCCGCAAGTGTCTTAATTAATACTTCTCGGAGTCGCTCTTTAGGAGACGCACTTAATCCGTTTGGTCTTCACGACTTCAGCTCTTCTTTTAGGTGATTGGCTCAGTGTCTAAGTTTAGTCTCTCTCTAAGCTTCGGCTACAGCTCTTAATTTTAGGTTCTCTCATTAGGAGGAGGAGCTTCCTCTGTTCCGGCTTAGTCGACTCATAATATTAATAGGTTCTCGGTTCAGACTCCACTGCCTACACCTTAGTTTACTTTTGGTCTGCCATTGATCTTACACTCCTTACTTTTTACTCAATACTCAATATCAATACTCAATCAATACCCAGAACGAGGCAGCGATGCGTCTTTTATCTCGTAACTTCTCGTTAGGTTTTAATCCTCATTTAATATTCAAATTTTATATTTGAATACTCCACAAGAAAAAAAAAATAAAATAAAATAAATTTCTTTTCAAGCTTATCTTAATGTTTTATTTTTAACTAAAACTAACTAAATTATTTTTGGAATAATTTAATATCACAACAGCTCTAAAATTTGAAAAGGAAATCTACTGGGAATAAAGTTTTCACTCGCCACTTTCATGGAAGCTTCTTTGAATCAATTCCTTGGTTGTGCGTTTTTAATAAATTTTTTAAAAATGTTCTGCTGGTCTTACCTGTTAGTTAGAAAGAAAATAAACATCTAGAATAAGACAGACTTTGATGACTTAAATAATTTGCACAACAAAGACAAACTTTCGCAAAATCACATAATGTCTCTGAAGCAGCTTAAAAGCATTAAGAGACTTATATTTAAATAAGCAATTGCGTTTATCAATAGAAAAACACAAAGAAAAAGTTAAAACAAAATAGGAAAATAGCTAGTCACGTGATTAAAGTAAAATGCTTTTTTGGGAAGACAAGAGCTTTCTTTTCGAGGTCACAATGAATTTGAAGCCTCTCAAAATAGAGGAAATTCTTTTGGGGTTTTACAGGAATTTAGAGATTTTTGACCATGATTTAAAAAATTACTTCCCATTGCCAGTTTTTTTCAGAATTATCAATTGATATATAGAATAATATCATTGCTTCTGTTTCAGAACTCATGATGGAAAAAGTGAAATGTACTGTTTTCGGTGAAGACCATGTGAATCGCTAACTGCAGAAAAGAAACAAGTCCAATTTTGCCAATTTCATAGGAGAGACAAAATTTAGCAAACCCTAATACACTACTGATATTAATTTGTTTACATTTCAGTTTTATGTGACTAGGTTTTCTGGAATGCTGTGTACTTCTAAAATATGTAAATATTTTAAGAGGAAAGGGTAGATATTTTTTTATGTTAAGGACATGTTCCCTTTTTGCCGTAAACAAGAATTTTTAAAGAAGTTTCATGGAAAGCAATCAATATACAAACAGAATATATTGTGAAAATTGATTTTAATTAAATAAAACAACCAAATCATACATTTGACCTTTGAAAGAAATTTCAGTTAAAGTTTTTAATTATTATAGTTTTTTTTCTGTGGATGCCGTTATCGTTGCCATGACAAAATCGGATTCCAAAAATTCATTTTATCTTCCGATATGTATACCAATGCTTTCTTAATGTCTTCCATTTTGTTGTTGTTAATTGGAAGTACAGTTGAATAAGCTTTTCTGGTAGAAGTCTGAATTGGCTGTTCTGCATTCCGAAGTCTGAATGAATCCATTGCTAAGCTGGCGATGTTCATGTTACATTGCACCGTTATAGGGTTCTTGAATGAAAAAGTCATTTCTCTGTATTTTGATATGCAAAAACCCTTTTTTGGTTTTTTGGTACATTTTTACCATACGAATCATCACTTAGGCAGGTCTTTTTACAAAACTTGCGCCACAATGAACTGAAGTCAAAGAAATCATTGACATTCATTTTAATGACAGAAAATTTGCTGACGATTTTCGATGATTTCAATATAAGCTCTACAACTTCATCTAAAGTGTAGTATCTTTCTTCTCTTCACAATTTTCGCCACAGCTGTTTACCGCAGAAAGGGAACTTGCCCTGTACTAGTTCCCTTTCTGTGGTAAATAGAATATTTAAGGCGTTGTCTTGCCAATACTACTGTGCAGACGTTTTTTCTTTCTGAAGTAAACGTTGCGTCTTGCTCCTAGCCACAATTTTAATAATAAAAAAAAAAATTCGTAAAACTTGGACATGATGCCTTTCTGCAGTTAGCGATTCATGTAAAGGAAGACTAGTGCAGCGTTGGTTCCAAAAATTCCATATTGGAGATTACAACTTAAGTATACTCCTAAGAAAGCCAGGAAAATATGGTCTGAGCCAAAGAGGTGAAAAAACTGATCGAGTCTGACCCTCATGAAAGTTCACGGGAGACGGCTGTGAAACTAGGAGTATCTAACATTATTTTTACGCCGCCTGGAAGATCTTGGCAAAGTGCGAAAAATGGGAATCCCATGAACTTACAGAAGGAAACAAGACTACAAATTACATATTTTGTTCTTCTCTCCATCTTCGCGAAGAAATACAGGCTTTCTTGAACAGAATTGTAATCTGCGACGAAAGTAGATAATTTACAACAGCAAGCGCTCATTGGCTGGATAAGAACGAGCCATCGATAGCAATTTCTAAGCTTTTTCATCCAGGAAAAATTCTTTTGATTGTTTTGTGGTCCACGGCTGACATTAAACATTGGAACTTTCTTTCCCAGGAACAAAACATTATAGCAGAAGTGTACGTGCCAGAATTGATTGAAATGTATCAGAAGCTAGGAAAGATAGAGCCTACACTAGTCAATCGAAAACCTTCCGTTTTGCTCCAGAATAATGCAAGACAGTAGACGACAAAACACACCCGCAGGAATCTAGAAAAAATTGGATATGAGATTTGCCTCATACGGACCTTATTCACCGGATCTTTCACCAACAAATTTTCACATATTCAGATATATGGACAATTTTGGACTATTTGGTGGACAAATTGAAGGGCAGGCAATACCTCCAAGATTGTGATCTCAAAAAGGACATTGAAAGGAGAGGAGCTAGTGTTTTATTAGTGCAAAGCTCCATTCCCAAACAGCTGTTTCACGCTATTATGGCGATCATCAGTGGGAAGCAGAGCATAAAACCCCTAGGTCCAATTACGGAGGTGGATATAAGTTAAAGTAAGAACAAGAGTGGAACCTCCAAGATTAAAAGCAAGAAAGAAAAAACACATTAAAAAGAAAGAATAGAAAACCATGTGCCAGACTCCGCTGGCCACAAATGGATTTTCTGTAGGCATCAAATTAATCGCCTAAAAACTATTAAACACATTAAAAGGAGAGGACCTAGTGTTTTATTAGTGTTTTATTGGTGTTTTATTATTAGTCCTAATAAAACACTAGGTCCTCTCCTTTTAATGTGTTTAATAATTTTTAGGCGATTAATTTGATGCCTACAGAAAATCCATTTGTGGCCAGCGGAGTCTGGCACATGGTTTTCTATTCTTTCTTTTTAATGTGTTTTTTCTTTCTTGCTTTTAATCTTGGAGGTTCCACTCTTGTTCTTACTTTAAAAAGGACATTGAAGTAGTCCTCCAACGCTAAAGCACGGATATGTTCAAGAAAAGAATTTGTAGCTTTAGACAGCGTTGGTAAGATTGTGTAGATGCAGATGAATAATAAAAATTATAAATAGAAATTACACCTGTCACTTAAAAACAGTTTTTGAATTCGTTCACTCGAAACAGAAATTTTAGTGTTTCAAATGTGATAGCATCATTGTCTTGAGAACTAAAAATGGACAGGAACATTATTCTAAAGTATTTGAGAAGTATTGTAAGAATCATGGAATTCCATGATATACATATCTGTTATGAATGGTTTTTCTGAACATTATAAGCCTGATTTACTGGGTACACACTGTAGTCTTTACTTCTTCTCCGATAAATGCAGATATGGAGTACTGTATTGGAGATTGGAGATTGGAGATTCAGTATTGGAGAATAGTGAATAAATACCTCGTAGTTGGTCACATCATTATATAAATGAAAAAGTTCCAAATGCTCCTTGATATGATAACAAATATCCTGAGATGACTTTCGTTTAATTCGATTAATTAAAAAAGAAATCAACAGTACAGTGTACTATGCAGTTTATGCTGTTGACTATTAGTGTGATTATCTTGTTTACATTGTAAATGAATCGAAACATGTATGTTTTAATGGGAAAAGACTTGGTACAAAATTACAGAAAAATGTTGACATGAGTCAAACATGATTACTTGAGAAAAAAAATCTTATAATAAAGAAAAAAATAGAAGAAAAAAACAATTTTCTCCTCTTCCTTTTCGAAAAGATCAAGTATCCCAGTGATCAGGGAACGTGTTGCGCAATTACCTACATCTGAACAGCATCCAGATGAGTATAATGTTTACTATTACCTTGAGCAGAAAAAAGAACGTTTACGAAGTTAATAACACAACAATGATGATTTTTATTTGGATACAAGTAATAGTTTTAAAGCTAACTATTCAAGTAAAGAATGAATAGATGAAAAAGAAGAAGAACCTACTATATGAGAATAAAGATAGGAAAAAAAACTGAATTTATAGAAGTTAAGTCCATATACAGAAGATATAAGCTTTCTGAAGTCAGAAAGTCGAAATATGCTCTAAAAGAAGGCATAAAGACACAGGCAGAAAGGAAAATCTGCTCGGAATCTACTTTCGAAAAGTGGGCTCTGAAATTAATATGACTTTAACCATTTAAAAATTCTATCTAAATTTCCTATCATTTACAAAGAATTAAATTTACAATGTTTCAGAATTCAAGTTTTTTTTTTTTTTCCTCTATATATCTAATTATGTAGTAATGATAAACTATTACAATACATGATCAAAAATAATCAGACACCTACCCGAAACCATAGTCAATCCCTTGACACTTCCTAGTAGTGGACGTTACTATGGCGGTAGGTCCGCCTTTTGATTTTTAACATAGCCGTGACTCTGCCAGAGAGACTTTTTAACAGGTACCTGAACGTCTCTGGAGAACTGGTGGCCCATCCCGAAGATCTGTTGACAGAGCAGTCGTGATGTCGGAGGTTTTGGGTTTGGAGCTACGCGACGTTCTAAATCAAAGTGGTCCTGCCTAAATGACAGCTATACTGTGAAACTCGCTCATGATTGCTTCAATTTTTGACGAATCAGCTTCTTCAGAACACGATAGTATAAACAGTCTATCCCATCGCGGTTTTGTGCGGTTGCACATTTCCAGTGCCCCTTCACAATCGCATCAGCAGCAGTGGACTTCGGCAACTTTACAAGTGCTGAAATGTCCCCGACAGACTTTTTATTCAATTTGCAACAAGGACCATCGAAGTAAAAAGTCACGGAGCTCATCGACCCATTTTACTCTTACGTTTTATCAATTACCAACACAAGACTCCCTGCATTCTCTTTTATCGATACGTGACGTCGTCGTGCCATCTAGGCTTCAGTTCACTACTGCAGAGGAGCATCTGGATAATTTTGTGTATCTTATTTCCTCTATTATATCACCTACAATTATTGACATACCGTTATAATGCTCATAAGATAACTTAAAAGTCAGTAATTCCAATTGAAAAGCAAGAATCGTATATTTTATTGCAAAATACAAAACGAGAAATTACATTTAGATTTTCAAACAATACATACATTATTACAACAAATTTACTGTACAAAAGCTTTAAATATGATTGTGAAGTAGAATGTTTTAAATACGTAAAATAAGGTACAGAAAGACATATTAATATTAATGTGCAAAAAAGCGACTATAATGGAGGTCATGCTAACAAAATCGAGAAATCAGCTTCCTAATGTTGAGTTTCATTACTTCTGAGACCTTATCCACAAAACCAGTGAACAAAAAGAAAAAAAAATTAACGGGCCACCAAACGAACATGAGAGTATACAATAATGAGACACAAAATTAAAAATATCTGAGCCATCATCGGTAAGTCTGGAACGGCCGTTTCGTTCTTTGTGGACTGATCAGCTAGACCAACTCGCCGATCAGAAAGTGTACAAGTGGTAAGGAAACCATTCCCGCACCCGAAAGTGGCTCCCTTGAAAAGAAAGCAAAATCAAAAAGTCAAAATAAAAACAAAGCATTAATTCCTGGCCTACGATATTGTCAGCCGCAAACGAAATTGAAGAACTCAAAAGCAAGGCTGAACCCAACGCATTAAATGACAAGAAACTCTAACGGATTTTAACTGCAAGTCCATTGGAGACACGCGACAACCGGTCTTTAAGCATATTGCCGAGTACTCTTATGCTCTTAGATCGGGTGATTTTGATTATTTGACTGCCTGTCAAGTCCTGCCCGGTAGGGACACAGGACGAACCTGTGATCCTACGGTAAGCGCAAGCCGTTCCGTGCTGCCTCCACGTTTGGCGCTGGGCGGGCAACGGAGTACGTTCATAAGGACGTTCACCGGCCAAAGCATGAAAATTTGCGTGGGTGAGAGAGCCCCGGTTCCTGGCCAACAGGCTACCAAAACATCTCCCCTTACTCATAGCGGTTTCACGATGATGATTGACTATTCTCGGACACGGAAATGACGGTACAGAGCCCAAGAGGCTCGGTAACAAGGGAATTAGATGCCTCTCTCGGAAAGAGATTGCCCAGTTGTCATCTTATTTTCCCGCAGCCCGAGAGGCTTTTGCATATGAGTGCGGCTAGTTCGGCACCCAGCCGAAGGCGTCACAGAGCGGATTTCTTACCTCGCGAACTATCTCGATGCCACTTCTATTATCATAAGACGGTTTGGCTCAACTGTCCTACTGCCCGACCTTCGCCATTTGCACGTGGGAACATAAGTCGGGCGTTGTGCGGCCTTATTGTCCTGCAGGGAGGTGCCCAGCCTCCCTGGTTTTAGCTTGAAGGGAAGTGCCCAGCTTCTCTAGTCAGGGAAGCGCCCAGCTTTCCTGGCCACTCGTCTCTCCAAAGTTCCGGCATGGTAAGTTTTCAGAGGCTCTCCCGATCCTCTATGGCACCGCAGCGGCCATCGCGAGGGAATCAGTGTTTCGTGTCTGTGCTTATATGTATGTACGGTGAGTAGTTTTGTCGTCCATGGGTAACTCTAGCCCCCTTGTGAACAGTCCCTCCCTGCTGTCCCTCCTCCTTTCTCTGCGGGCCCTCTTCTCTGGGTTGGTGGCTTTCGTCCCCGTTTTTAGTAGAGCCTTAAGTTCTCAGCCGCTTAAACCCTTAGTTGGGTACAATGCGTGTAAAGACTGTGCCTGTCAAGTCCGTGATAGTGGGCATTCCCTTGAACTTGATAAGCCTCTGGTCCTTCATTTTGAATCAAATCTTTGATTAGAAAGTGTTTTGAATCTCTCCTTAATTTGACTGACCCTAATTGCTATAATGATTCAATTTTCGTTAGAACTATCTATCAGTTTGGGTTCCCTTACAAATTTAAAGATCGTTTTAATAACTCATCTTAATCCCTTTAAGTGATTCCTGTAATAGTTGTTTTTTTTTTAATTTAATAGCTCATTTACTTTGTTAATAATTGCTATAATTGTTGGAATTGTTATTTAATATTTAAAATTGAAATATTTTTACTAGGTGGCTCCACCAGTTATTAGCTTGTCCAATCACGGCTTGTTATTATTATTTTGTATTTTATTATGCAGTCTGTATTTTGTTGTCATTCTACTTGAGAACGACTGGCGAGCCCGGATCGAAACCCGGTTGTAATGTTATTTTTTACTAACAGATATTGCTATTTTATATTGTGCGTAAGGCCTTGTTGATTCTTTTTTATTATTGGATGGACTTTAAAAGCAGTAAGGGTTTCATTTTTAGAATAAAACTTAGATATCTTCTGTCTAATGCAATGTAGATAAAACTATCATACTGCTGATACCTTAACCAATGTGAACCAGTATCGGTACGGATTGGAGACGTTCAATTTCGCTTTCTTTGTAGGCTAAAACCAATGAGTTTATGAGTTTTATGAGTTTATTTTACTTAAAAAACTTGACAATTCAATAGTTTAGATTTCGATGTTTGAAATATCAATTCAATAAAATTTATTTCCATTGGTTACGTAAAACAAAAACCTTTGTAAAGGAAAGACTGCGGAAGAGAGCGTAAAAATATTAAATCACTGAATGAATTAATTCCTGAAATTTTAAAATATCTAATTTAAAATGATGTTGTAATGTACCACTTTCATATCCAATTCACTATGTAAAACCTGATAACTAAATACTTACATCAGTAAATACTAAGGACACTTTTCTTACTCGAGATGGAAAATTGTATAATTTCTCTGTAACTTCAATGTTTTCTTCGTTTACTATCGCTGAGCTTAGTTGAGAATTAGATGGCCATTCAAATGGTTGGCCTTTTTTAAAAGCAGTGAAAAAAATTCGTTTGTCTTTTAAGGAGAGCTTTGTGAACCTTGAGGCTCATTCAGAGAAAAAATAAATTAGTTAAAAAGGCGTAACTTTTAATTCATTCAAGCTTCTCTAGCGTAGGCCATCTTTGAAGATAATAAATCAGATGGTTTAATGATAATTAATTGATAATAGTTAAAATACAGTGCTGGCCATTAAAAGTGCAATATCAGAAAGAACGCCTCTGATCGACCCGAAATTTTCTTGATATGTAGATCATGGCAGCATATGTAAATGAATAACAGGGCACTACATTTGCAAAGAATGTGATCCAGCAACGCCCCCTGGAAGTAGTATAAAAGAGTAGGACAGAGAGACGCTGTGCAGTTTTGGAATTGTGTTTGCTCGCCGTTCCCGTACACAGACGGCTTCAGTATGCCTCCTCTAAGAATACATAAGCCATACCAGCGGGCTTCTGACTTTGATCGCGGGAGAATTGTGGCATATCGGCACTGCGAATTCTCCTTTCGAGAAGTTGATGCTCGTGTTGGACGAAACGCGGCCGCAGTAACTGGAATATGGAATCGCTAGGTCGAGAAGTGACGAACTCACGGACGTGAAGGATCCCAACGGCCACGTCACACCATCAAATGACAGAACAGACATCTTGTGCGCATGCTATTTTGGATCGTACAGCCACATCATAAATCCTAGCTCAAAAATTATGGTGTGCTGTACAGCAACCCGTCTCCGTCCGTGCGGATTTACGTCGTCTGCAACATCACAGAAGTTTTGACAGGTTAATGTGCGACCGCACACGGTACACCGTCCAACAATTCCTGGATGGCCACCATCTTCAACTTCTTCCGTGGCCCGCGCGTTCACCGGCTCTATCATATGACGTCTGATCCATGATCGTACAATGAGAGACACACCATAGACCCACCCGCGGCTACAGCAGAGGAGCTTTGCAACCGCGTCAAAACTGCATGGACTAATATACACCAAACGCACATCCAAAGTCTCTTCCTCTCAAAGCCGGGCCAAATAGCAGACGTTACTGCCGTTCATGGTGGCTGCACAAGATACTGATTTCTTTACTTTCCTCATATCGAGCTGTAATTGTAATCATTTCATTCTTGTACTATAAGTTATCTATAAAATAAATATGGCTTTGACAGCTCTTGTCTTTCGTAGTGTTGCACTTTTACATTCTAGCAATGTTGATTTTAATAGTCTTTAGCAAAATCAGTATTCTTATTTATTACAATTCATCATATTTACTGATTGAGCTATTGTGTAAAAGTAAAGATTTTGATGGAATGTGAATTTATTTGGAATTAAAATTACTAAACTTTTTATTTCTAGGCCTATATTAACTGCTCAAAATTATGTATCATTCTACCATCCTCGAAAGTCGATAATATTAAAATATTCAATAAGAATTAGCAAAATTCTTTATTTCGACGAAGATTTAAAGCCTTCATTTGCATTGATAATTTTTTACTTATATGGCTATTAAATCTGTAACTACTGTGGGAAGTTTAGAACTTATGTGCAACAATTCTTGGAAATCTCAGTTAACTTTTGAAGTTAATCAACATCAAAGAATATTATGTTTCTTTTGAGTGGCTTTAATATGGTATCACACGATTTCTTTGGTGAAACTTCTTCGAAATTAATAGAAAATATTCCAACAGTTCAAAAATAGATGGAATACAAATTCCTAAAAAGAATCCTAAATTTCCACAAACATTAGCAAAGATGGAACTGAATGTATTTTTGTAATATTCTTGTAGAACAACAAATAAATTGCTTTGAAAAGCAGAAATAGAGATTGGTATTTTGGTATCTAAAACTTTTTCCAGATTACCACTGCTACTAGAATAAAGAGTATAGGTATATTCTTCAGTTTTTATTGGACAGTTGCATTTTGATCCAGCGTGAAATTCGTTTAAGGCATCTACAGCAGCATTTAAAGAGAAGTTCAGTGATCTCGAATCATTACACCAACGCTTCCTAGATGTTTTCATGAATGGTAATCTGTAAGGCAACGAAAAATTTGTTTTAGTTGTAAAATTAATTGTTATAATTCCACATAGTATAGAATAGGGTAACATAATTAATTGAATATCATTTTACGTTTCTGATTCACATAATTAAACTGATTGCACTATAAAGACTTTTAATTGTATAAATAAGGACAGGGGGTATGTAGTAAACCCAAACACATTATCGTATTACCAAGATTTGATAAGAGGACAAGAGGCTAGATTTAAATAATTAAAATCATTCATATGAATAAGTTTCTTCCATATTGTTATTCAAAAATTGTTATTTAAAAATGAATGAGTTTCTTCCATAGTATTAATTATTGTTGTTAATTATGTTAGGTAATATCCGATGACAATGGAAATGACAATGTATAGATGCCTACTGTTATTCAATGTAAAATATTCAAAAAATGCTTGATAAAGCAGAATGATGAATTCTGAGAAATATCGTCTACACAATAAAGAAGATATTTAATGATGAAGTAATGGAGTCTTATATTGAATTAAACTGATTGTGACGTCATTAAAATTATATCTTAAAATTATCATCAAAAGTTATTTGTCAATCTTATTACCTATTGCAACTAAAGTATTACTAATAATTTCTTATAAAATATTGTAAATGTTAAGGAATGTCTCCTTTGTGTTAATTTTTTGTTTATATAAGTAACTTAATTCTCTACGATACCGTGCTTCACGCTTCATTTTACTGTAATGACGCTTCATTTTACTGTAATCTTTCGTTACTAATTTTGATTACTAATAAATTGTAATCAAAATATTAATCAAATCTGTGTTAACGTAATTATTTGAATAACGAAGAGCTGACGCAATGTTGAAGCCTAATTAATAAGATTTTATGATTAAAACTTGATTGATGAATGATTAAACTGAATTTAATTTGTGAAATGCCATTGCCCAATAATTACTATTTATGGAAATAACATCGAAAATTTGAGACAATTAATGTTACGGCAGGCAAAGTTGGAGAAATATCAGCGACAAGTTAACTGGCTGGAAAAAACTGAAATACGGAATTGCAATGTAAAAAAGTAAAATCTTGATTCTAAAATTCATATTCTGGCAGATATATTCAGATATAACATCATCATCATCAGCAGTTTTTTTCTTCTATAAAAAACTACTGACACCTGTTTTTCCAAACAATTTAAGATTACTTAATTATATAGTATTAAATACAATTTTGACAGACATAAACAGAAAAAATTTAAAAACTACAATTTATTAGCTTTAATATTATTATTATTATTATTACTACTGAAAACAATGTTATGCTTAGTAGAGTAGAAAGTTGATTCTCTAAATGATCTATGGAGTGCAACTTAAAACTACAAGCAATTAAATTTCTCTCTAACAAGTATAAAATCAATTGTTTGGTACACTACTATTTTGCACATTCCTGATCAGTTTCAGCATTATTCTTTCTTCACCCACTCTTTCTAGCACAGCTTCATTTCTTATTTTGTCTGTCCATTTCACATGCTCCATTCTTCTCCATATCCACATTTCAAATGCTTCTAGTCGTTTCTCTTCACTGCGTCGTAATGTCCATGTTTCTGCCCCATACAATGCCACACTCCACACAAAGCACTTCACTAGTCTCTTCCTTAGTTCTTTTTCCAGAGGTCCGCAGAAGATGCTCCTTTTCCTATTAAAAGCCTCCTTTGCTATTGTTATCCTCCTCTTGACTTCTTGGCAGCAGTTCATATCACCACTTATAGTACACCCTAAGTATTTATAGTTGTTCACTTGTCCAATGTCTCATTCCGAATACTTATGTTTATCTTCTTTGTCTTTCTTCCGATAACCATAGTCTTTGTCTTGTTTACATTTATATTCATTCCATATTTTTCACAGCTGTCATTCAGCTGCAGTAGCATATCCCTTAGTATCATCTCCTCTTCTGCTAACAATGCCATATCATCAGCAAATCTTATGCACTTTATTCTTCTTCCTCCTACTATCACCCCTTTCATGTTCTGAAAACAATTCTTCACTAACTCCTCCAAGTAGATGTTGAACAGCGTATGTGATAGAGGGCATCCTTGTCGCACCCCTCTCCCAATTCCACTTCGCTCTGACAATTTTTCTCCTATTCTGACTTTGACTCGTTGTTTCATATAAAGATTAGTTATTAGCCTTCTCTCTTTCCAATCCACACCAATTTTCTTCAAGATTTCCATAAGTTTATTCCAATCCACTCTGTCAAAAGCCTTTTCCAGGTCCACAAATACTGCATATACGTGTTTATTTTTTCTAGATATCTTTCGCCGATTGTTCGCAGCAGCCCAATTGCATCTCTCGTACCTTTTCCTTTCCTAAAACCAAATTGCTCTTCTTCCAACTCTCCTTCCACCTTAGAATATAAACGTCTGTTCAGTATTCGCAGAAGAATCTTCGCCGAGTGCGATATAAGTCTGATAGTTCTGAACTCATTGCACTTCTTTGCATTATTTTTCTTCGGTATTGACAGCAATACTGTTTCCATGAAATCATCAGGCCATTCACCTTTCTCATATATTTCATTGAATAATGATAGTATTTGCTTCTTGTCTTCACCCAAGCATTTTACTAACTCAATGTGTATATGTGTATTCCATCAACTCCTGTTGCTTTCCCATTCTTCATTTCCCTAATCGCTAGCTCAACTTCTTCCCTTAGAATACAACATCCTTTTTCGTCTTCTGATACAGCTGTTTCATCTTCTATAGCTAAGTAATCTGGACGATTCCCTGTCTCATATAATTCTTCTACATACTTCTTCCATCTGTTCAAAATTCCTTGTTTGTCGGTTATTTCATTGCCGATTTCGTCTTCTATCAACCACATGGACTTCTTATTCTTATTTCTGAAATCCAAACATTTTACTTCGCGGTACATTAAATCATATCTTCCTTTTCTCTCTAGATCCTCTACTTCTTCACATTTCTGTTTCATCCAGTCTTCCTTCGCCGTATCAGTTACTCTTCTTAGTTCGTTGTTTAGTTTCTTATAATTTCTTTTACCTTCTTCTGTGTTGATGTTTTTCCATTTTCTCCTTTCCTCCATCTTCTCCAACATTTTCCCTGTGACCCAAGGTTTCTTATTGCTCTTACCTTCTCTGTATCCTATTGTTTCTTCTGCTGTTTCCTGTATACAGCTTTTTAGATTAGTCCAGTATTCATTACTATTTTCTGGTGCGGATTCTAAATTAGAGGCTTTCTTTTGAAAATGTTCTTCAAATTTTCTTTTTTCCTCTTCGTTCATAAGTTTTTCTATATCAAACTTCTTCGTCACTTGCCTTCCTCTTATCTTTTTCAGACGAATATCTACTTCGCCTATCAGTAGGACATGATCTGAATTAATATCCGCTCCTGGTAGAGTCTTTGCATTTTTTAAGCAATTTCGGTATCTTTCCTGTACGAGTACATAGTCTATCTGATATCTACTGTCATCCCTTGGGCATGTCCACGTTTATCGTCTTCTTTTATGCTGTTGGAATAACGTATTTCCAACAATCATTTCATTCCGTTTACAGAAATTTACCAAAGATTCTCCTCTGTCATTTCTTTTTCCCAGTCCAAATTTTCCAACCGTTTTTCCATCTTGTCCTTCTCCTACTACTGCGTTCCAGTCGCCCATAAGTGCACAATATTAATTACAATATATTAATTACAATTAGAAGAATCAATGATATAACTGACATTCGAATTTCAACAGGTAATTTAAATGTTTAAATTGTAGGACTGATGGGAAAAAATGTAAATTTCTTCTTAATTCAAAAACCTATAGAATCCATAGTAGAAAGGAATTAAAAGAAACTCTTACCAAATAAGGATAACCAGGCTAAGATTTATTAGTATGTATGTTAATCTGACCTTTTTCTAAATGAATCTGCCCCAAGCAGCGATTTGGATCAAATTTGCACACATATAGATACTTATAAAAGCATTTTATGTTGAAGTTTTGGCGTAAAAAAATCGCATTCGCTTAGGAGTTATATAAGGAAAATCCAAAAAATGGAGATTGCTCTTCAAAACTTTTTTTCTCAAAAGCTATAAAAGATAAAAATATGATTCAGATTGGTAAAATACGACAACATGAAATAAGGTGGGTGTCCCTGATATGGTCATGCTAAGGTTTGAGAATTTTTCTAGGCGCCATTTTGGAAAAAATCAAAACCCTTTTTTTTTTATAATCGTTCTCAGGTTAATTGACTTTTACAAAAAAATTTGTCATTCAATAAAAATAGTTTTACTGGTCCAAAAAAACAAAATTCCAAAAGTCTACCTAGTGGTCATATCAGGATCATGTGCACCTGATATGGCCACCCTTGTTTCATATTCTACAAATCGTGTTTTTTTGTCTTTTTTTTTTCAGTTTCATAATGCAGTTCTACTAAAATTATATAATTTTGATGTAAATGAATAAACATGATACTAAATAATCTTTTTTTTGGTATTTAAAAGTGGGTTCAAAATAGGATTCCCACTCTGCACACTGTTCACTGCCTTGGACATGGCTTCTCAAGTCCATAATCCCCTCTTCTTCAAGTTATCAGACATTATTTTTAATCTAAAACATACAAAAGAGGATTTTATTCAGTAATTTTGTCAGGAGAAAAAATAAACTTGAAGTGAACTTGATACGGCCATGGTGCCCTTAATAAGGCCACGTGGGTGGCCGTATCAGGAGCAGGTCAGCTTTCACGAAAATTGGTTATTATGAACAACTCGTAAAAAGTACGCCATCAGCGACAACACCAATCGAAAGAGCATTAAAAACTGAATAGAGTACGATGGTTTTCATGAAAAAAGTATTTGAAAACATGCACAAAACAAAGGAGACTCATCAGAGAAACACAAGAAGGAGTCATACGAAAAACACAAAACAGACAACTGACGCCATATTGCTCAATCTGGCTGGATGGTAAATTTTCATGTGACACACTAGGAGACCCCTCACTGGATGGTGATGCCATTTAGCAGAATATTTGGTTAGCTAACTCACAATAGGTGGGTGGCCATATCAGGAACATGACCATAACAGAGGCACCTACCTTACTTTATTTTATGAAAAAAACATACCTTTCGATTTCGTATTTTTGATAAATTTCGGATGATTATTTCCAAAAATTGCAAATTGTGCCCCCTAGCGGAGAGTTGTACAACTTTTAATGCCGGATTTGAAAAGTTCGGATTCGACTAAGAGCTTTTTTTTGTACTGCAAACGTTTAATTCACATGCAATTACTCGTAAATGTCAAATAAACCGCAGAAATAATGATCACATTTGGATTGCTATTTTAATTGTGAATAACATTCTTTAAAATATTTTGAGATTATGAGTATTAGTTGTTGTCTTCATCGTCAGTGTCATCAAGAACGACCGCACTATATGTGAAAAAAGAAATTCTGTAATGTGATTGAAAAAAAGAATTTTAATAAGTTATAACTTGGATTATAATAAAAACTATTTTTATTTAATCCAGAACATCTCAGTTTGTTTTGAGACACCACTTTTGAATTCAGAAATAAAAAACAAAGAATTCAGGCTTCAATAATATTTTTACGTATAAACCTATGGCATCGATTGAAACTTTCAGAATTTTTTTTTAATTATGCTACATAAATTTTAACATTATGAAATGATCTTCACTAGACTCACTAGACTTCAAATCTGGTGTTAAAAGTTTGTACAATGTTCCGCTAAGAGGCACAATTTGCAATTTTTGGAAATTAAAATCCGAAATCCCCGCTAAAATACAAGTTCGTAATTTGTTTTCATAAAATAAACCATATCATGTTGTCGTATTTTAGCTATCTGAATCATATTTTTATATTTACTATTTTTTGATAAAAAAGGTTTTGAAAAAAGTCTTAATTTTGGGGGGTTTTCTGCAATAACTTCTAAGTGCATGCGATTTTCGCGTCAAAATTTTGTCAAAAAATTTGTTTCTAATAAGTATATTAATGTGTGCCATATTTGGTCAAAATCGGTGCTTGGGTCAAATTAACATAGATGAAGGGTGAAGCCCTATCAAAAAGGCTAAGTAAAGCAAGTAAGAAGAGTAATAGACTCCGAACAGTCCAGTTACGTAGATAGAAATAAGAAAAAAAGTTCTGTGCAGTATGGAGACTTCTGAAAATGGTTAAATTAAATATAAATGAAATAATATCGAATATAATCTATGAAGAAATTAATCATGAGACCCCTTAACAAAATTTAGTTAATACTGAGTGTCATAAAATAATATGTGACTATGCAAACGAGGAAAATAATGGACTGAATGTGACTAGCGGAGTGTTGTTGGTTGCCTTCGAAACAAAAAGGAACAAGCGGATGAGAAGAACTGTTAGATTAGGATGAAACGGTGTTAATGAAGAATATCGGAAGCTGAAAAATCTTCGAAAGTGCTGTGATTTATAGTGTGTTACTTTTGTTTTCCTGTGTCTTATTTGTGAATTAATGAAATGGAAATGGAATAGCGGTGATTAATAAATGCCAAGGAATTTGTGCAATTCTATCTGTAGCATATATCAGTATTTGTGATACACATTTTGTGTATTCGACATTCTGAAATTGGTCATGAGTGTAAGTGTCTGCAAATATATCATTCAATGAAATCATGGTGTTTATTAACTGTGCATCACCGCAGTGGATTCTTCAAACAGTGACGGATCTAATAAGATGTAAGAAGGCATCAGGAAATGTTTTATGAGCTTTAAGAATTGTTGTCAGCAAAGCATTAGGATTTTCTAAAGGAATAATGAGATGGATATTTGTGTTTTTGTAACTAATTAGAGGATACAGAATATAATTTATATTGATATTCAAGTAAAGCTTGTATTTCTCACATTCAAGATATTTTCTCTGGTAAACTAAACTAATCCTATCCGAAGATAATCCTAAGCTTTACTCAAGTATATGGGCAATTTTGATGGGTGCGGGATTTATTTTTTGTCTTCTGTAAAAGAACAAAATCTAAAACATTCAACATATTTTCTTTTCCAACAAATGCAAAAAGATAAAATACAGCTCCTTCTAGAATTCAACCATTGAAATACCAATTATTAAGGCGAGTGATAACAAAGAAAATTCAGCGGAATAAAAAAGAAAAATTGAAATCATACATAAAAATTATCATTTGTTGTTGAAATAAGTCAAAGGAAGAATATTTAACAAACACACAAATAAAAAGATTAAAAAATCACTAATAGAACTAGTTTCAGGACTTCGTTTTCACATTGAAAAAATCATCACATCGAAGTCAGAAAAACCTTCTTCGTCTTCCTTAAATTTTATGCATGATGTCGATTGATGACGTTTTTAAGAATTGTCCTAGAAGACAAGGAAGATTATTAGGATGTCCTGTCTTCCGGTTCATCGTGCCGAAAAAGAGTGTTTTTTTTAAAGTTATTATTCGTTATTTCTTAAATATTCTCACTTTGAGAAAAAAATGAAAGTTCAAGAAGTAGCTATCGAACTATAAAAATATAGTATAAAAGTATATACTATAAGTATATATACTACTTTTATACTATAAGTATATATACTACTTTTATACTGTAAGTATAAAACTGAAAGTACAAAAACAAATTTCATAATTAACGAAATTAAAATCTGAAACATTATCCATCTCAAAGCTAAAAATTAACATTAATTTAAAAAATAAATTTAAAATAACATTCCTTCATCAGTTGAAGCTTATCTGCTGTTTAAAGTTATTTTTTTACCTGCAGGAGAGCTTTTCTTCTAACATTTGGTAAAAGCATTTTCTTCTGCAATTGTTAACTTCTACTCTGTCACTACAGGGTCTTAGATGATGATTAATTTTCATTATCTAAATAAAGAATTCAGAGAATATTATGTAAAACTTATTGTGAAATGAAAATTTCGTTCTTATTTTTTTATAAATTTTAAATAATAAACTTTTAAATAAAAATGAAAATATATAGTTAACCCTTTCGTAAGATAAAAATAACACGTTATAAACATGGGTAAAGTGCAGGTACAGAAATTTTATTTGCCTTAGTATGAAAGCCAAACACTGCAGAAGTGTTAAGAAACTGCAATTCTTTGCAAGATTTAAATCTACATTAAAATGTTCATTTGTAAATAAAGGCTTTTTAGGAACAAGTTAATATTATACAGAGAAAAAAAAAGTGGAAAATTTAGAAAAGCCAAATTCTTTGCTCCTCACCAGAAACCAATCTTAATATATGAAAGTTTAAGGCAAAAGTTTTGATTAAATCTCGCATAATTATCATTCTTTGACGTCTTTGGAGATTTTATGGAGCCATTGAGGGAGGAACATACTTCTAGAGAAATGACATGACAATCGCAATACATTTGCTAATGCGTTGCTTTAAGTTAGATTTCGTCATTAAAGTTGAAATTCTGAGATAAGTACCACTGAAATGTCGATTGTAAACAATTATAAATTGTCTATATGTTTAAGCAGTTTAATAAATTTCGATCTCTATTTTCTTTTGTCACTGCCTTGAATTAACAGCCAATTTTATATTAAAGTTATTGCTATTTTCAAAAAAAAAATTATATTCCGTTCTTACTGTCTTGATTTTTACTTTCTTTCAGTCACCCACTGATATTTTCATCTGATAGACATCAATAATCTTAGTAGATGTCTTTATTTACATTCTTTATTGAAAATAGTTATGTAATGAATACAAAAATTTTAGCGGTTTAATTTTTTTCCAATAAATTTTTTAATTTATTTTTTTAATCTTTGGAAAGGAAGAGGTAGGAAATATGAAATTTCAAATAAAATCTGTAGAATCTGTAATTTTATTTATTTATCTATCCAGATTACATACATTTAGATACAGAAATAAAGAAATACCTTAAAACTTATATTGATGGCAGAATTGAAATTTAGCTCAGCAATTTAATAAATTTCTTGATTGTTGATCTAAAACAACAACCGGAGCTCACTAAAGGTCAAACCACAAACTCTTTAGAACAATGTCATAATTATTCGATTACGAAAACTGTAAGACGTAATTCACATATAGATAAGCTCAGGATAAAAGTTCCGGATGAGCAAAATTGACCATCTGGAGTTTCCCCCCATATTAAAACAACATATTTATAAACAAAATTCAAAAGTAAACATGACTCTAAAAGCCTCTTTAAAGCATTCATACCACGAAAAGGTGTACAATGACCTTAGACACGCCGCAGGCTACAACTCCACCAAATCACACCCACATAAAAAAACCCGAAAAGACACACAATCATCCGGCATCGATGCGCAACGCGTTTCCTATTTTCTGCACAATAATACAGAAGAAAGAAAAACAGAATTTAACCAAAACAAGCAATCAAAATAGAAATGCACACGATACAATAAAGAAACACAACTGGACTAATCTGATATAAAATAGCAATCCGCATAAAAAGACTCAATCATCTCCACCTCAACTTCCTATTACATCAACCATACTGTGTCCTTCCTCCTGTAATATCAGAGATTCTTCAACAACTAAAATTCAACACTTAAGCAACAATAACTAGAGTCGTAAACTCCAATTCACCTACATTCCACAGCTTGAATCTCAGTCCCGCAAATGAACCAACATTACGTGAGCTGTGGCCATACATGATGCTAAACAAACACCACAAAATACTAAAAGATATGTAATGGATCAAAAGATAATATAAATGGGAACAATAACCAGAACATTCTGAATAGTTGATGTAAGTCTATGCCATGGGCAAAGAATTAGCTACAAAATCATGGAAACAGCTGAACCAACCTGGATCCGATCTTCGGAGGGATTTAGCGCTGTAACCTAAACGCGCCAGTTTAACTAAAACAAGCTCTGCTACCAATTTGTCACGTGGGAGTATTAATGTTTATCCTAATTATGCTGGGCCCAAAGAGAATCAGAAGGAAGATGCAAAGAAGATAATGAGACGAGTTAAAACAGTAAAAAATAAATAAAAAGAGATAACATGTAAAAGTTTGAATCAATATACAATAAACAAGTTTAATAAAATGGATTAACATACAACAATAATAAAGAGTAAGTTAAAACAAGGAATAAAATAGGATATAATGTGGAAATCACATACAAGTAAGATAAATAAAAAAATATTGCAACTAGAGCAAGAGAAATGCACGATAAGATGATCGGCTTAGTCATTAATGAGAATAAAATACGATTTCATTCAAAAAAATTACTGTTCGGGAGAAAAACAGTTGACGAAAGATACTCGAGAGTCAAGATAGTACTGTTTTCTAGTAGTAGCAGTCTTGCCAATCGGATCAGCAGGAAAATGAAAAGAAACTTACTTACAGTAATGTCCTAGTCTTCAAGTCACTGGGTACCTGCAGATTGAATCTGAGTTTTACTCATCTGGTCAGATTAGATGGTTTCTTGAAGCACAAACACTGTATAATGAACTTTCACAAATTTCAGAATTTGCTGAACACATTCACTTGGCGATGAAACAAAGTACAGATAAAATAGGCCCGTCCGCTTATTGTCCCTCAAACTGTCTGATAATGACAGGTGTCTCCAATCTACACGATACTCTTATTGTCCTGTAAGAACTTCATTTAATTCGTGTTAATAAGAGTGGAGCTAAGTCGATCTCTATGTGCAATTCAAATTAAGATGTGGGAGGGAGGTTTCCACCGAAAATAATAACCTTAAAAAATTGGTTAAAGATGATAAAAGACGATAAGAATTAGCCAAAATCAAGAGGGATTAAAAGTAACGAGTGCAAAAGTAGGGTCTAGTTTCGACGGGAAAACATGGTTGCATAATAAAGCAAATTAAGGTTATGATAGTAACTGAGCGAAAAGGAAGGAAAGCAAGAGAAAGGTAAGCTCAAAACAATTAAACCAGGAAGAAAAAAACAACTTTTCCAAGTAAAAATATTAAATAAGGTAGGGAATAAAAAAAAGGAGTTAAGAATATAGATAGATATAAAAAAAAAGGGATGACAAATATTCTTGACAAGTTTTGAACCCATAATCAACTATAACTCTACTGAATCTTACTCTTAACCTTGACTAACAAAGGAAGGTCCCGATTACGCCCATCGGGATTTCATTCATACTTGCAGATACATAGAATGACCTGCTATTGCACAATTTACCGGTCATAGCTGCTCACTGGCCATCATCAAGCGCGACAGCTAACCAACGTTCTGAAATTAGGCAAATGAAAACCAAGAACTATATAGATAAAAGAATTCGGGGGTCCAGTGGTCTAAGCCGCGGGAACATAATCCATTGGATCTTGTCGATTCCAGTTACAGACAGACTGTAATTTTTTTTCTATATTTCATTCATTGTTTCTTGATTAGTTTTGAGCTGATTGAAGTAGTTAAAGTGTTTTTACTATGCTTTTCTTGTTTTTAAAGTAATTTTTGATACATTTTCAATATTAACGATGTATATCATCAAAGATATTATTAAAATAGTCAAATTTACGACAATGAGTACATTTATTGAAATGAAAATCTTAACTAGATTTAAACCAAGAAGATTTGATCATATTATTGACTGCTGGCGATATTAATTGATTGTGTTCAAAAAACTGAAGCATTATTAATCCCTTCAGGCAGCGAAGATCGTCACTGACGAAAACTAACAACAAAGCCAGGTCTTTTCACCAAATACTTCACCAAATATATAAATCAAATAAATTATGAAATTCTTACCTTTATTACTTCTATAATATGCAAGGTTATTTGATCCGATTTGTTTACGTATGATGTTGGAGGCAACAGTAATGGATCGTCAGTTTCTTCATGAATATAGAGCTATTAAGAAATAGTATAATAGTAAATTATCAAAATGAACTGCTTATATTAAAAGGAAACTTTGTAGTTTGCTTAACGAATTGTTTTTCGAGTCAGTTCAAAGATGTATAACGGACAACAAATTACTAAGAATGCTTGAAGGCAAAAGAAGCTCAAGAATTTCTAAGATTAATATTAACAATACAACATCATTGTTGTTTTTTAATATTATCAGTCGTAATAAATTTATCTCTTCGATTTAAGTTAGAATATGAAATACAGTTATTATTTTTTTTTTACATTTCACTTTCAGCACACATTTGGGACGTGCGTAATTAAATGTCTAATGCTAACTTTTATGAAAACAGCATTTAATATTACAGTATTAACGTTATCAATAAATTTATTCAGATCAAAAAGAAATTTTTAGACATTAATTAAAGCGAAATTGAAACTTTGAAATATCTATTCTAGCGTTTTCGAAGACCTTTTATCTAATTTAATTCCACAGATTTATTCAGATATTTTAAAGGGGTTTTCAATTATTGGCTTTAAATAATAATCGTCCAAGTTTCCCGTTTTAGAGAGTAAAAGATGTTAACAACTGACATTTAACTTAGCATTAAATATGTAACTTAGCAAAACTGAAACATGGAATTAGGAATTCTGATACTTAAATGAATAATAATTAAGGAAGATATAAAGAAAAAAAATACCTTTGATCATCAAGACAAAGAAAAAAAGATAAAAAATAAACTAGTTATATAAACAGAATAAAATTAATACAAAACTCCTTTCTCTTCATCATAAATATCTTCTTTATTTTACAGACGATATTTCACAGAATTTATCATTCCGTTTTTGCTACAAGAATGACATCAAAATTGTATATAAGAAAGGAAGAAATTTGAAATCATTGTTATAAAATAAAAGGGACGTACAAATCAAGAATGAAATGGGGACTGTTTACAAACTAAAATGCAGATCATGTGGGAAAGTCTATTTTGGTAATTCTGGTAGGAGGTTAATTGAACGAGTTGATGAACACACTGCAGCGTACAGAAACAATCACCCGAAAATTTCGAATTGGGCTGAACATTGCCTTGAAGAACATCATAACCCTGATCCCATAGTAGAAATACTTTTTAGAATAAAGGAGAAACATATGCGTTATGTCATAGAGGCCTGCATTATAAAGACTTTTAATTGCATAAATAAGGACAAGGGCTATGTAGTAAATCCGAACACATTGGCATATTTCCAAGATTTGATAAGAGGACAAGAGGCTAAATTTAAATAAGTAAAAATCATTCATATAAATTACTTCCATATTGTTAGTTAAAAATGATTGAATTTCTTGCATTGTATTAATTATTATTATTGCCTAATTATGTTAGGTCATGTTCGTTGACAATGTATTGATACATAATTGTTACTCATTGTAAAATATTCAAAAAGGCTTGAAAAAACAGAATGATAAATTCTGTGAAATATCGTCTGCAAAATAAAGAAGATATTTATGATGAAGAGAAAGGAGTTTTGTATTGAATTAATGTGAAGAAATAAGAAGACAGAATAAAATTAAACAATAAGAACGTAATTTTCACAACAAATGCAAACAAACTGAAATGCAAAGAAATTACATAAAAACACAAATATCAGAAGGAAGAATGAAACGGAAGCTACATCAGAAGAAAGCTTGATTTGCTTATATAAATTTAACACCATCAAACAAGAAATCGCATATATTAAACAAAAGATGGATAATGCAATAATAATCATATGGAATATTTCTTAAGATATAAAACCTAAAGGGAGGAATGTTTGGAAAAAGTTTTCAAATTGTCTTTTAAGTTATTTTATGTTTTTTTAATTAATTGTGGAATATATCATCGATCAATACCAATTAAAAATATGTCTCTGAAGATTAAATAACACCTATTTAATAACGCTTAGGGCTTAATAACACTATTTAATAATATTTAGGGTTACAATCATTCTATGGAAAGCCAGAAGAATTTCTATGATTTATATCTATTACATTTAATTGTCTAAATTAAACTTACAGGTAAAGTGATAAATAATTACGACTGAAATTGAAATGCAAAGTATCTTACCTTGAATAAGGTTGTAGTTGGATATTCTTTGTTAAGAAATACAATAAAGGTTGTTCCGAAGCCTTCATATGTTATCATTTCAGCTAATGAAATAAATAAAAAATGAAAATTACTTTATTTGTAAAGATATGTAAAATTATTTTCAGGAAAATATGGTATTTTTTTTTTAAACAAGATATAAAAAATAATTTTTGTATTCAGATTGGAACAGTTATCACCCCGAATTGTCGATTTGGGCCAGGGGAAATCCGTGTTTTCCAAAAACTTTCCCTGCACTCTCCCAAAGTCACCATCTGGTGTGAATTAATTTATCATCAGACCTTTCTTCTTCGAAGAAATTGCTCCGAATGGGGCTGAGACATGTTCTTTGATGGCCATGAGATATCATGACAAGTTCCTCAACTTCAACAGCGACAATGTCGTCCGTCTTCTACTATTGTGCAAGACGTTGCGCTCCCCACTATTGGACACCTTACAGCATTGCTTGCACCAACATTTCACTTATCAGCGGGAGATGAGTCGATCATTTCCTATTGCCAATCACGGTCTCAAGACCTGAAGCCATGTGACTTGTGGTTGTGGGACCATTTAACGAATATGGTTTATCAAGAAAATGATGCAAATTTGCCAGACAAAGGACAGTATTACGCTACATGTGCAAAGGATCAAGGGTGCGTCAACCGTTAAAGACAATTAACTTGCAAGTTTTACAACTTCATGATGGTGAACACATCGAACATTATTCCTTGCGTCGTTAAGAAATCGATGCAGCAGACATGCTCCATGATGAACGAAAGAATGATTGTTTGTATCTTGATTATTGTCTATTTCATTGTTTATTTGTTGTTTTTTCGAGTACTTTGCTGAAAAGCGATCCCTACAGGACCTTTTTTTAAATTTTTTTAGACATAATCTTTTTTTCGCATTTTTTAAATAGTCTGTATACAAATTTTTGTACGAATCGCTTATTGGTTACAGTTTCAGAGTGCTCTGAAAAGGTAACGTTTAATTACTTTACTCTAAATTGTACTCTAAATTCTTGTACTCTAAATTGATCCTTGTACTCTAAATTCTCTTTCAGAGAAAGCTATCTCTACTATCTCTATAACATCTCTGTATTGAAAGTAATTTATTTCTTTCAACTAACTTAGAATAGACCACAATAGAATGGATAGTTACTTAGAATGGATAAAAGTGTGATGGAATTTTGTTTGCTCTTTGAAAAGAAAACTTTTTTTCTTAACTGTCCATTTTTTCAATAATTTTACAATAAAATGGATTAAGGCTACAATATAAATTTAAATGAAAGATATGCATTACAAAATAAAAACAATCAAAACCTACTTTGTGCTACAGTTAAGCATTGAGAAAATACTGTATCCAAGTAGACTTGATTAGGATCTGAGTAATTATCGTAAGTCTCCAAACCAATAAGCTTTGCATGCTGTCAAACAAAGTAGAATCATCTGATTAAAAATTTATTGTTTATTAATTTATTTACATTGCTAACAGAACAATAAATTTCATGGAAGCAATAAAAGTTAAAAATGACTTCATGAAATGACTTCAGTACATTTTCAGTCATAAGTAAAATGGAAAAGTAAACATTCATCAATTATATTTCATATGAAAGAAAAAATTAAGGATATCGATGTATTATATAAAACATAATGATTTGGTTATAAAGCGACATATGTTCAGAATATAGTAACTCAATAACTTTAAAGTTCAGTTTCGATAATAGCCAATGAAAACATTTTAATAAAATCTTAAAATATTTTACTGATTAAAAAGCTTAACGTGCAGTTAAAATTGTATTACTATAAACCAACTATAATAACACATGTACGATTAGAAGTTAATAAAAGTTAAAAACCTCACGACGCTTCATGTTTCCATAGACTTGATAATAGGTTCGATCCATGGAAACTTAAAACGTCGTGAGTTTTAACTTTTCTTATTTTGTTAATCGGAGATGTGCTTTTATAGTTGGCTTAAAGTAATAAAAATATTTGAAGAGTCAAACACAAATTTCAAAATCAATAAAAAAAATTTTTCTTTATTTTTTCTTTCTTTTTTTATTTATTTAATGATTAGAGTTCTTGAAAATTACTTATTAAAATTAAACAATCCTTGCCTGACCTACAAGTTACCTGCAAATTGGAAGAGAGCCACTTCAATTCATATCTCAAAAACGAAGTCTAGTGACTTGCTCAATTCCAAATCTTTTTGAGCTTATTAGTTTGCTATTTGCTTTGGCAAGGTCTTTGAAGAGATACTAATCAGAAGACTGTTATGGTATGCTGACCAAAATCACTGGTTGGTGGGAAATTATTTCGACTTCTACTAAGACAAATCTGCAGAAAATCCAATTTTTAAACTAACGAATGTGATCGAGGGCTCTTTTAATAAAAAAAGAGTTTACAGCTGTTGTTTTACTGGATATTGCTGGTACTGTTGATAATCTAGAAATTACTTCAGAATTAATCTGAATAGCTCTATTCATCTGATTAAACTAATTCAATTCTATCTTGATCAGAAAAAAAAGCTACCCTCAAATTTCTTGGGGGATTTTTCAGTTTACGACGTCCTGCCTTCAGGAAGGGGTGCTCTCCCCTTTCTTATGGAGTGTTCTGATAAACTGCTTGCTTGATGCCTCAATTCTAATGATATTGACCATTTCGCTTTTGTTTATCCTCAGCCTGGTTGCTATCTTCCCAGATGGCTCTAAGTCTTTGCGTTGATTGGTGCTGCAGCGTCTATTTATGTCGGATCCGCTTCCAAGTAATACAAACATCTTCCAGGCTGAACTGAAAGCTATCTATAAAGTTATTACACGGGAGGTAAAAACTTCCTAAAAGAAAAATTCCTATTGTTTATACTGACTCAAAATCTGTTTTGTGTCCTTTAATAAATGAAAAACATATTATCAATAAGAACAAAATAAAAGAAAATCAAACTATGGTATGTGGGCTATTCATTTGAATGAACTCTTTATTTTGTTTTCGTGGTTCAAATTAGGAGGCAATTGGGTTCTCTCCTTTATTTGCTGTGAATGGAAGAGAAACACAGTTAACTGATTTATCTAGAAAAATTTGTAAAGACACGTTAACAAAAAAACGATAGAAGATAACTTCTCCAATATGATGAAAATTAATCGTAAGAAATACAGTTTAAAACATAAAACTTTTATATGATAAGAATCCTAAGATAGAAGAATTTTCAGTGGGAGACTGAGTTCTTTTGAGAAATCAACCCAAGTCTGAAAAATATAATAAATTAGATATGAAAATTTTCCTGTAGAATGTGGGTCCTTTTGTTATAACTAAAAAAATACAATAATCTACACTATTTAGTAGAAGACAAAAATAAAGATAAAAAACGAGCCCACATAGGCCGAAGCTAGTAAACTTTAATGTTTTGAATTGTAGACTAAGCGGATCGTATTTGCTATGAAAATTAGTCTAAGGAATTTATATTGATAACTTTACTCACTCTTCTTAGAAATCGCTGTAAAATTATCATTATTTATTGAGCATGTGCAAGACTTCCTTATTCTTGATAAAAAAAACATCATCTTAGATATTTAGACTTTATGAATTGAAGCTCCATCTCTTTTCATACTAGTCATTCAAAGGTTGATTTACTTCATTTTTCATCAACTCAATTAACCTTTTGTTGTTTTAAAAGATGGAAAAGTTTCAATTTCGTTGTTGTTAGGAGAGGCAAATTGAAAACGACCTTTTGGCTTTTCTATTTGTGTCGTTTTCAGTTTCGTTTTTTCTTTGTTTACATCAAATCTCCTCTATTTAGCTTCAGCTTTTCTAAGTGATTGTTGGTTAAGAATAAGAAAGCGATTGTCACGTGACTGTAGTTAGCTGACAGCATAGCTTTGTTACAATGAAATCAGTATCCGCAGAAAGTTGCAAAACAGCTCCTATTTCCTGCCACAGAGTAGCTAGAGCGCTAACATCTTGGTAGTGAGAAATGTATGTAAAGATGCACCATCCACTGTGACATTAGTTTGCTTGGAAGTGTCACGAAGGAAGGACCTCGGTTTCATTGTTTTTCTGACTGGTGAGTAAATTTTTTCATCGTAATTGTTTTTGTTCTGGTGAACATGTAGATCGAATTAAAGTTCTGCTGATAGCGGGTTTCGAAAGAATGGATAACTGTGGTTGCATGCATATATCATAATCGAGTTCAGAGGCCCAAACACTCCACAAATGGAGTAATTTCAGGGGCCGACGCCCTCCCCCCCTCACATGTTCTAGGTATTTGGCATTGTTTTCATTGAATTTCCTGTATTAACTTATTAGCCATCTCATTCCAGTTATCATTAAGCTACAGCTTAATGGTTAAGATTTTAGACGTATATACTGAAGGTTGTCGGTTCGAATCCGTATATCTTTGTTGTTCTTTTGTTTTACCTCAATGTCCGTGTGTTTTTTTTCTTCTTTTCCTAACGTTTTTTAATATTTTTCCTAGCTTTTTTTTAATGTACTTTCTTTTTATTATTATTTTTTTTTATATTATTATGGGTGCCCTTAAATTTATGCTTTAGCACACTATTATATTCACTTTTTTATTATTTTTTATTAATTAAAAGCTTTTAAATAAGATTTTAAAGAATGTAAATCCTAATTAGTAAATATTCGAACTTAAGAAATAATATTTTCAGTTTTTTTTTTTTGTTTTTTTTTTTTTTTTATAAAACAGAATTAATTGTATTTCTTCAAGAAAATTTAGCAACTTCAACTGTGTACACTTAAAAAATGTACTCTGATTTTTTTTTGTTGTGTATTCTTTCTCATTTTATTCTAATATCGGTAAAATTCTGGTTGACAGTACGGAGTGATTTGTTTTGTTTTTTCTTTTTTGAAACTTGGCCGTTTCCGAACTATTTTCAGAAACCGGAAGCGGAAGTTGACGTCTGATGTTTCAATTTCTAAGAGAACGACCGGAAGCGAATACAGGAAACCCAATTCTTGCTAAAAGGAGCCATCACCATTAAATCATAAACCACTCTGAATATTTACGAAAAGCCACTTTTTGGTAAATGGGGCCATCACCATTAAACCAGGAAAAAACCCCTGAATATTTACGAAAAGCCGTGTCTTACTAAAAGGCGCCATCACATTAAACCAGGAAAAAACCCTGAATATTTACGAAAAGCCACTTCTTGCTGAAATCGGCCATCACCATTAAACCAGGAAAAAAACCCTGAATATTTACAAAAATCCGTGTCTTGCTAAAAGGCGCCATCACCATTAAACCAAAAAATAAAAAACTTACAAAGCATCCGATTGAATAGTACGGTATTCGTTAGTATAATCCCAAAAAAAAAATCTTTCATGCATATCATGTGGTGTGAATGATATTCGTTTCAGCTCCAGTAATAGGATGTTTGAAATGGATATTATGATTAACGGTGAAATGCTGGTATCCTCTATCCTGTAATGTGCTGTAGGGTCGTTCTCTCATTTTCATAGTTTTTTTTTTTTAATGTTTATCAGTCCCATTAGGTATACTTATAAACTGTATACCTGTAGTATAGGACTGAGAATTTTGATCTATTGATCTAAAAGTTAAATCACCAATTAAAGATAATAAATAAATTATTCACTTAAAATTAGTATTAATTTTATTCTTAATATTTAATTAACCCATCCACCATATCAGAGATCAATTTCTGTTTTATTTGTTTAAATGTTAGAGTTTCATTTTGATTAATATTTATTTGACTGAAAATTTTGTATTTAACGTAATTTGTTAACCTTTATCCAAAGTTGTTTTTAATTTTATCCAATTTAAAGATTTTATACCAGTTGTACCTAGTATTTATTTCTTCTTCTTGAGAATTTCTTTCTCTTATTACTTCAAAATAATTCTTTATCAAAATTTTGTATATAAATTTTTTATTGATTTTTAATATTCCATATTTTTTTCTTATTCTTATTCGTTCTTTTTTTGATTTATATTTAAAATTTATGTATATATTATTGAATATTTTCATAGTCAATTTATTTATATTTTCTACTTGTTGTTTATTAATATTGATCCAACATTCCAGACCGTAATTTAAGAGAGAATCCATAAGAGATTTGTAAATTATAAGTTTTTGTTTAAATGGAAAAACATTTTTGATATGATAGAAAAGAAAAGAATATGAGTTCAACTTCCCTATTACAAACTCATATTGTCTATTCCAATTATATTTATTATCAATATATATTCCAAGGTATTTATATGTTGAGATTATTTCCAGTTTTTTACAATTACATGTGTTCATGACATCATTATTGTTTTGGTTAATATTTGAACATTCCGTTTCATGTAAGTTTATTATTAGATTATTGTTTAAAATTCTGTTTTTATTTTTAATTACCATAATTTTCGTTTTATCTCCATTTATTTTCATTCTATTTAAAGATGACCATAGTAAAAATAAAATAACAGAAATCAGCAGGTATTTCCTACCATTTCTGCCATGTTGAATTAAAAAAATTAGAACACACGTGATATGGCGATCACGTGATCAACGATGAAAAATATCATTACATCATATATCCTTCCGCAAAATCGTACGCTGGAAACAAAAAAACGCCCCTCCGCAGTAAATGCCAAGAAACCTTTCTATTGGCGGTTACCGTCAACTGGAGTCTACCCCTAATATCATTTTATTCGTGTATCATTTTATTCTAATAGAAATATTTTATTGCTATTTGAATCGTACTATATTATTATCAATTCTCAGTCATTGACAGCAAACAAAATAGGAACGTTACACTTGGCAAAGTAGTAAATATCCAACAACATCTATTCCCGTACTTAAAATCGTCGATGATATATTTTAAATTCAGACAAAGCAGAGGACGTGTGCATTCGGATTTTCGATTATTGATATGTCTTCCATGTTCGAGTTCACAGTTTGTCAATCTTTATTTACATTCGGCCAAATGAAACGGTCTGTCATTAATTTTTGTGTTCCTCTGATTCCTGGATGACACAGATTATAGATGCATGAAATTACTTTTTAGTTTGAAATTTTTGACAACATATGAACGAACGCTATTAGTTAAGATGTCAAAAAAAAAGGTTTTTAATTATATCTAATTTAGAAAGTTACAGTATTTTAAGGTTAGGACTACTTTCCCAAATATCTAATTCTTCATCTTCTTGATAGTCGGCAATAGAATTGTACAGGCTGCCGCACACAAATCCCGCCCCAAAAGGTTTCAAGGTATATTTTGATTCTGAAACTGGACACTTTTTTTTTACTGCTATCGCTCCTGTTCATGTTAATATTACATTATTGCCGGTATATTTTTATTGATAACGTTACGAACCAACATGAAAGTTGGGCGAACATACTTCTCCACAATAAACAAGCGATGTGGAATTGATTACGCCATTACTTACACATAGACGGACGAACACTAAACAACGCTCATCAACACATGCGTGAATATGGCGAACAATATTCGGAACGGATATCATCACATGCGTACGATCATTAGCGTTGAATACTGTCTATAGCGAACATACAACATATATCTTGAAACCTATTGGGGTCGGTTTTATGTGCGCCACCCTTATGTGCGTTTATTAAGGATTGGTGTTGTGAAGGTACTTATTCGTGAGAGTGGCACTCACGATGTTGTCGTTTTCGGCAGTATAGCGAATATCGGTTGAAAACTGCGAATATGTGAGGTTTTGCTGGATAATAAAAGTGAGTGGCTTACGATTTGCATACACAACATTTCTTATCTGCTTAATTGCAGTAGATAGTCAAAAGTTCCTTATCTTTGTGTTGCTGTTAGAGATCGAGAGAATAAATGAAGAGATTGTTTCTCAATATAATCGTTTTGATATAAAACAGCACAAATGGCAGTAACCGATGCGTACAATGTTGATGATAACTATGTTTTCTGGTTTGGAAAATAATATCACAGCATCGCTAAGTCGATATCTGACATTCGATGTTTGACAAAGGAGTTTTGAGATTTTTCCATCCAACTCAAAGGACGGAATGCTATTGTTATTTCCACCACTGGGCATTGCGGTTAGAGCTTAGCACAGTTTAGGATAAATCGATGGTAAAAATTTACCAATCCGAAAAAATCTTCTTAAGCTGTTGATTGACTGAAGTTCCGAAAAGGGTTTTGATAAACTAACCTTGTATGAAAGAGGTTTCATATCTTTAGCTGAAAATTAAAATATAAAAAAAAAATCTATGTTGTTGAAAAATGCTTTTATCCATGTTGATGAAGTAGCCGTAGTTATTCAATCTTTTTAAAACTATAAGAAAGGTGATACGATGTTTTTCTTCATTCTGGGAATTATAATAATATCATCTAGAAGGCACAATAGAAAATTCAATCGTTGAGTACCACGTTCACGAATATTTGGAAAGTTTCCGCTGTGTTGCACAGATCGAAACTCAAATAGACCAAACGGTGTTATTAATGTTGTTTTAGGGATATCAGCTTAATGAACAGGAATTTGCTGATATGATCGATTGAAATCTGTTGATGATAATATTGTGGTCTGGGTTAAAATTTGTTTGGAATCAGTCAGAAAAGGTAGGGGATAATGATCAGAATGTTATATTGTTGAGGGCACCATAAGGTATAATCACCACAAGGCCTCCAATCCATCAAATTTCTTCAAGGTGAAATGAAGAGGACTGAACCAACAACTTTTTGATGGTCTTGAAACGCCTTCTTACTGTATAGTATGATCATTAAGAATCAAATTATTTTTTTAGCTGCTTTTAATTTTCAGAAGTAGTTTTCTAACTTTTTACAAAACAGCTGATCCTTTAGTTTCAGTAAAATGCTCAATACAACAATTTCAATTTTTTTTATATACAAACAAACCATACTTCTTCCTTAAATCTTCTCTTTTATAATAAATATTATTAAACATCATAACACCAGAAAATAAATGTCAAACTACATTTATTAACTGAAAAAACGAATTTTCAAGGAGATAAAAAAATTAACCGTCTCCTCTTTTTCAAGCCTTTTTTACAATAATAATAAATTGACGAGATTCTATTACAACAATGACCTTAAAATATTGACATTAACAGTTAAAAAACGTCAATACAATAATAATAAAAGATCATAATCTACAATATAATAATCACAAATTATTAATAATCACAAATTCTTATCAAACGAATACAAAAAATTAGATGGATAATAGAAAGCCTATTAACACTTTAATTTTTCGATTATTACCTTTTTGTTAGAGGTTACGAATTTTTTGTTAATCATTTCTCTAGCCAATTTTACTAAATTTTCACTAACTTTAACTCCATCACATCTATTGAGATTTTTTTCTTTCGAATTTCGAATACATAGGCTTTCTATTGTCTTTCTAATTTTTGTATTTGTTTCATTATATAAAATGTTTACTTCACAGTTGATACAATGTTGCTTGTCTTTACAGTGTTCAGCAATTTCAGATTCCTTTACAAATTTTTGTCTAATATAATATTCGTGTTCCCCCATGCGTTCTTGAACTGTTCTTTTCGTCTCCCCAAGATATAACGAATCGCAATTCAGGCAATCTAATTTATAAACAACACCCATTTCAAACTTCTTGTCATTGCTATTTATCTTTTTACACAAAATATTTTTTAACTTATTTCTATATTCAAAATTTAAGTTTACTCCATATCTTTTACCAATTTCTTTTAATTTCCAGCTGTTCTTATTCAGATACGGAATGAAAAATCTATTTTCATTATGTTTATCCAATTCTTTTATCTTAAATTTATTATAATTTCTTATTGAGCTATCTATGAATCTGTCAGTATAACCATTCTTTTTTAATTTTGATTTCATATCACTTACTCCTATATTAAAATCTTCTTCATTACTGGTATTATTATCAATTCTAATTAAATAATTCTCAATTATATTCCTTTTTATTTTCATATTGTGTCCAGAATCAAATTTTAAAATATGGTCACTTTTGTAATCTTTAATGTAATGTTTCATTGTTATTTTGTTATCCTTTTTTATTAGTTTCAGATCAAGAAAATTTAATGAGTCATTGATTTCTTCTTCCATTTTGAAATGTATGTCTTTGTGTCTCTTGTTAATGTCACTGAAAAAATTACTAAATTGTCTTTTTGTTCCGAACCATAATATAAGTATATCATCCGCATAGCGGTAATATTCCATTCTAAATTTAGTATCTTTCAATAATTTTTGTTCAAAAAAATTCATATAAATATTGCACAATGTCCCTGACAAAGGTGACCCCATAGGGAAACCTTTGACTTGTTTGAAAATCCTATCTTGGTGTTTAAAATATGTGTTCTCAGTTATTAGTTTTACTAATTCTATCAATTCATCATAATCCATTTTTAGTTTCTTCAATTCTTCCCTATTCTCAAAAGCTAAACTTTCTAAAATCATCATAGTTTCATTTACAGGAATATTTGTGTACATGTTGTCTACATCTAGAGAAAACATGTAAAATTTCTTAGTATTATTAAAGAAATGTCCAATCTTATTAATTAAATCTTTTGAGTTCTTAACAATTACATCTTCTCTTGGTAGTTTGGAGTTTTTTACAATTTTATTTGCATATCTCGCCAAGTTGTGAACCGGTGAGCCATATGCATTAATTACTGGTCTCAGAGGCATGTTGTCTTTATGATTTTTTACTCTTCCTTCCAAGGTAGGGGTCCTGCAAGCTTCCTTCATGATTTCTTGGCTTTGTTTATAGCTAATAACACCATTCTTATTCATGTCCGTTACTAATTTTTTTACTTTAATATATAGGGGAAATGTTGGGTTTTCCTGCAATTCAGTGTAATGTTCTTTATCTTGAACCAAAGTATCTAATTTAGAAACATATTCATCCTTATCCATAATAATCATCTGGTTACTTTTGTCTGATTTCGAAATATGTAACTTTTTGTCGTTACCAATTTGTCTCAAAATTTCTAATTCTTCATTATTTATATTTGTAACTGTCTTTCTTGTTTCTCTTTGAAATTTCTCTATTTCTTCTAAAAAATTCCGTTTATCTTGGTCTTTTAACTTTTCAGTTACCTCATTCAAAATAGCCAGAGTTTTTATGTCCAAATTTTCCTCTTTTTCTATAACGAAATCTAAACCCTTGTTGAGTAAGCTCATTTCTTTATTGCTAAATTTTCTATGACTAAGGTTTACTACATATTTAGTTTCCTCTTCATATCTTATCCTATTTTTAGTTTTCTTTATTTTTCTGTTTTTTGCTTTTCTTTTTTCACCAATATATTTTTTATAATTCCAATACATTACCTTTTATATTCTTCATATTTCATATTTCTTTTCAAACTCTTGTTTAGGTTTTCCTCTTCGTTTAGCAGTTTTCCTAAGTATTCATTAGTCCCTTTTATTTGATCCTCAATTAGATTTCTTTCA
>JAFIDM010001028.1:14919128-14937895 GCA_023159025.1 Thereuonema tuberculata | reverse complement strand
CAACTTTCACTATTCAAACATGCTTGTATGTCAATTTGTTATTGAGATATGGCGCTTCGAAAAAAATAACATTTTTCAAAATTCGCAAAAAATATGCCCAAAAATGCAGTATTTCACCTTATTTCTTCTGTTATACCCGAATTATGATGAAATGTTGTTGTAGTTATGGTTCCTGGTTACAATAACTAACTTTGGACACCCCCCCAACCCGACCTCCGCTCCCTCCTTTCCCCACCCAACCCCAAATCACAAAAGCTAATTTTCTTCTCTGATGGAAGCCAACCATATTCACATCATATTGTTATTGATATTAGTAACTTTTTGGATCGATACCCCCCCTCCCCCAACTACAAAATTATCCCAGGGCTGCTGGGTCATAGGTACCTATGGTATGTAAGTAAAGCTTCCGACACCCCGGTTTCACACTACCACAATATTACATTATCGACTTACTTACTACAATTTTCACAATTCCTATGAAAAGCTATGGAGGACTCACTTGTGGACGCGGTGTAAGTGATTCTGTGCTTGCTAGATGGACATTGGGCATGCTGTGCCTTCAAAGCATTTGTGAATAAATAGAATTGTTCGCTGATGTTCCCTCAGAGACATCTGAACAGCATGTGGACATGAGACCAACCCGAGTTGTGAGAGACAACATGTACATTGGGAAACTGCGCGCATGGTTCACTGAACACCCCCCATTCCTTCACATCCAGGCGATAGTTTCTCTGAGCACAAGAATCATTGGTCATGGTGAATTGTCAGTTAGCACGAGAAATAGGCATATCATGCATGAAGAAACTGGTTGAGGGAAATTTTGAAGAATTGAAACTGAAACGGAAGGATAAGGTCGTGACTCTCGCTTCCGTTGCCTGCTCGTTGAAAATTGCTTGTAAAAAATTCACTGCCGATCCTCTCACTCTCTTCCAGCGTGTCTGCATAGCCAAAAAATCTGAAGAAGATCTGAATGAACTCTTCAAGTTTGAACTCGCACCCTTCCCCATGTCACTCTTCAATGAGGAGGGAATGCGCAAGGAAACAAAGTCTGCAATGTACTCACTCTTCACCCCTATAGAGGAAGTCAACCTTGGCAACAGGAAATGTAACGTGATTGATGGAGGATACCTGTTACATAAACTCCCACAACCACAACCACATTCGAGATGCTGTGCTCTACGTACATCAACTATGCGCAGAGACACTTTGGTAGCAATGTGATTGTTGTATTTGATGAATACCCCACTAACGCCGGCTATTAAAGCACCAAAGCCGCAGAACGAGCTCGCCGTTCTGCATTACAATTAGCAACCAAAGTCGTGTTCTCCTCATCTATCATGGTGACCATAGCATAAGAAAAGTTCTTGGCAAACAATCACAATAAGAGCGCATTCATTTCGATGTTGATGACACGAATGGCGGATGCTAGCATCGAAGTGAAGCAGGCATATGAGGCAACCGACGTGATGATCGTAAACACCGCCATATCCAAGGCCAGCGAATTCGGCAGCGTCATCATTACTGCTGAAGATGTGGACATACTTATTCTGTTGACAGCATTAGGTATGTCCACAAAAAACATCTATCTTCAGAAAAATGGAAGAGGTGTCCTCTACTCGTAAAATTCCTGCTCCTTTCCCCTCAAGGACATACTTTTTCTCCACGTAGTGAATGGTTGTGATACCACGTCAGCACCGTATGGATTGGGGAAGAACAAAATTTGCAGCACCTACATGAAGAATACCTCCCTCTCTGCAGCCGTGGCTCCGTTTCTCACACCAAACGCTACTCCTCAGCAGATCAGCGACGCTGGAGAAAAGTTCCTGGTAGCAGTTTATGGAGGCGACATTAACAATGACAACCTCGACGACCTGCGGTACCGATTATTCACACGATCAGTGACGAAGGCTAAATTGCAACTAGCCCGCCTACCACGAACAAGGGACGCTGCCAAGTACCACTCCCTCCGCACTTACCAGCCAGTACAGGCGTGGTTAGGCAAAGAACTTCTCCCATCAGTTTGGGGCTGGAGCCTAACCACGCGAGGGGTACTACCAATCCCCACAACCAGAAATGCTGCGCCGGATGACATCCTCCAGATTGTTTCCTGCAAGTGCAGCAAAGGCTGTAGCTCCGGAGCTTGCAGATGCAAGAAAGCAGGTCTCCGGTGCTCAGCAATGTGCAAGCACTGCACAGGCCACTCCTGCGGAAACTCCCCCGCAAATTATTTGAACGAGGAGGACTCACCAGACATAGTAGATGAATACGATGACGGCGAGGACGTCATTGACAGCTTGATAGCTCAGGAGGACGACGAGTTGTTAGAAGCAAAATCAACGGCTAAGAAATCCCGACATGAACTGTAATGAATACAAATGAGTACCTACTATGATATGTACATGTTTATATGAGTACCTTTCAATAATAATATCTATTCCTCAATATAATGTATGCCTTGTGAATACCTTAATATTATTAATTTCATTAATTTTTTCCACGAAAGGACTACGTCTTTATTTTAAACATGCCCTGGGATAATTTTGTAGTTGAAGGGGGGGGGGGGTAATCGATCAGAAAAGTTACTAATATCAATAACAACATGATGTGAATATGGTTGGCTTCCATCAGAGAAGAAAATTAGCTTTTGTGAATTGGGATTGGGTGGGGAAAGGGGGGAGCGGGAGAGGGGGTTGGGGGTGTCCAAAGTTCGTTATTGTAACCAGGAACCATAACTACAACAACATTTCATCATAATTCGGGTATAACAGAAGAAATAAGCTGAAATTCGGCATTTTTGGGCATTTTTTTGCGAATTTTGAAAAATGTTATTTTTTTCGAAGCGCCATATCTCAAAAACAAATTGACATACAAGCATGTTTGAATAGTGAAAGTTGTAGGAAATTTAACGCTCTACAAAATAGTATAGGGATACTTTTGCCGTATGACGTAAGAGAAAAAAGTTATTGAGGAAAAACTGGAGAAAGGTCGAAATTTTTGCAGTTTCCCCCTCCCCCGTCTTTTTGCACAGGGTCCTCGAGGTCAAAAACTTGAGAAAATGTTACTTAACCGTCCCTGAACAACATCCCAAAGTTTCATTAACTTCCGACCTTTTTCCACCTAAAACTACCTGTCGACTGGACTATATTGGCGTTTGTAAAAAATATAGGATTATTTAAGGCAGTCGGATTGGGGTAGTACAATAAACCAAAGGTCAAGGTTTTAGGTATCTTTACCACTCCATCGTTACATTTCAAAGGTCACTTGAAGCATTTCAAACATATTGTCAATTCAGATGTCTTAAATTTAGTCATTTATCACACTCATATTAGCATAAGAATGTGTTGCGAACTGATAGTAATATTTAAAGGTTTTAATTATTAAAAGAAGAAAAATAATTAAATTTGAAATTGCTTGAAAAGAATTTTTTTTTCCTGAACGTTGTGAGTGAACACAACGTGATTAATTTTGAATATTTAAATTATTTGATTGACGTGACGAGTATGACGTGTAAAGAGTAGTGACGGTCGATCCCATTAGAGAAGATAGAGAGTAAGTCTCAAAAGGTACAAGACATGGGGTAGCAGAGAGTAGCGTTGACAACAGTCGAGAACGAGTGTTTAGCCAAGTCGAGCACACTTTAAGGGTCAGTGCAGAACAGTTGAAGACAGTTCCTGAATAATATCATGAATCCTGGATTAAATCAATATAGAACAATTGAGCGAATTAACGAAGAATTAATCGAAAATTGAACCGGAGAATAGAACGGTTAGGATTAATCCCCTTGCACGTTTCTTGAAGAGAGAACTGACGGAACTGAGAATAGTAAATTCAAGTAGGAAAATCAAGTATTATTTATTAGTGAAGACAAAAGAGAACTTTTGTACAATTAATTATTAAGACTTCACAACGTGAAATATTTCAACCAATCCAAAGAGTGAGTGAGATGGTTACTTCACGGGAAGAAGCAAGTATTATCTACCTGTTGAATAGTGAACTTAGACCCGACCCGAGCGAGAATTTCTAATTGGAAAGATTCCAATTAATTGAGAAGCAAGTTTAGAACTATTTATTCAGATTATAAGAAGCAATTACTTCTATTATATTCTCAACAAAGCTAAGAGAATTGACAAGCGTCAATTATAGTGCGCCGTTATTATCAGCGAGCCGACCTATTCCATTTAAGCGAAGGGAGGACGATTCAGCTGACAGCGCTAGTAAGCGGAGTTCCAAATCATATCCGAAGGAAGGAAAGGATTGTGAATTCAACATTAAATGAAGACTGGCAGTGGATACCTTATTACTATTGGACGTATTTTCCACACGGGTGAACGAGCCGCCGAAGTCAACGTATTGTAAGTACTGTAAATTATTATTTTTGGATGGGAAAAGCGTTCGTCAACGTACAGTGACAACGAGAAGTGAAATTCAAGTACTTTTGTGATAACCGTGAACTTAGTGAAATTACCTCGAGTATAAATAGTTAGTCACATAAGGTGAATTAGTTAAGCCGTATTGTTAGGCAATCACTCAATAATAATTAGTGCTAGTTATCATACTAGATTAATAGTAGAATAGCCATTAGTGAATTAATTAGTTATTCATAATCATACAAGTGAAATGCACGAAAAACCATTAGTAGAATAGATAGTGATTCGCATAGAATAAAAGTGCTGTTAAGTGTTTATAAATAGTGAATTAAATGCAAGAAGCGTTTATTGTAATTAGTGATAATGTTATACCAGTGCTATTAAAGTGCGGAAGCGTGCTATATCAGTTATTTAGAGTATTCAGAGTGAAAGAACATTAAGATCACACAGTAGTGAAAAGTCAATTAAGGTGATTAAAGTGTTGAACATCAAGGCGATTACAGTATCGAACTTTTATGGTGAAACTGTACTTTATGAATTATATGGAAGTTCTAAGTTTAGTGAACAGAACCATTGTAGAGAATTGTTTGAAAGTTTTGTTCAATGACCATCGCAATAAATCATTTTAAGATTTTAATCCAGCTATATCTCATTTTTATTTACACTTTGCTAAACCACTATGCATTCTGCAAATACCCCGCAGCAGAATGTTTGGATAATTTGGATTATGTTTTTTGCATAACTATTCAGTTAATATTGCTGTTCTTTCAGAAATTGTTCTTGCTTTCAGAGATGATTTCTTTTTTCAATAGAGCGGTTCAAACATCTGCTGTTTATTTATGGCCACCCGGTATGTTAGGTGAAGCTTTTATGAACACTATTGAATCTAAATCGCATGGATCGATAAGACAAATTTGAATATTACGTTCTTTCTTAATGTATGTCAACAATTAATTTTATTTTTAGTTAAAATGAGTTTGATGGCATTTGTAAGCTTGTGTAAACTGTGTGATTTTATAATAGAAAAGTATATGTGCTGTCTAAACCTAAATAAAAAGTAACAATTGTATATAAGGTTCCGAATAACAATCCTTTTCTTTATTTGGTTGATGGATGATGCAAAATCATATAATATAAGAAAGAAAATTCGTTATATTTATGAGTTATTAAATTGGAACGAACAGGAAATTAGTTCATTTCAGATGAGATGAACTTTTGATTGATTTGAAAAATATAAATTTGTTCTAGTTCTTATAACCATAATAATTTTTGATTTTCCCTGTTCCCTGAGCTAGGTTAGGAGAAGAGCTCTGATCTCTTAGATTTCGCGGGATTAAAAAATTATTCGCCGATGGAACAGTTTGTGTTTGACTGTTCAACAATGATCGTTAAAACCGCGCACAACATGAACTATTTAGTGCTCTCAGTTCATCATCATCATACGTTCGACTTATATAAATATTGGCCAATGATACAACAGTTCCAAGATAAAAAGGATATGAACCTTTTAATTCTTCGCGATAGCTTCACAAGACCGTTCCAAGAATGAAGAACCGCCTGAATGGAGAAGACATGTGATGATTGTACTTCAATTGTACTTCAAATATTACCTTGTTATTTGTATATCAAAGGGCGAGTAACCAAAATTAAATATATGAAGGTTTTTTTCTTTTATTTGATGTTTATAAAAATTCAGATTTATTTGTTCATAGTTTTCATGAAATGAACATCTGTTAATTTTTTTGATGTTTATGCTACACAAATTTTAGTTTTGTTACTAATTCATTTTAGTAATATGTGTAAATTTGGTTTCATCTTTTAAACTTTAAACTAGTCGTTCTTTTTAATAACATCTTTAAATGTATGGACTTAATAACGTTTTTATCGAAATTTCAGAACAAGTTTAGAAATTAAACTTTAAAAATTATTAAAAATTGTTATTTGATATTTTATACATCTTTGACTTTGATAGTGTATTAGTGTTAGTGTGCATTTTGTTTTAATGTTCCTAGTAACATCAAATTACTGAATTTGGCCAAATCCTAATATAACTAATTTTAATTCTCTAGGCAAAAATTCGGAGATATTTTAATTGCCCTGTATTTATAGTTAATTTTGCGATAATTGAATGATTTAAAACGATTTTCTATTTATTGGAAACTAACAGCTAATCATGGTGTATAAAATTGATAAAAATTGATCAAATTATTCCCCTCAAAGGAGAATAGGCAAACCCTTTGGGAATTTGCCCCACCTTGTATAGTGATAAAATATATAGCTATAGAAATATCTCCTTACATAGAAAATATGTTATTATTACGAGTCGTCGCAATTATAAGTCCGTCTAGATATGACGTTTGAGACATTGATTGTGGTACGTGTGTGTGGCAGAGAAGCAAACCACCTACAGCCAAGCCAACACCTTCTAAAAGACGAAGCCTGAGCGCTCATTTTTGACGTCACTTCCGCCAGTCCGATCGCTGCCTTCGCGATAACGGCTTACCTGCAGTACAGAGGGAAATGTGTGTCTCTCAAATTGTATTCAAAACATTAAATATTCCCCAATAGCGATTCTTTTCAAAATTAAAAAAAAAATAAATTAAAATGCAGTTACTTCTAGATCTAAAATAGTTTTCCGTCCTTCAAAAATCAGAATAAAAAATATATTTATGTAATTCTGATTTGAAAGCTTTATAAATATTTTACAAATGCTATGAAACAAATGGTAAATTTATTATGTTCAGCACTCGGATTTTTAGGCTAAAGATCTCGGAGAAAAAAAATCGAATTATTTTTAATTTTAAGTTTATTCAAATATGTATATATTGTCAGTATGGTTTCAAGAATAAATAATCTTTTATATGATAAATTTTAATTGATGATATTCGGCGTTAACTTGGAAATTCGTTGTTTCTCTGAATTTATCCGTAAGATCATTTTTATTTTTTAAGATATGCGAAAATGCTGACGAAATATTTTCAAATTGTTGGGAATTGTTATGCTCAAAATTAGATTTTAATTTACTTACTATTACTTCTTTGGTTTTAAGTATTTTTTTTTAAAACAGTCATGCTAGCAGCATTTTCTTTTGTCGCTTTTGACAAAAGAATTGCACGATTACGATTATGTAATAGACATTTCTAAAAAGTATCTTTCTTTTTTATCTTTTAATTAATATTTCTGTATGTGAGATTTAAAGTAAAACTAGCTAAGTTTTCATACTCCTTGGTGGGGAAAAAAACCCAAAACATTTGCTTATCTGTAGATAAATATTTATTTACAAATATAACTTAATTTCATACATTTTACTGCAGTACAATAAAACATTTAAAGCCAGTTCTTTAACAGAACACAATCTGAATAAAATTTTTATTAAAATTATACAATTAAATTATAATTATAATCTTTTTTTTTTTTAATGAACACTGAAACCAAATTGAAGTCTTATCAATTTAAAGGAATATAGATTTACATTTTTTTTATGGTACTCAAAAACTAATCAAATTATTAACTAATTTATAACTTCAAAACTTGCAATTTTTAATATTAAGATATTTTTTGCTTTATATATATTTTTAACTTTTATTTCGGACAAAATTAGCTCGAAATTAATATTAGTATTATTTTTCATCTACTTTAAACATGAACAGCAATTACAAGAAATCTACTTTACAACAGTTAACATTTTATTTGCCTACACAAAATATATAAATATATATATGTGTGTGTGTGTGTGCAATTTAGTTAATTTTTGACTTACAAAATGATTACTAAATACTGAGATTTTTTAACAGTAACTTACCTTTATCCTTTACAACTGAATGAGAGCCCACGATTTCTTAACAGCAACTTACCTGTACCTTTTACAATTGAATGAGTCCACTTTAGGTCTAGTAAGTAAGAGTAACTTTTTGGAGTAGCATGAGAAATTTTTATTTTTGCTACATTAATATAAAACGATTCAAACTCTTCAACAATCTTCTTCCTTTCCATTTTGAAAACGTTAGATAAAATACTAATGTTATGTGTGGAAGAGTGTATTTAAATATTTATTAAAATACTAAATGTAAGAGACAAATTTTCAGGAAGTATGCATATTCCTTTTTTCAAGTCAATAACAGAAATAAAGTCACAGACAATTTAAGAATAACTTTGGCAGCAATTAAATAAAAACAACAACAATCAAAATTGTTGATAGTCCATGTTTTTATTTAATTGCTGCCAAAGTTATTCTTAAATTGCCTGTGACTATTTCTATTATTGACTTGAAAAAAGGAAGATTCATACTTCCTGAAAATTTGTCTCTTACATTTAGTATTTTAATAAATATTTAAATACTAATGTTATGTGTGGAAGAGTGTATTTTTATAAAACAATTCATGTACTTGCCATTTCTTCTTAATAACAGTGATATAATAATAATCCCAACTTTATTGACGATGTCTTCAGTACCTAGAATTTTTTTTTCTTTATTTAAATAATCATCAAATTGGTTTCTCTTTCATATAAATTTGTGGTCCTGAAAAGGACCTTTTTTTGACAGGAACTGTTGTCTGGATACTCTTCGGATCATCTGCTCTCAGGTTTTTTAGAGGTATGCTCTTCTGAAAATACATCCTTTCTTCTAAATATTTATTAAAATACCTAAAAAGTAACATAAATAATAATCCAAACATTTCAGGCAATATCAAAACTTTTCACTTTTTTTTATATTAAAATAAACTATTTCTAAATAAACATTTAGCTGCACTTATTCAAATCATTTATTCTCTAGGGAATCATATAAGAGATCCGAATAATCTGACTGTGCGTACTTTTACAACGACTTGGATATTTACAATTAGAATCACATCACTTAAGAGAAATTCAAATAAGCTGACTGTGCATTTACAATGACTTGGATATTTACAATTAGAATCACATCACTTAAGAGAGATTCAAATAAGCTGACTGTGCATTTACAATGACTTGAATATTTGGCAGTAGCTTTTTGGTGAATTTATGTGGCATTTCCTCCACAAGGGATTCATCCAACCCCCTAAAGAGAACTCCTCCGATCGAAACCGTTGGTTCTGCCTTAGTTTGTCAGGTTTGATATTGGCCGCCTGACCCTCGGCCAGTCAGTCGCAGGTAGTACCGTCTACGGTAGCAGGATTACTCCTGACCTGACAAATACATCAAACTAAAATTAGTTAAATAATTGTGTTAATTAACTGCCATAAAATTAAATCATACTTATTTTGCAAACACAGAAAGTTTGCGTTTCTTTGATGTAGCTGCTTTTGATGCTTGCATAGTGTCATTCTTTTGTTTACATAGATTATTGAGAATGATATTTGTAGCTATGTTAACAATGATATACATAACATGTTCTGGTGTATGACCATTGTTACATGTATCTAAATCATCAAATTCTGGAAGATTTTCCAAAGTCACTTTCCTCACAATCTGCTTCTGCTGTGTAGAATGATGAAATCTGTGACTGTTGGCAGGTTGCAACAGCTTTTTAACAGTGGCTTCTGTATACATTAAAGCAGTAATGACTGCTGGTTTAGGGAAGTTTAGCCCCCCTCGATCTAAAGCCTCTATTAAGGAGTGATGATAATTATGTGACAGGTTCCTATCCATAACAAGATTGTTCTTACAGTCACCACATGCAAGTGACTTCAATGCTCCGAAAGCACAGTAGCCAGCAACATATGCTAAAACAGGAATTTCTGATGATAGGGATTCTATGTCGTTATCATCAATTTCAATATTGTAGCTTTGCCAATCAGATTCCTCTGGTACAAGTGTAATTGTCTCAAAATCAGCCGCACTCATAATTGGCAAAGATTTCTGCAAACGCAGCTTTGTTTCACATTCATATACTTGTCGAATTGACACATGATACTGACTACCAGCTAACTGACGATACTGCCCAAACCTTGCTTCAAGTTGATCTGTTTGAACTTTCCCCAGAAGAACATATCCAAAGTTTAATTCATCGATGCAATATCTGGAAAATTCAATCAGTGAATAGGTTGTTGACCTTAAAGCTGCTGATGTTTCTTTTGAGAGTTTTCCTGTGTCATTATCCAATGCTTGCCATTGATCGAGCCAATCAACAAATTTATCAAGGAACGCTATTTTTGGGTCCCCATCTAGTGTATGTATAGGTTCCTCATAATTGTTTGCATGTCTCTGTCCTTTGAGAGGTGTCTTCACGTTAACAATGGACCACCACCGTAGTATGATGGAAATAAAACTTGCTGTATTTGCTGCATTATTAAGTTTGTTTGGATTGCTGTTTGCAAGAAGGGCTTGGGCAACAAAGGGGTTAAAAATCTGCAACACAAGTTTCACATTTTGTCGCTCCAAACTGGATGGATTTAAAGCCTTTAAAGAAAGTCCATAACTATATTTTAAAATTTCGTTGGCCTCCAGTTTATACAATTCCCTTAATGTGTTCATGGAAGCTGTCTGTTTAGAGTCAGGGTCTGTGGAGTTTGTCTCGAGACAAAATTTTGGATAAACAAAATTACAGTCAGGATATTTTTGGTTTAGCCAATTATTTCTGATAGATTTCAGAAGGTGAACAGAATCTACAATATAAAAAAGGGGTCTGGTGGTATCACATGGATGATGATATACAATTTTAATTTCTGGTGGTTGCACAAAATTAGAGATGGCATTTAGAGCAGAAAGGTGACAGGCCCCGTGCCATTATAGTGAAATTCCTGTCATACAAAACACGGGACGCCATTTTTTCCAGGAAGAAGAATCTCAAGGACACTGGTGTCACAATTAGGGAGGACTTAACGCGGATTAGATTGCAATTGCTCCAGGCGGCAATTAAAAGATTTGGGGTCAGAAACGTTTGGACAGCGGACGGTCGAATCATTGTAAATCGTGGAGACAAAAAAAAACATACCATCACTTCCCACGACGATCTCCAAAAACTAATCCAATAACCCGGTAGTCCTAGACTGAAATCAGTCAAATTTTTATCTTCATTTTAATCTATCCTTCCCTAGCAATATTGTTTAATTTTAAGTTATCAATAAGTATTTTTGTTTTGTTTGGCTTTAATTTTTGTAATCTTAATTTCTTTGTATTTAGCATTTATATTTTAAGTTCTCAAATCATCTTGAAGCCTTGTCTATTATTATCCTTATTTTTTTATAAATTATTTTAACTGTATTCAAATCCACTTTTATTCTTATCAGTTTCGATTTTTTTGTCTTCTTGTTTTCGTATATACAAACTCTTTAACTTTGCAAATTCTTCAGGTAAGCAAATATTTACATTTATTTCAAAAACAGAATCTCCCTTAAATACTTTCCCATACTTCTTATACTCTTATCTACGCTCTATCTACCCAGCCAATACCCTCACAGTCTGAACAATTACTCTCTTACATCCACATTGAAACTCCTACAGCTATTTCGTTGTTCAAATCAGTATAATGACAAAAATGAACTGCAATCTAGTACATACTGAATTTCCAATTTATATTTAATATTTCAGCTCCACATCTTCCAATGCTATTTCTTTCTAACTTGAATCAAGATATTTCACCTGACTCCCTATTGTTTCTAGCACATAATATTCGCAGTATCTCAGCGAATTGGGATTTATTAAACACTACATTAGAAACTTTACTACGATTTCCAGATTTCCTTCTTCTTACTGAAACATGGGCCGCTAATCCAGAAGCACTTCCAAACAGAGAGCACTTCTCTGTTATCTCTGTTAATCGAAATGATAGAAAAGGCGGAGGGGTTGCTTTATACTATAGGGATAGTTTTAATATCAAAATCATTAACGATTTTACTTTCATCAATATGGATTTAGAATGTATTTGCTGCTCTATCAACGAAGACGTCATTCTTGTAGGAATCTACAGACCCCCGACAGGAAATCCACTGTATTTCCACAATTATTTAGAAACTGTGGCTCAATTTATCAGTAACAGCAAAAAAAAAGGAATTTTTATGGGCGACTTTAATGTCAACTTCGAAAACAAAAATGATAAAAAGACATCGGACCTTCTAACGTCTATGAACTGCTTCTCTTTCTTCCCACTTATTGACACTCCGACCTGTCACTCGAACTCTTACTCCTCTCATTCACTTCTCGATCAAATCTTTACAAATTTTCCCACTCTTAGTAAAGGCGTTCTTGATGCTTACATAACAGACCATGATCCTGTGTATTTCACAACAAACCTTACAACCTTATTCAAAGATATCTCCCTTAAAAAACCAATAAAGCTAGCAATTCGAAAGTTCAAACCCAAAAATATAATTGAGTTCAAAGATTATCTCAGATCTATCAACTGGGTCACTGAATTGCAAAAAGGAAGAAATACTGAAGAAACACTCTCAATCTTCAACCAACTATTTTTCTATGGTTTTAACAAACACTTTCCGCTGTCCTCGAACATTAGTAATAATCATAAAATAATTAGTAAAAAAGCCTGGATGACGACGGAACTTTTAGGTCTCATCTGTCAGAAAAACAAATTCTATAAAACTTACAAAAAACATCCGACCTCTGCAAAATTAATGCGTCTTAAAACTGTACAAAATGAATTAAAATCCAAAATTAGGGCCGCAAAAGAGCAATATTATAAGCTTCTGTTCGAGGACAATCTTTCAATAAAAGAAAAATGGAACAACATTAATAAATTAATTTCTCCTTCAACTAAAGTAAAATGCCCTTCCAATATTATAGTACGAAATAATCCAAAAGAGACGAAACAACATCTTGATAAATTTCTAAAAATTCTACTCCCAAATAATCCTACCACTAATCCACACAAAAATACTGAACAATTCCTTAAGAACCCAGCTCCTTTCTCCTTTTTTCTATCTCCGACTTCCTCTTTAGAGGTTAAACAAGTTATCACATCTTTATGCAACAAACTATCTTCTGGACCTGACGAGGTCTCTCCAAATCTTCTTAAACAAATCAATGACGAAATTTCACTTCCTCTATCTCACATATTTAATATTTCCATATGTGAAGGCGTCTTTCCCTCCTCCTTTAAACTAGCTAAAATTATTCCAATCTGGAAAGCAGGAGATGTTGATGATTTAGGGAACTATCGCCCGATCTCTATTATTAACACTTTCTCAAAAGTATTTGAAAAACTATTTCACACTAAACTCTCCCAATACTTCTATCAAAAGAATCTCATTGCACAGCAACAACACGGCTTCATGAAAAGAAAAAACACAGAAACGGCTCTGATTGAACTTACTGAATTTGTTACAGAGAACATGGCCTCTAATAAAATTGTATTAGGACTCTTCCTTGATTTCAAAAAAGCCTTTGATTCAGTTAATGTTGAAATTCTACTTAAAAAATTAGAGCATCATGGCGTTAGAGGTCCTCCCCTATCTTGGCTGTCCTCATATCTCTCCCACCGGCAGTATCAGCTTATTCTAAATGGATATTCTTCTTCCTGGTACACCACCCCAAAAGGCTTACCTCAAGGGTCCATCCTATCACCCCTTCTCTTCAACCTATTTATAAATGATCTTATCTTAACATCATCTGCCTCCAATTGCATCTTCTACGCAGACGACGGAACTTTTCTTTTTGCCAACAAAAATATTGAAAATCTGAAACAAGATGCCCAACTTTCTCTGTTCCATCTTAAATCTTGGCTTTCTGCAAATGATCTATCACTAAATATATCCAAAACAGTATACATGTTCTTCTTTCAACGGAATAAAACACTATCACGTAAAAACTTCTCTATTACTTACAACAACTCACCAATACAAGAGGTCTCCTCCTTCAAATACTTAGGAATCTATCTTTCCCATGATCTTTCTTGGAACTTACATGCCCAAAAAATTGCTTATAAAGTCTCCAGAAACCTAGGCGTTATCAGAAAATTAAACTTTCTCCCAGCTCAAATTCTACTAAATCTATATTGGTCACTCATTCATTCAAATCTTTGTTACGGAGTTGTAGTATGGGGCAACCCTTCTAAATTTTATGAAAACATGCTACTCAAAGTTCAGAAATATTTTCTAAGATTCATAGATAAAAAACCAAGACAGTATTCTACTCGATCCCTCTGGCCTAAATATAATATAATCTCTTTCCCCCACATCTATAAACTACAATTAGCGGTCTTCACCTATAAAGTAATTAATAAAAAACTCTATCCCTGTATCCCACTAACCATTAACCCTCACACCCATTTCTATGATACCAGATCTGTTACCCACCTGTTACTATCCATTCCGAAAACTAAGTCTAACTATCAAAGAAAAGTTGTTAGTTATGCTTCGCCTCAACTTTGGAATGAAATACCTAAAGAGATCCGTGAATGTCCTTTTCTTACCCAATTCAAAAAAAAATTAAAAAACACATTTCAACCTTATTAATTTACTAATGCTCCACCTACTATTGAAGTCAGGCTGAAATTTCGATCCGAATCCCTTTCCACCTATCACCTTCCTCTTTCTCTCCTATCTTATCTCTTCTGTATCCGCCAATTCCCCACTCTATTCCTACTATCTTCCTGTTCCCTTTATTCCACGTATCCATAATACCTAAATATGTTCTCTCTGTCAAAAATAAACATGTAAATGTTTGCTAAATTTTCAGTTATTTTCTCTTTTGTAAATATTTTCCCTCATTGTTGTATTATATATTCCCTTTGTTGTTGTTGTTGTTGTTGTTGTTGTCGTGTGACAAATGCAATACAGTTTTTGGATCAAATTTGGCCGAAGGAATGCAGCACTGCTTTAGCCAAGTCTTCAGCTTTGTCTGAGTAGAGAGTCTCCCTGGTGCAGTTTGTGTCAATCTTGAAAAGAGCTGCTTGGATGGAAGGGCAGCTCAGAATATGCGCGGGATCTTGCTGAGTGTGGGGGCAGTGCTTGCACTCTGGGTACAGTCTGGTTCCGTCTGCTAGGATCTTCATCCCCTTGAGGTGTCCCGTCCTTAAGCGGGCAATGGTTGACGTAACCATTCTGTCATAGTTAAGCTCAGGGAGAGACAAATTCTTTTGGGAAATTTGACAGAGTTTTTGTTTGGCCACGACATTAGCATCGAAGAATGATGTTGTTAACGGTGACGGGTCAATTCCTCTGGCCTCTTTTGCTAGTAGATCAGCTTCTTCGTTACCTTGGATGTCGACGTGTGCCGGGATCCATTGTAAGGTGCACTGTTTGTTCTTTTCACTTATTTCATGCAGGAGGGTGTTTATTGTTTGTACTAGGTTTGTTTTTCCTGTTTTCAATGCTTCAAGAGCAGATTTGCAATCTGAGAAAATAACTATGCCATCGGAAGGGTTAACAGTTGTCCATGTAATGTAGATGTTTAGGGCTTCCTTAATTGCGAAAAGTTCGCTTGTGAAGTTGGAGGCAATTTTTCCTGCTGGTATATGGTGTCTTGATGTGGAGCCATCTGGGTAAGAGATGAAAATTCCGGATCCTCCCATGTCGCAGTAGGAGTCCGACGAGCCATCGGTGAAGGCAGTCACCATGTGTGGTTTAGTAAGGTGAGCAATAGTCTCCAAACCCTTGCGCTTGATTGTTTCTTTGGGCTCTTTCTTTGTGCAAGGTTCAAGTAGGGATAAATTGATCCGTACTGAAGAGGGTGGTTTTATTGGCAGGTACGGTTCCCGGGTAATATCAAGTGACGAGTGGGACATTCCGATGTCCTGTCTGATAGTTTGGTCGAGGATAAGTGTAGAGGATCTTTTAAGCCTGGTTTTCGCCGTCCAGTTCTGAAAGGTAATGTTTGAGATATGTTGTTCGTGATTGCTCCTGATTTTGTTTGTGAATTTAACAATGGAAAGTTTTCTTCTACTTTGCAGTGGGGGAAGGCCACATTCAAATTCTGCTTTTAGGTTGTTCGTCGAGGAGACGGCTCCAATGATAATCTTGGAAGCTCTGTACTGGACAGTATCAATTTTCGAGGTGGAAGATGCCGGGGCCCAAATAGGTGATGCATATTCTAGGATCGGCCTAATGAGAGTCGTGTAGGTATGTAGGAGTGTTTTCGGTTTAGAACCCCACGAAGAGCCGCAAAGTTTCCTCAGAATACTGAGTTTTTTCAAAGCTCTCTGCGAGACTATTTCTATATGTTTGGTAAACCTAAGTTCGGCATCTAGAGTAAGCCCTAGATATTTGGGATGTGAAATTTGTTCGATAGGGGAGTTATGGATCTTAATATTGGGTTTGAAAGATTGCCGGTTCCTTCTGTCTGTGGAGAAGACACAAAATTTGGATTTCTCTGGGTTGATAAGGAGCTTGAGACTTTTTGCCCATTCTTCAATGTTATGAAGGTTTGTGTTTAATATATTTTCAGAGACTGTAATGTCTGAGTGTGTGTGCCAGACAACAATGTCATCCGCGTAGCAGGCTATTTTTGCTTCATCAGTGATGTGGCTATGTATGGTGTTCATGTACAAAAGGAAAAGCAGTGGGCTAAGAACAGATCCCTGTGGGACGCCTGCCCATGACCTGTGTGACTTGGAGAAATGTCCATTAACTCGTACGACAAATTTTCTGTGCCTGAGAAAGTCATTTATCCAGATCAATAAGTTGCCCTTAATGCCCGTACTGTGAAGTACCTCAACGAGTTTGTGTCTCCAGACGCGATCGAACGCTGCGGACAAATCCAAGAAGACAGCAGTAGTTTTTTTGTGAGGTTTTTCTTGGAGTCCATCAATGACTGATTGGACGAGGTAGAAGAGTTGATCTACTGTGCTGTGCCCGGCTCTGAAGGCAGTCTGGTAAAAGTGCAGAATTTTATGGTCAATGAGCCAGTTCATGATTCGAATGTGGATGATCCTTTCCATTAATTTGCACAGAGTGCTGGTAAGAGATATGGGGCGGTAGTTTTTACAGCAACTGGCATCTTTCCCTGGTTTCAGTATCGGGATAATAATCGACTTCTTCCATAGAGTAGGCAGTTTGCCTGATTTCCAAGACAGATTGAAGATCCGAAGGAGGATAGTTCTAGCAATGTTTCCAAAGTGTTTAATCATTGGGCCAAAGATAAAGTCAATACCTGGAGATTTGCTAGGGTCGAGACTTTGGATCGCGCAGTTCAGTTCTTCCAGAGTGAGTTCATCAGTAAAGATGTCTTCTTTGACATAGAGCTTACTTTGCTGTAGTACTTTTTTGTGGGTTGTCTTTTGCATTCTATCGACGTTAAGGAAGCTCAGTTTACTTGCTTGTTCGTAGTGAGTAGAAAGTAAGTTAGCTGCTTCTTGATCAGTTTTGGATGTATTCCCTTTGTTAATTTCCTTTGTAAATTGCCTACTCAAGACGCCCACATGTCTTCTCGACGGGACCCCCCTTAAGACAACTGGGTTGTCAAAATGTCATGTAAACTCTTATCATGTAATATTTTATTGGCAATAAATTGAATTGAATTGAATTGAATTCAAGGCATTGTTGTCAGTTACTACAGCAACAACTCTGTATCCAAGTTCTTCTAATCCTACAATTATCTTTTTAATAATTGTAAATAAGATGGGGCCTTTAATTGTTTTCACTGGAAGTATGTGAGCAACTTCTTTAAATGATGACAATAAACTTTGCACCATGAACACTTGTGCTGAAGTTGCCGCTTCATCTGAATTAAATGCGTAACCACTCAAATTCCCCCCTTTGTAATCAAAATATGATTTTAAATGGATCTCATCTATCATCAAAATCACTGTTTTTTCATGCGGCTGAAGATATTTAATCCACTGCTTCATGTAAGACAGAAAATTTTGCATTTCAATCTGTGGTGACAATTTGTAGGCACCACAAATCTTTCTGATTGTTGACGGATGAGGTAAAACAATATTTTGTGAATTTCTCAAAAACTTGTAAGCATGGGGTGAAATTGTATAAAGAAGGCTGGAAAAAACCATGAACTCTGATGAATATCTACAACACTTTTTAGCAACTAAGTGAATTTGCTCCTTTAAAAATTTCAAAACTTTCTTTTTCTCACTACAAAGTTTTTCCTCTAAAATTTGAAATACTGAGTCAGCACAACTGAGAACATCACCAGTGTCAACTCTATCTTCAAATGTTGATAAGTTCTGAAGTATATCAAGAAGTTTTCTCATATCATGAATCTTATCAGGAACATTGCAGTTGGACAAAGTTTTCACTTGCGCTTTCATGTAATATATGCTCAAGGACATATTTTCATACACAGTCACAGAAACTTTAATAAATGGACAAGCTTCATCCGTTATCCATAAAAACAAAACACAATTAGGTCTGGCAATAACAGTCCATATACTAGGAAGCTTTTCAGACTTCAGGCACATATTTAGATCACTTAAACATGTTAACCTATTCCTGTTTTCTTCATCCAGGAATGTCCGTTGGGATTCCTGAAAAGCTTCCTAGTATATGGACTGTTATTGCCAGACCTAATTGT
>JAFIDM010001028.1:14885194-14896074 GCA_023159025.1 Thereuonema tuberculata | reverse complement strand
AAGTAAAATATATAATTTAAAAAAAGGCGTACCACAAGGATCTAACTTAGGCCCAATATTATTTCTAATATATATTAATACAATCTTCAAAAATTCAAAAAATTCAAATATTTTTGCTTATGCAGATGACTTATTATTAATAAATACAAACAAAAACTTTTCAATAGCACAAGAACAAATACAAAATGACTTTATCAGCATAATTAAATGGACACATGAATATAAATTAGCCATTAACAAAAACAAAACAAAATATATGATAATTAATTCAAAAAATAAAAAAATATTTTATACCAGAAATAAAATATCATGAATTCAACTGCATACACAAAAAACCAGAAGATATGAAAACCTGTAACTGTGAAAATATAGAAATAATAAATAATTATAAATATCTAGGTCTATATATAAATAACAAATATACATGGCATACTCATTATATTCATATATTAAAAAGACTAAATTACTTATTATATATGTTTTATCATATCAAAGACATCTTTCCAATAAAAACAAAAATTATATTATACAAATCATATATTGACTCAATAATAAATTACGGTATAGATAATTGGATCTATATAAATAAAAATGAAATGAAAAATATTAACAGAATCTTATAAAAAATAATAAATTTAATTTTTCCTAACTTCAATAAACTGCAAATTGAACAACAAAATAAAATTTTAGTAAATAATAAAATATTACTTCCTCAACAAAGAGTTATATTTAATTTAATTATACAAAATTATTATAAAATATGTTATAACATGCAGGAAGATAATACCCATGCAACAAGAAGAAATAGAATATATACAAAACAAGTCTTTGATAATCCAAAAAATAACTTCGGACTAAGAATTAAAAACAGACTAATTAATAAAATATTTGATCAATTTTCAACAGAAATGAAAAAAATTGAAAAGATATCTATCTTAAAAAAAATAATATATAGAGATATAATATCTGGTAAAATCATATGGGTCGACTAATTTTAAAAAAAAAAAAAAAAAAAAAATAATTATTATATACTTTATGTACTTCACTTTACATTTATTATGTACTAATAAGATATTAGCTTCTATCTTTTATCTCAAAAATTTTTTTTTTTTGAAATATTATTAAATATTATTATTGTTTTATATGTACAATTAATAGAATATTATGTTTACATTAAAAGTATATAGGACCATTTTTGTATATAATACCATTATAACTCTCAGCACCTACAAAACAGGCTAATAACCTAGTAGGACTGAAATGTAATATTTGATGAATAAAATATTTAAAAAAAGAAAAAAAAGAAAAGGAATTTTTTTTTATTTAAAAGTAACTAAGATAATATTGTAAGTTATAAACATTTAACATTTTTAAGTATTTATTTATTTATTTTTTTCATAAAAAACGATACTTATGGTTATTACTTAGGGTTACAATATCCTGGTGATTAGAAAAGAGAACGCCAAAGATAGTTGATGTTCTAAAATCCGTACAGTAACTATCTGATATCAGTTATACCGCCTACTTTTACAAAGCATTTTGTCAATTTTTGTGAAGAACTCTCGTACTTCTCAGTTTCTACGTGAGCTTTTAAATCAGCAATAGCTTTGTTTGCCACAGAAACAAATGTCCCACAGTACATTCGGCTTTCCAGTCGTCTCGTCCATTATAAAACACTGAAATTTCATGCTTCGTCGAATTTACACTTTCGTTTTGACATGGATATTTGGTTTTGCAATAAAAGTAAAAAGTAACTTTTAACAACACATTTTATCGACTTCAATACCGTTAGGAGTGATGATGTGTCCTAGAAATGTAATACATTGTACATAAAACACACACTTATTACGATTAAGTGTAACTCCAGCATTGAAAATACTTAGAGTTACTAAATAATAATTAAATTAATTAATTAATAAATTAGCACAATAAGTTTCTTATTATATTTGCACAAACGTTAGAAGAGATTAAGATCATCCTAGAGTTATTTCTCCTTTCAATGATGTAAGGAGCAGATTATTTACTTCAGGAGCAGATGCAATGCCAAATGGTAATCTGTTAAACGTATACCAAACCCAAGGTAGGTATTGATTGCTCAGTATTTCTTGGTACGCTTTGCGCAAAACCCTTTTTGCAATCAAGAAGTGTGAAGTATTTAGCTTTTAACACCTGTCATTCTAGCTGCAATTTCTGAGCGGATAGTGATCTATTGTTCTGATGCAAATTTTGTTTATTTAACTCCTGTATCCATACGTATTCTAAACTCGCCTTTCTGATGAACAACGATAATTGGACTCACTACAGATGTCGGCTCACTAAGGGTTGGCGAAATAGCATATAACTGGACCATACTTAACATAGCATATAACTTAACTTGTGATCGCAATGCATACGGTATGCGTCGTGGGGGGATGTACTACGAACTTCGGATTGTCGACAAAGTCAAACATCATACTCAAAATTGCTAATCTTTCCTAATCTCTCAAATACAGCTTTTAGGTATTTCTGTTTCATCTCAATATTGAACATCCTGCTTGGATGCAAGTTTTGTGTCCCAACATCGGTGTTACATCTTGATCTATGACTAACAGAATTTAAGCTTTTTAGTAATTATACAGTTGCCTTTAATTTCTCCCATGAGATCCAGTTTCTACCGTTGAAAGTGATAAGTCTTGTTATCTTAGAAGTCTTAATAGTTACATTAATGCTGAGAGGTATTTTACTGCTGACAACGTTACACTGGGCACCAGTTTCATCCTGAGTATTAAGCTTTTACACTTTTATAGCAACCATCAGGATTTTCTTTGTTATTCAACTGATCGACGTACAAATGTTTCTCAGCAACAACTTCCTGAGCTGTTGTTGTGTTTGTCGTCGGGGGCAGAAAGACGCAAAATGAATCTTAAGTTTACATTTATTACACGTCTTATTGAAAGCTCTACAATGACCAGAAAAATCATCGGGTCCACATCTTCGTTAAATTCTCTCTCACGGTTAAATTTCTCTTTTTCTGACTTATTGGAATTCTTTCAGAAAGTTTATTTACGAGATATACAAGATATACAAGTATCTGTATCTTTCATAAGAATAATCTATCAACTGGCAACTTCACAGTTACAGCAGATTAAAATTGTTCTAAGTCAGATCTAATTTAGGTTCACCTGACGATTTTTCTCGAACTAAATCACTAAAGACTCCACCCACGATTTTATCGCGTAATTTTCTATCCTCTAATACAGCGGATCCCAACCTGGGTACGCATACCCTTTGGGTGTGGGGAAGGATGTTCGGGGCTACACGAAAAAAATATGGAATAATGGCGGAAAAAGGCACATATACTGTCCGGCCACTTTATTAGGTACACCTACCTAGTAGCGTGTTGGGTTTCCTTTAGCCCTGAATTCGTCGAGTCATGGATTCCACAAGATGGTGAAAACGTTGTTCAGATATTGTGTATCATGCAGACATGAGTGTGACACGCAGTTCCTGAAGATTTGATGGAGGTGTAGTCCTGGAGTTCCAGCTCATCCCACCTATTTTCAATCGGGCTGAGATCTGGGGGGTTGAGCGGGCCACTGGGAGCATAGAAAAGTCATCGTCATGTTCCTCAAACCATCCCATAGTGATGCGGGCTTTGTGCACCGGCGCATTATCCTGCTGGAAGTAGCCATCTGCAGGAGGATAAACTGTTAACATGTACAGTTGCACTTGGTCAGCTACGATGTTTAGATACACTCTAGCATTCTGACGTGCCTTCAGAGGTATCAATGGACCCAACGTGTGCCAGGAAAACATCCCCCACACCATGACACTGCCCCACGGATTGAAGAGTTGTTGTGAGACACAGCATTTGAGCACCTAATAAAGTGGTCGGACAGTGTATGTTGACAGTGTAAGACAAAAGACAACGAAAAAGTTGTCAAAATAATCCAACTTTACGGTGAGGAGTGGTGTGGATTTTTCGTTATTTGACCATAAGAAAAGCCCTCGTTATCCCTTCCTAAACAGTGTTTGACAACAAATATTCACATTGTTTGTTCAACTCAATATTATTGATCCATTTATTTACATCATAAAACTGACATAACAGCAACTACATAATTACAAAAATTTGCTAATATTTACGGTACAATTTATGAAAATGGGCCGTCAAGGAATACGTATATGAAAAAAGGTTGGGAACCGCTGCTCTGATGTATCATAATTGCAGTGTTGAACTAGCGTCTGGTCAAACATTAATCAATAGTTTCACTTTCATTTTGTTTTAACTGATAATGAAATAACCACGACGAATAGGAGCTAATTTTTCTTCAGATTTACTCTTACATCTATCTTTACCTTATCTTCTTCTGATAAACTAAAAGTATTAACAGCTTCCGATCCTGTAATTGTGAGAAATGATGCTACTTGGCGAGGGCAATTCTAAATCAATTGCACTCCACATTCAAACTGTTGTATCCATAAATTCCACGTCTTATCTGTATTTTCCTATGAAATCATGAAAGGCGACGTAACCCAGAAACAATGAAATGTTGCATCACAAGCAGCAGTTAGGCTTAAGTCTTCAAACATCTTCTATTTTGAAAATTAAATTAACACATAGCGTAGGAGCAATTCACCAGACGATCTTTAACTTCTGATACCGTCTTGTAAAACTAAAGACAATTGAGAAAGAAAAGAACATCACAAATAAAGCTTAAAAACATTTAATAACTAGCCATATTATAAGAAAAAAAAATATCAAAATGCACACAAATAAGTAATGTTATGGCATCCTAAGCTATCATCTCGAGAATCTGCCTTCTTAGACTTTATCAATCATATTTACTCAGGACAATTGTTGGGGTGCTCTTTCAGGGAGCTGAAGTGGTATCCTTAACTTTGTCACGCACTTTAGGCTATTATCAACAGTAAAATCTGGTTGATGACGCCTAATGAGACAGAAACAGCTCTCCCAGATTCTCGAGATGATAGCTTAGGATACGAGAATCTTACAAATAAGTGCATTTTGATATTTTTTTCCTTACAATTATTATGAACTAGCCTTATATAAATACATAACTCTTATGGTTCTACAAGCACTCATTGTTGTCACATGTAAACAATATTAAAACGCCACGATGACGTAACAGTGTTAAGGGATAGACTAAGATAATAGAGGAATTTGAAACAATGATGGCGGTGTGCACCAAACTTCAGTTAACTTAAAGGACTGCTATTTGGACGGAGCTAAAATTAGTGAGGGGTGCTGCTCCACAAAAATTTTAGCCTTTGTTTTAAAATTGTGTGAAAGGAAACATGTATAAAAAGAAAATTTATTCAAAAACTTGATAAATTTCTTTTTATACATGTTTGTTTACTTTCACACAATTTTAAAACAAAGGCTAAAATTTTTGTGGAGCAGCACCCCCCACTAATTTTAGCTCCGTCCAAATAGCAGTCCTTCAAGTTAACTGAAGTTTGGTGCACTCCACCATAAGTGTTTGATGTTTATGATTGTATAAATATATAAATAAATATCGGTCAAATGATATAAGAAACAACCCCTTAACTGTCTTGCTTGTTTCGAGATTGATACTGAAAGAAGTGATATTTTGAAATAGATAAGAAAACAAATCTTACGTTGGGATACTTTAGGAGTGACAAGAGGAGCTTTTCAAGGCCGAGGTCAAACTTCCCTTAGATAATTTTCTGGTGATGTGTTATTGATTTTTTTTTTTTTTAGATACTAATTATATTTGAAGTTTGTTCGATAATTAATGTTGGCTGTTGAGTAATATTTTATCAACAACTGAATCAATAGAAAAGAAATGACTAAGGCATCGATGTCAGACTGCTTACGTCAAACATTCTAAATCCTTTTGCTTTGTCCAAAACAGAAATGAAAATTAGATTATTTCAAAAATGAAATTGTATTTCTATTTCTTTCGTTCTTTCTTTCTTTATATTTTTATTTGAATGGCACTGGTAGATCTCACTAATCTTTAGGCTTATTATAAACCCTGTGGATGTAAAAAAAAAATAAAAAATATTCAAGTTTCTTCAAAATGGCATAAGAATTATTCTTACTTAAGTTTTTCTTTGTTTCGTCTACGTTCTATAGACAACTTCAGCACATTCAGTAAGAACTGTGCCATTATCTATGTTTCTTTCAAGTAACCAGTTTTCTTCGGAAAGTTCTGAAGAGATGCTGTAGTATTTACATCTTAGCCTTTCACCAGCTACAATAATTATCAACAATTTCTGTGTTCTAACCTTCGTATAAATTCCCTGTTAGATCTTAATTTCATGTCTTTTTGCCAAAGAATAAATTCCGAATTCATTCAGAAAGATAACTTTTAAGCTATAAGTAAGATACCATTATAGCTTTCGTTAACCAAATAAAAAGCATTGCCACAGTATTATTTAAATACTTTTCTGTATTTTTTTTTTTTTTTACTCTTAAACTACATTACCTGCAGTATGTTATTTTAAAAGTTTCAATTTTCTGAAGAAAAGTATTTTTTTTTATCGAATCAGAACTCGTTTTTAAAAAAGATTAAGACCAACACACAAATTAAAAAGTTATATTAACACATTTAAAAAATTAAATTACGTTTCGGCTGAGCTTTACCAATGATAAACGGCTGGTTCAGCCCCGCCGAAACATAATCTAATTTTTTAAATTTATTAATATAACCTTTTAAACTTTTTAATTTTTTTGTGTTGGCCTTAATCTTTTTTAAATTGAATATCAATTTTACCCACGTAAAATTTCAGTCAGAACTCCTTTTTTTTTAATTTAAATTTATTTCATGTACTTTTATTTATTTAAAATTCTAAACAAGTTAGAACAGTGTATGTAAATTCTATAATTTTTTGTCAGTAGACTTTTAATAGGAATAGAGGAATTTGAGATGAGTTGGTGATAGGGGGTTAGGATCAAAACCAAAAGAAAAAAGGATTCTTTTATACTTTGGTTTTGAAGGAAGAATGGGATATAATACTTTGTTTGAGGGATTTTCTCACTCCGGGGTGAGATTTGCTCGATATTTCGATCCTGTGCCTCGGGTCTTCTTCAGGAGATGTATAATAATTAGATGTATATTAACGACGTTGGCGCAAATCTAACAACTTGAACACGAAAACAACACATCCGAGAAACTAACAACATCGTTGGCCAGAGGCACCGGGCCCGAATGTCGAGCAAATCTCACCCCGAAATGGGAAAATCCCTCAGACAAGGATCTACACAGGATTCTTTTTAATATTTACTAATTTTAATAATAAATCTTCATTTCCGGGTAAAAACAATGATTCTCCAATCTAAAAAAAAAAGTTCAAAATACTGCAGTTCTTTCTTTTTCGGATTCAATGAGAGTCCGTCCTCCCCACCTACGCACGCCAAAGACTGGATCAGGCCCGGCCTCAAGAAAATAAACATAATATTTTAGGCTAGCCAAATGGAAGTTTGATATCATTACAGCAAATAATAACGGACAAAAAAAAAAATCCTCAATCAGCATCGAGCCCCCTCCAGGCGCGGGACCCCGGGCAACTGTTTAGATCCCCCCCTCCCGGGGCCTGCCCTGCTGGAATCTTACTTCTCGTGGAAGAGTTTATCAGTTTACGTTTTATGTACTATAGATTTCTTTCTCTTTTTTATTCCTTATTGAACAAAACTTTGTCCCATTGGCAGCCCTTAAACAGAAATTCAATAGAAGATCATACGCACGATTATTTTATTTTATTTTTCTTTTCGCTGCAACTATTTTATATTTGCCGTCTGATGCATCACTCGCTTTTCAATCTATTAAGACTTGGAGACTCCATTGCTACACAAATTCCAATAGAAAAACAAGAAGCAAACGCTTTAAATATTTGATAAATACAATAGTCATTGATATCAATTGACATTTTTCGTTTGTTAGAAAGAACATTAAATGTTAGGTTATAAACTATTAGAAATTGCCCAACTAGCTTAAAATGTCAGAATTGCAGTTTTTTTAATTAAAAAAAAAAGAGTAGCTAGCAGGATTTCCCTCCAGAATGTTTTTTTTTTTTTTTATCTAGATACAATCAAACATCGAATTTTTACGTCTTATCACCGGAAGTTCAAAAAGCCATCGTGGTACAAATCGAAAGGATGTGGTTATCAAAACAAAATGCCTTCACAATTATATATTTATAAACAAATATTTTATTTCAAGGATAAATTTTCTCTTTGGATTTTCAAAATCATCGTCGCTCTCTTTATCAGCTGAGATTATTATTATTTTTTTTTATGATAAGATTTTCGAGGATGTTATCTCACTATTGTTATATAATTAATTGAACTTAATTGAAGTTACTTAATTCCATGATAAAATAATAAAACTTTTGTTTGTAAATATACCACTTAATATAGTCGTTATCTTATAAATTTTGAGTTACAAAGTTTGACTGCGTTTTACAAATCAATTATAAGTCTGTACAATTCGCCTGTTTATTTTATTTCATCTTTGTAATGTTTTAACTAGGTGTACGTTCAGCTATCCTTCATTTTAATGACGTCTAAGCGTTCCTCTCATGTGGGTTCATTTCTGGATTCGCGAGGAGCTTGTAGACCAAAATAATAGGACTCGTAATTTAAGTTGGACTTAAGTACACACCAAATTTTATGAAAATCCGTCCTGTCGTTTTAGCGTAATGTGCATACAAACAGACAAATGAACATAGAAGAGAAACGTTCGAATAACGAAAGGAAAAATGTTCGAATTGTAAGACTACGAATGGCCCAGTCAATTTATCATTCAATTTGTTTGATAACTCTTCTTTGTCCATTCCGCCTTTTAGTAAAACCGTCAAACTTTAACTGAAAAATGACTTAAGATTCTACTCAACATAAATCCTACATAAAAAAAAAAAAAATTGTTCTTTATTTAAAGAATCGTGCTACATATATTGAAATTAGCTCTGTTCTGGCTTCCATAGCCTTGTGGGGAGGACTGCTTAAGTGGTGACGTCACAACTAACGTCACAGCTCAAACAGCAAAGCCACCTCTACAACTTCCTCTACCTCAAGTTGTAGAGGGGGCCTTGTCAAACAGCCTGTTGCTAGGCTCAGTTGCTAGGGTTTTAGTATTGAAATTGGTTACGACCAAGCAGGTGTCTTGGTTTTTCTTTGAGAAACGACCCCAAAAAATGATCATAAATTATCAGAACGCATTTTTAACACTTCAAGAAAGCCCACCTTAGGTTTTTTCCCCCCATTATTTTTGTAAATTTTAGGAGAAACATTAAGACAAAAAAAGCTGTATTTATATATATTTATGAGGTTTGGACTACCATAGATCCGATGTCGAGAGCTTGTGATTGGTTAACTCAAAAGCCGCTGTCCAATAGCAAAAGACCGATCTAATTTACTGAAACTCATTTCAGAAGTAGGATTATAGAAGAATAACTAAATTTATAATTGTTGGCGACTATAAAATTATTTACTCTTCTACAATCCTACTTCTGAAATGAGTTTCAGTAGATTAGATCGGTCCCTTGCTATTGATGAGTGGCTTTTGAGTTAACCAATCACAAGCTCTGGACATCGGATCTATGGCAGTCCAATCCTCAAAAATATGCATAAATACAGCTTTTTTCCCTCTTAATATTTCTCCTAAGATGAACAAAAATAAGGTGGGCTTTCTTAAGTCTTAAAAATGTGTTCTGATAATTTATTATTATTGTTTGGGTCTTTCCTCAAAAAAAAAAAAAAAACCAAGACAAACACCTGCTTGGTCGTAACTAATTTCAATGCTAAAACCCTAGCAACGGAACCTAGCAACAGTCTCTTTGAATTGTGACGTAAGTTGTGAAGACACGAGGGGGGGGGGTGCTATTTAGGCCTGGATGGAGTGGGGACCAAAATAAATAGGTCTGTATTTTAAGCTAACCCTTAAATAAGCTACATATGAAATTTTGATGGGAATCCGTTTAGTCGTTTTAACGTGATGAGCTTATCCAAATGTCTAAAAGTGTTCAAGAAGTATGCTCAATAAAATTTCAAGAAGTATGAAGAAAGTAAAATTAGTTATTATCTTTTACCAGATACATATGAGTGGAACTTGAAAAATACACATATTTTTATGAAAGAAATTGTAACAATCTCAAATCAGTAACTATAGTTCAACAGACGATCTTGACGATCTCGTATTTTCGTGATTTCACGTAATTTACGCGAGAATAGCCTCTATCCGTGTCTTCTCACAAAATGGTGAAGTAAATTGAAATATTTAAATGACTTATAATACGGGGAAATGCATGAGACTTTTACTACATTTTAATATAGTTTTCATAAATTGAAAACAGTCAATAAACAAACAATAAATTCATTAGGTAGCATTTTCCTAGTGACAGACATTCAAAATACTAAATTCCTTGAGACCTGCTGAAGAGGCTAATGGCCAGATCTCGTGTTTTCCGTAATTCTCACGCAAACCAGATCGTCAACATCCATCTGTTAGACTGTAGACAGTAAATAGACTTTAACAGTTGAAGCTTATTTGCAGTAAGGATTCCATATCTAGCCTCACCTGATGCTAAGTAATTCAAGAATATTTTAGTTTTTAACGATATTGAGAGAAATAACAAGAATTAAAAGAAAGACTGCTTTTATTTCTCTGTTGCTTTGAAATTTTAAGATATTGTTTAATTTTGCACAAAATTGAAGGTTGAAAACACAGAAAATGTTTCCGATTGGAAAGTCAAAAATGAACAAAATTCTATTGATAAAGTTTCGTCAAATGATTAAATATAAAATTTCATGAAAATTCAAATCACTAGCAATGTAACAGGGTCCGCTCTAGCGATTACGTCGCCCCAGACAAAAAGACAAATTGCCGCCCCTTAAGAATATATATACTCTTAAA
>JAFIDM010001028.1:14873099-14885094 GCA_023159025.1 Thereuonema tuberculata | reverse complement strand
ATATTTTAATAGTTATAATAAATCGACATATGAGTATTGTCACAATAGATTATAAATATAGTTGTGTGGTGGCCTTGACTTCTTGCTATGAACATTTTACGCACGATAAACTATTTAATATTAATAAATAATTTTATTTAAATTTTACTTATTTGCATATTGTATATATTCAAAAATCTATCTACTTAGTTAAATTATTTTCTGTAATATTTTTTAGAGATTTTTTTAATTTTTTTTTTATTTTTAAAATTCAAAATAAAAATTTGCAAAACCTGCATTTTTTTTTTTTTTTTAAATCATATCTGGCAAAAAAAAAAGAAATGTTCCGATTAAAAACAGCTGAAACGAAGAAAGCTCCATAAGCCTAACAAGGAGTGATGTGACGTCATCTCATAATCAAAGAAGCTCCTCCGGATTTTTGCGAAATAAAAAGAATTCTTATTTTCACTGAAATAGTTAAAATAAAATTAAAATAATAGACACAGTGCTTAATGATAAGATATATTAATCATTAAAGCCAGAAAATTGAAATATTCAGACGTAGGAATTATCCCCCATTGTGCAGAGACCTAAATAAAAAAAGATTACCCGTGATTCAGTTGGATACTAGATAGACACCTTGACCAAATGGGAAGCAATAAAGAAAGAGGAAGAGAAAAAAAAAATTAACAACAAAAGCCTTCGTTTATGACGCAAACCTAGTTTCTGCTGAATCACTTGGAAGTAATTCGAAAGCGTTTGACATCCTTCAGGGGACTCGTAATAAAACTAGAAAAACCCAGCCCGGATAACATAAGGAAGAAGCTACGGGGAAATTAATCGGAAAAGTATATTTGTTCTGGTTGCATTCATTGTAAAGGTATTTTTATTCTTACTATGATAAAGGGGTAAAATCGAGTGCCTTGTAATATAGGTTAAAAAGAAGATTTGAAATTGTATTAATTGTCATTCTAAAAGGAACAGGTGTCCGTTTTAACAGGATGTTAGGATGAACGAATATCCCCCAATTCATTGTTTGAAAGTTGAGTTACCGACTGACACATGACGTTTGAAAATTTTTCTGTAGAACATGTCGCGAACTAATTTGGATAGCACTCAGGAAGAAAGTTTCGTTTCACGATAGAAGTGAAGGTAATGAGACTAAATTCCAAAGTGCCTTATTATTATTTTTTATTATTATTATTGTTTAATTTGCACGGTGCAACGATTTTATAAATTTTAAATTATTAAAATATAATTTTTTAATTTCAGCCTTAACTGGATTTAAAACAAATTTTTTGCTAAAAGCATAAAATTAAGGGCGATGCGTAATAATAAAAAAAATTAAAAATAATAATAAAAAAAAAGGAAAAACGTTTTTTTTATTAACATAAGGAAAAATAAAAAAAGTTAGGAAAATAAGATAAACAAAAAAACAAAAACAAAAACCACGCGGACATTGAGAAAAAAAATTAAGAGGAAGAAAAAAAAGCCACAGTAGATATATGGATTCAAACCAACAACCTCTAGCATATAAGTTCAAGACTTATCCATCAAGCTATAGCTGACTATTGAAATGAGATGATTGCCTTTCTAACATTAAAATTGCGGAAATCCAATGAAAACAATGCCAAATATCTCGAACATGGGAGAGTTGGCCCCTGAAACTACCCTATTCCTACGGTGCTTGGGCCTCTGAACACGATGGTGAAGTCCGTTTGCCGATCCGATCTTCCGTTCGGGAGTTGTTAGTGAAGACAGGAACGGACAGACGCACAGGACAAACGCAATAGCTACCAAATGGGTCGTTAAAAATTCATAATTGCTATTATTTCTGATCTTTTTTCCTTCCTTCTTTTTTTGAATTTAACAATCGACTCAAGGAAACGAGTGTGCTTTGAGAATTTAAAATCTTGTGTGATATATATTAATAAAAATATAAATATATAAATATATATTAAATTATATTATTATTTAAGTTATTTTTAACTGCATTTGAAAAGCAAATTTACTTACGGAACTAACTCTAAAAATTTTAATTTTAATCATTTTTTTTTAAATCCTTGTAAAATAATTTTTTTTAATTGAATAATTTTTAAGGAAATTTTAATAGTAAAGTTAAAATACGATAAAATAAAAAATGTTTAAAACAATAGATTGAATAGAAGATAACCTGCCAAGAAAGCTTATCGTAATGTAAAGGCCATCTCCGTCCCCAATAACCTTTTTGCTTTTTAATTTCAAGGCCTTTCACAATACAACTGCTTGATAGTTTGTTTCCTTCAGAACTTGTTTACATATTTGTTTTTTAGTATATATATATAAATACCTGTAATTTCATGAGTAACTCAGTATTTATCGTTGCTGTGGCCCATTAAAGTGATTTTGCAAAAAGTAACTCTAAAACCCATTATGATTAAACGCTCCGATGGAACAGAAATGAAAGTATTTCACTTGTGGCTTTGAACCAGTTCTCTATCAATTGGAAATCCAGTTCCAAAGACAACTGTTTGATAAGAATGCAATGAACAACAATATCGCACTGTGGCATTACAGTGAATAAGTTAGTGGCAAATCTAAGACACAAATGAATGAGGTTATTAGTAAGTTTATATTCAGCATAAATTGAAAGGTTTTTCATGAAGTTAAATAAAACATCTGAATTAAACACTACATAACTGCAATTTAAACAAAGTCGCCACAGATCGTAGATTGATGACGTAGAGTTCTTTTTGTACTATGTAAACTTAAATTTAAGTTTACGCAGAGTAAGTTTGCAGAAATTACGTATTTCATTTTAGTTAATATAAACCAAAAGTAAGGCTAGAACCCTTTTAATAAAACAAAATAATAATCACTTATTTATTTTCTTTTAATAATAGCTACAATTTGTTTTTATTTATTCCCCCCCCCCTCCAGGGGCTCCTTTGTGTTCGAAATAAACCCAATGGAGTCAATACTCCATTTAACTTAGCCTATTCTAATCTCGCTTCCATTTCCTTGCTCTTCCCGGTTGCGAAGGGTGCTAACTAGATCATTTTTTTTTCATAGGAGCATAAAAAAGGCTAAAATAGGGACCCACATCATGCGACTCAGAATCGCACGTTCGATCCATGCCATATTCTATTTTACTTTTTTTTACACCGAATTTGACAAAGATATTTCGATGTTCGTTCTTTATAGGCCTGTTTTTCCAGTACTTTATGAATCACCCTGTATATAAATTTCGAATTATACAACAACACTTGTAATTAGAACCTTTACTTTATTAATATTAATTATTATTATAAGATATTTTAAGATTATAATTAAATAGCAGTTCTTCAGAAAAATCTATTTTTCCAGTGACATGGGCTGAAGAGTTGTGGGAATATAACAGTACTTCTCAACCTTTTTTTTTTGCTTGAATGCGCACTTTGATATCTGGAGAAATCCTGCGGCAACCAAACCTTGTTTCCAAGCCCGTGGCCAACTTTTGCCCGCCGTAGCGTGATTTCAGAAAATAACGACAAGGCGATATAAATATTGACGTATAAAAAGTTCTGTCATCAAGTGTGGCTTCACCATTTGAATTAGTAATAACCCCGAGAGTTACTAGGGAAATAAAAGAAAGCTTGCGTTGCTTCGACGTATCGGCTGAATAGAAGCACGTTTTAGATGTACTAGTCCATTGAACGTAGCTACTGGAGAAGATGTACCGCTAGAGATTTTCGAGCAGTGTGCAGTTAACTGCTGGAGTGTAGTTGTGGTTCCATTTGGAGTAGTCACACTGAAGCCATTCTAGGGATAACAATGGTTGAGACCAATTGTTTACAAGATGACGTCTCAGAACGGCTGTTTAAGTTGTATTAGTGATATTCAGCTGAGAGTAGTAATCTGTAAATAGTGAGGTCTCAATACTGTCCGTTTTCAAAAAGCAGACGCACTACTAGTAGACGACTCCGCAGAGGAGTGATACGCTGAGATGGGCACTTTCCTAAGAAATTCTTTTGGACATTTTCGCTTTTAAAACAAAAATAACGGAGGAGCATTTCTGCAATAGTATTTATTCTTTCCATAATTCTTTCCTGAAAAGCGCAAATAGAACGCAGCTACCGGTAAACTAACTCTGATAAAAAGTAAACAACCCCTATTTCGATGAAATCGAAGGAGACCTGACGCATGCGCAAAAGCGTTGAAAGCTCTCGTAAACAAAACCGAACAGTACAGAGATCATTAGAAAAAATCATAAACAAAAATACGGCATCTTCAAAAATTAAAAAAAAAAAAAACACACAATAAAAACACATTCAAAATAAAACAGGAAAATTAATGTGCCATTCAATTGTATAAATAATAACCATTGTTATTTATAAAAATTTAGACTCATTGTTTTTCTTTTAATGTCTAAGAAAATTTATTTGAGTCTGGCGGAGGCAAGTACTATTCGTTTTTGTTTACGAGAGCCTTCAGCGCTTTTGCGCATGCGTCAGATCTCCTTCGATTTTTTTCCAAATAGGGGCGAGGAGATACAAAGATGGGATGTTTACTTTTTATAGTGTTAGTTTACTAGTAGCTGGGTTCTATTTGCGCTTTTCGGGAAAGAATTATGGAAAGAATAAATACTTTTGCAAAAATGTTCCTCCGTTATTTTTTTCTTAAAAGCGAAAATGTCCAAAACAATTTCTTAGGAAAGTGCCCATCTCAGCGTATCACCCCTTACAGGAGTAGAATTCTCCACCAGTAGTAGCTCTCACATACGAAACCGAACAGTACAAGATTTTTTCTGTTTTATTTTTAATGTGTATTTATTGTTTTCTTTTAATTTTAGGAGATGCCTAAACCTTGTTCATGATTCAGTCTAGGGATATTCAAACTCTTGGACAGCTTCCTTGACAGTGGTAGATTGGTAATGTACTGCTGACATATCTTTTTAAAGCTTTCTATAGTTTTCTTGTGGATGTAAACTTAGATAAAAATGAATTGAACTTAGCAGAGATATTATTATTTACTTGTACTTGGCACATCTAATTTTCATGTCATCTGTGGGGAAACGCACAGAAAGCGTAAACATTAAAACAGTACTAAACAAGGTAGGATAGCGATTAGTAAACCAATCACAATGCTTCGCAACGTCTTCTGATGAAATATAATTGAATATAATTGATATTGCCTTAATTTCCTTATTGTTATAAATGTGACTGTTGCGATTGTTGTCATTGTTGCTAATGAGATTTTAATGATGCTTGTCCCCGACAAAACGGGAATATTAGTCTTCTGATACTTGTATCAGAAGACTAAAAAAAATTCAACAAGAGCAAACAGAGAAGATTACACCTAATTTAATGGAACCTTGTAGTCCCTATACCGTCCAAATTCAAATTACTATTGTGCATTTTCCAAAGGAAAATACATATTGCATTCTTCCCTATCTGAGCAGATGAGCCCGGGACCTTGTGATAATCAGGGTCCGATCAGGGATCATAGATCACGACTATATATACCATTCAAATTCTTCTTCCCACGATTTATATATATATATATAGTCCGACCAGAATAACGTGACGATCGGAAGGAACCTACGTGATTATGACGTATCTGTTTTTCAGTCAATCACAAACAAGTGCGCCTCAAAGCACAGGTCTCTATTAATTTCCCTCAAAATGTCGCCCCAGAGTATTTTACAGAGCAGTGCTCGAAAAATTATTTTACATGTTGAATATTGTTTCCGAAAGAATTTGGAAAATGAAGGACTAAAATTAAAACTAAATTTTTGTTTTAAGTTTTGTTTTATATTTGTATTATATTCGGAACCTCTGAGAGAGGCTAGCGCTGACCTCGTGGAGCTACTGCTGACGGCGAATCGTCACATTATCGTGGTTGGACTATATCGTGGGATATCATATATTGATATGATATACATTATTTTCACTCTCTGACGATTTTTCCTGTTTTCAAAACCTTATAGTCACGTTGCTTTTAGAGCTTTCGCCACAAACTTTTCAGAGCTTTTAGGGCATTGGTTGAACTATAAATAACAATAAAAAAAATCGAAATCTGTTTGTGGGTTTTTAGGGGGTGGGTCTTTGAAATGGAGCGTGACCTCAAAGTTGTGACGTAGATAACTGATGTAAATTTTGAGCTTTTGAGCTATAACTTTTGTGGGTGCTAGATACCATTAAGGACTCGGCTGGTATTGTATTTCAGCCGAATTGGATCAACCATTCCAAAATAGCGCCCGATTGAAAATTTCACCTTTTTATGTTTTCCTATCTTTAAACCCTTATCCTGACGTTGTTTTTACAGCTTTTAGGACATTGGTGTAACTACAAATAAGTAACAAGGAGCTTAGAAGTAGGACGTGACCTCAAAGTTGTGACATGGATAACTGCCGTAAATTTTGAGATTTAAGTTCTTAAATTTTGAGCTTGACTTCGGATTGCTGAATATCAAACTTTATTATTAAAATATTATGAACAAATACTATTCACAAATCCCAAGGTGATTGACCTTTGGGAATACACTTAACCGTTAGATGAGCGGCAGATAATTTTTTTTACTTACCATTATCACAAAAACATTTTAAACATCACAAAAATACTTAAAATTCGTACACACACATTTATATCTTGACTTTTTGTAGTACTACCAGTTAAAATTTATTTTTTCAAAAAGTTAAACAAAAACCTTAATAACAAAGAAGGTTTAATGTGCATTAATGTAATATGAAACGGGAAGAAAATCTACAAAATGTACAGATTCGTTAGAATTGTTTGCTTTTCACGCATTGAGCCATCATCGATAGCAATCTGGAACAGCTGTTTCGTCCTTATTAGGACTCATCAGCCAGATTTAGCTTCGATGATTGAGCTCAGAATGTATGGATACCTATGATTCCGTCTCCCGCTCTCGAAATGGGTCCCGGTTGAAAGCAACAACTAAAGAAAAATCGCTGTAACAAGTACAGGAAAATTACCCCGGCCAGCTTTGCGCTGAGCTCGAAAGGCATTTAATAAAGGCATAAGACCTAACGAAAAGTCGAAAACTTAATAATAAAGAAGGTTTAACGTGCATTAATGTAATATGAAATATGAAAAGGGAAGAAAATCTATAAAATGCACAAATTCGTTAGAATTGTTTGCTGCGTTTTTCTTTTGTTGTTTGCTTTCAACCGGGTCCCACTTCCGAGAGCGGGAGACGGGATCATAGGTATCCACGCATTCTGAGCTCAATCATCGAAGCTAAATCTGGTTGATGAGTCCTAATAAGGACGAAACAGCTGTCCCAGATTGCTATTGATGATGGCTCAATGCGTGAAAAGTAAACAATTCTAACGAATTTGTGCATTTTATAGATTTTCTTCCCTTTTCATTAAACTTTTAATTTTTCTTCCCTTTTCTTCCCTTTTCATTAAACAAAAAAATTTTAATCATTTTTATTTTTCTTAACAATTTAGCTTTTACTCTATTTTTCTCTTTATAGTTCCAACATCCGTTACGGCAAATAAAAATTATAAAACTAGTAACCATTAAAAGCGCAAAGCTGGCCGAGTAATTTTTCTGTACTGGTTACAGCGTTTTTTCTTTTGTTGTTAGCTTTCAACCGGGTGCCACTTTCGAGAGCGGGAGACGGGATCATAGGTATCCATGCATTCTGAGCTCAATCATCGGAGCTAAATCTGGCTGATGAGTCCTAATAAGGACGAAACAGCTGTCCCAGATTGCTATTGATGGTTCAGTGCGTGAAAAGCAAACAATTCTAACGAATCTGTGCATTTTATAGATTTTCTTCCCTTTTCATATCGTTGGTTAAGTGGAAGAGAAATTTTGAAAATACAATGTTGTGGAAATATTTTGGAAATACAATGAAAAAATATATTCCTTTTTATATTGCATTCTCTGTGATTATAATTATTCAAACCTAAATAAATGTATACCAAAAATGTGTTTCTTTTATTATATCTATTTTTGTTTGTGTAAAGATATATGGGTCAAGGAAAAAACTGTTAAAGCTAGTTCTGGCTACGTACCAGCTTGTTCCTAAAATCCCGCTGCCCACAAAGCTGTTTCATTGCTCTTGTTGCAATAACAGAATCTTTTGAAAAACACTTATGATTTATAAATGAATATAATAGTTTATTTTGGAACATTTCAATGTACCCTGAAATACATTTTTAAGCCGATTTGAAACCGAATTAATACTTTATTATCCTTAACTGTCAGAACGAATCAGAATATAGTTCATATTTCTGTTTGCCCAGATTATTTGATGTCTAACCATTTGACTAGTGTGAAGCTAATATTGATTGCAGATGTACTTTCAGAGTTTATTGCGGCATATGAAAGATGTCCTCTCACGGCACACCGGTTGAGAGGATATCGACTTCGTTTAAACGACCCTTTCCAATTATAATCATATACATACAATCGACGGCATGTCTCACTTAACCGAACTATTTCATTATGTTTCGATAATCGACAGTTTTTTCCTTTTCTCAGTCGACGCCATCTTATTTCGTTCAATCTGTATATAAACAGAAATTGTTGGTGATGTGTCTCTTGTATTATATCAATGAATCATATACAGTAGAGCCCCGATTATCCGCGGAATTGGGTGGCAAGGTACCGCGGATAATAAAAATCGCGGATAATCACGAAAAAAGACTAAAAATGAGGTGTAAACACGAAAAAAAATATTTCAGCATAAAAACTACGTTTTATTATACAAAAAAATAATACGCAAAACTTTTAAATATTTATGGTACAGCAGAAACCTTTCTGCAGAGCAAGAGCCTGCCACTCATCCACAAATTCCTAGAAAGCCTACAGGACTATGGACTTCTTCAGACGGTTAGGGATAGGCTTTGTAAACCTATTCCCTAATATAGAGAATTCATTACAAATGATAAAGAGTACGAAATATCACGGATATTAAAGTTTTTTAGAGATGATAATGTGTAGATGTGAAGATTTTTATAACATTTATGTGAAATTCAATTTTTTAATGTATTGTGCGTTTTTCTGTTGCCAAAATGCAGTTGCAAGCTAAATAAAGCTATGCTTCGCTATTCGATGACTTTGGCTATTCGACAACGACCAGAGAATGGACAACTTGAGGTTTATGCCCCTATCGACGTCACGTATGACGTGTAAGCACATGCGGCGAGAGCTTGTGGGATAAACAAACATATAACTTTGTGTAAATTACTTAAAAAATCGTCGATTTTTGATATTTCAAGACGAATGGTTCAATACTGTGCAGATCCTTATTGTAATAATTCTGTAAAAACGCTTGGAATATCCTTCTTTAATATAATATTTCCTCTATATCTACACCGGTTAAAACAAAGCACATGGCTTCGTTTATCCCACATGCGAAGCAGTAGCCTGGTGGGATATGTTGTAACTACGAAGCCCCGCCTATCCTCAAGTGGTCCATTGTCGAACAATGCTGTGGCAGTTAACCTGTCACATAAGCAGGTCTGCCTGTACATAAAGCTCAGAATCAATATAAGAAAGATATATATGAATGACAATAATAACTTTACGACTGTGATTTTTACAAATTAAGAAAATAAATTCGTGACTGAAAAGAATTTCTATATAAATTTATATTTTGTGTAAAATTCTGTTTGTTAATTAAAAATATTTTACGTGGGTTTTAATATGAAATGAGTAAATTCAGGCCATCACACACTGTTCAAATTTAAATACATGAATATTTTATTGTACTTTTATTTATGTATTTAAATTAGAACTATGTGCGTGGTGGCCATAATTTACTCATTTTAATTCTACTCGTTGTTAATTAGCCTATAAGATTGCTTTATACTGAATGAAACTTTTCTACTGAATTGAGCTGCGCTTATTCTTATTATTTCCTGTGGATATTAGTATTTGTTAATTCGTCTATTTGCAAAATGTGGCAATTTTCTGAAAGATTCTTCCAATATTTTTCTTATTTATTTCATCTGCGACTGTTTCCGTACTTTTTTTAAAATATGTCATCTCTGTAGGGGAATAAATACTTTTAAGCTTTTTATACCATTTCAGATTAATTACTTCACGAAAACGGGCCGTCAGATACTTTATAAAACTCTCGTTTGTCCCGGCCTAAACTAATGTTAATATGCACATGCAAATAAATATTGTATAACTATATACATTACTATAACTATTTATATTGTATAGTAGAATGCTAATTATCTGACCTGTCAATTAAACCTAACCACTGCCCAAGATACTCGTATATGTACTGCATAGAAATTGTTGTAAATAGTCAGTACAGAAGTTAAAATCATTTCTAAATGATTACTTTTTATAATTCTTAATTCTTACATTTCAGTAGTATTTGAATACAATACTATAATTGTAGGCCTAATTTTGTTTTGTGGTTATTCTCATGCATCTTTGATTAACCGAACCGACCTTGGTATCAATTAATTAGGATAATTAACGTTTTATTACACAGGAATATTCAATAGCAGCGTTTGTGTTTCGGGAGTTGGGGGTGAGGGGGGGTTAATTTTTTTCAACTTGCTATTGAACCAAAATTTGACTGAAGTTTTGGGGATGTCAGGACCACCACCATCCTGCTCCACCCACCTCTGCCCATATTTAATAAGTAGTTTATAAGTGACTCGTGGGTTGGCATGAGACGATGAAAGGGAAAGATAAGAAAAAAAAAAAAGTAGGGAGGGGCATTAACGTATAGTAATTTTTTTCCTCTCCTGTCCTTAACATAATAACCTTTTTTCTCCTCTCTCATCCCCTCACTTCCACTCATAAGCAATTACCAACTAATGTTCTGTTAATGGTCCTATAAGTTTAAAAAGGGGATTCACAACAGGGTCGATGGACCTTGAAACACGGGTCGAAGGAAAGTCGTAGAGGAAATTGCCTAATTGTTATTACGTTTACGTTTGACTTTTAATTTATAATTTTAAAGATCGTACAGCTGTATATCTAGCAGGTTGGCTGGCTTCAAACAGTTTGTTAGTTTTTTAGAAAGGTTTGTTTTGTTTGTATTTTTGAATGAGATAAGTAAACAGTTTTACATCTAGTCTCATAAGGAAGTCGGTAGATGTAAAAGATTAGCAATCCTTGATTTAAATCCACTGCAGCTGAAGGATGACAAATAAATCATCTTCGTAGAGTGAACGGACGCTACGGACTGATATACTAAATAGTGCTGTGAAAAGAATTCTTGTTTTTCATAATAATTCAGAGAATGAAGTAAATTAAATGTAATAGGTAGGGCAAGGCATTTCATGATTTTGCATCTTTTTTCTATAAAGGTTGAAACATGGCTCGCATGTATGAAAATGTGTAACATTAAATAATTGGTTAAATAAAGGCAATTCGTTAGGGCATTTTTTTAAGGATAGGTCATTTTTTGGCGATTTCTAGGTCATTTTGAGCATTTTTAGTAGTTTTTTGGAAGGCAATGTCATTTTTTTAATACTTTGAGATTTTATTTATTATTCAGTATCTTTGCTTGTCCTCATTCAAGCCAAGAAATTTTTCCAGAAAACAAGTACCTTTTTTTTTTGTTTTTTGTCAAAGTCAAAAAAAGTAAAAAAAAAGGTTTAATTTAATAAATTCAAATATTTTATTGGTCATTTCTTTTTTTTTTTCTGTCATTTTTTTACTATTTTTAGGTCATAAATGCATTTTTTATTTGTCATTTATTAGCAAATTATAGGTCATTAAATGCCTTGCCCTAGTAATAGGATATTCAATTTACGGTCTTTGCAAATACATAAGTCGCGTAATTGCATTTATTAGTTAAAAAATGGAACTTATTCGCACTGAAGAGTAAAATATTAAAAGTTGAAAACACAGTAAAGATTTTTTGAAGTTTAAAAGAAAGTTTATCTTAAACAAAAAAAACACCATATCTCCATAACACGTAGTTTATTTAAAAAACTTTTCGGAATTTTCGGGATGATAATACGCCATCCCTTCTTCAAGCGAAATGAACAATAAATTAGTTCTTTGGAATAACCAAAAATACAAAATAGTGATAAACATGAAAA
>JAFIDM010001028.1:14861072-14872999 GCA_023159025.1 Thereuonema tuberculata | reverse complement strand
GTTCATTTCGCTTGAAGAAGGGATGGCGTATTATCATCCCGAAAATTTCGAAAAGTTTTTTAAATAAACTACGTGTTATGGAGATATGGTGTTTTTTTGGTTAATATATTAAGATGAAAAGGAAGAAGTTAAAAGAAGAATTTAGAAAGTTTATCTGTTGAAGAAATCAGCCGCTTTCAAAGCTGTAATATAGGATCATGTGATTTATATATATATTATTTAAAAAATCATTTACTGAAAGAATTGAATTAGAAGTTTGACTTTTATTTGCTGTATGCAAAGAGCTGAAAATATTCCTTGAAGTATATCACAACGCTGATATATATCCTAGTAAGAACTATATGTATATTTCTTTGTACTTCTGCTCAGGAGCCAGTTTGTTTTCTTTGTTTGTTTTCTTTGTTTGTTTTTTTTTGGTTTTCTTGTTTTTTTTATTGTTATTGTTTTTATCTTTTTTTAATTTCAAAAAAAGCCAAATTGTGAAGAATCAGCCCAAACCGAAATCAAAATTAAAAAGAAAAAAAAAAGAATGAAAGATAAGAAGCTATCCTATTCTAACTCTATTCGTAGTTCTCATATACATGGTGTCGCAGATCGACCACTTTTGCTTCAAACCACGGGATTCCTCATTTAATACGATGCAAAAAAGTTATATTACGTTTTTTGATCGGACGTTTACTTTTCAAAATAATCGAGTTTTTTTGCGACAGGAAGCGATAATCGAAAAGTGTTCCTATGCAGTAAACATTATTATTTTTCTCGACAGGGAATTCAGTGATAAAAATATTCTTAGTATCATTTGAAAGCTAACATTATATAGATTATTTTCATGATAACAATGTATCCGATCACTGCTTACAGAAAATTATAAAATGCAATTCTTGCATTGAGTGCGCTTGCTCTTCGCTGTGCCTCACCCTGGCGTTGAGGCGATTTTACTTGGAGGGTCATACCATTTGAACCTTGGATTGGATTCAGTTACTGCAATTAGCTTTTTTGTAGCCAAATAACATAGTGCTTTATTTTAAATACTCGTCAGTACCAGACAAAAACTAAAAGAAAATCAGTGGAGGCCAATTTTTATCTTCATGTTTTCAAGTTTTTGATTTGCAATTACCCCTTTTCGATCTTTTCTTGCGGCTGTAAGAAAACTCCATTATTTCCAAAACTATGCGTCCGATCAAAAAAAGTTATTTATCTTTTTTGAAGCATAGTTAATGAGAAATCCAGTGGTGTAAAGCAAATGCGGTCGATCTGCGACAACCTGTATATTTCAAATAATAATAATAATTCATATAGTCAAAAAATTTTAAGATAATTTGTTATTCTTAAGACCTTTACACAGATTGCATTAAACAACTTAAAATTAGTTTTGATAATTGTAAATGAAAACCTGCAATCTAGAGTAAATTGTTTATAATTCCGACTAAAATATATTTTAAAAATTTTAATAATAATGGTTTGATAAATAACAAATAACTAAATAATAAAATAAAAATTTTTTTTTAAAAAATCACTGTTCTTCAATACTTTTGATTCGCCGATTTTTTTTCGTATGTCCCAATTTTCCCATGGTCCCTCTATCCACACACTTTATAAATCAAATAATATATTTAATATTACATTACTATAGAGTGAAATTAATATACAGGCTTTTTATCAAAGCCTGTATATTCCACCATCGCTACTTTTCTGGGGCTTGAGACCCACAGTTTGAGAAACTCTGCCCTCGTAGAACTTTCATGCAATTAAGATTAGATGGTTGAGATTACTATTTATTTTGTTTTGTTTTAATAGAATATAAGATCTCTTCAAATATTTTCTTTCAGTTGTAGGCGATTCTTGAACAATATGCAATATTGAAAAAAAAAATGTAGCAATAAAATTAAGGAAGAGGAAAATCAAATTAAATTTATTTCTTTGCTCAATTCACTGATCTCAGAGCGACGCCATCTTGTTTTTGAAAGAATCTTAAGGAGATTAAGATTTTGATTCAGGTGGGTTTTTCCTTAACCGAGATACGATCTCTCCTTTTTCTTGGAAACTTATTTCCATATCTATTACAAAAATCACTATTTATTTCACTGTAAAAATAAGCTTAAACCAGAAATTAACTTTAATACATAGTTATTTAAAAATTTTAATTTTACTTTTTAAGCGTTAGAAATAAACAGTTTTTGAACAAAAATATTTCACCAGATTTCATTGTTTGATGTGGGCTTTGTTAGAAGGGAGGGGAAATTTCGAAATTTAAGGAAGAAGTTTCGTTTTCTGAAAGAGAGACTACCCCGACAACCGAAATTTTTGACATAGATGATTTTTTTTTTGAAAAGGTGTCCTGAAATTTGACGATTTCCTACAAGTGAAATGTAAAATGTTAAAAAAAGACAAATTGTTTACTATTAGGAATATAACAGTGCGAGTCTAGTCAAAGTGAAATTTAAAATTAATTAATAATTCAAGTAGGTTTATTTTTCTTACAACATAAATAATGGGTTTTTTTAATAAAAAATAAATAGCCCATAATCAATGCCATAACAAAAACGTTGGGGGCCCAAAGCGAGTCCTGATTTTGGGCCCTAATATGACCTTATCCCAGCCATAGTATTTTTTTACTCTGAGGATGATGTTATAGCTATGCATTCAATTCAAAACGGTGGTTGTAATGTTTTAAAGTAGCTGTTTATGTTTAGAAATTCAACATTGTGTGACTGATGTTGTATGTATGTATGTACGTACGTATGTATGTACGTGATGCATGTCGTAAGTGATATATTATCTTTTACTCCAAATTCATCTTTATTTAACTGTATTACAAAAATATAAACGAGTTTTCTTTCTGAATTAAAAATAAAAAGAACGCTGGATGGGGTCCCCGGTGCGACGCACCGCTTGCATCGTCGGTTTTACGGCTCTGCCCATAATACATTAAAATGTTAACCAAAATAGCAATGAGTAAACGCGAATAGAATCGAATTTAATGATCTGCAAATCTCTCAATAACTTAAACAATAATTAATTCTACTTTTTTTAGCGAATATGTGTTTATGTCTAAAATGAAAACCTGATTTAGTTACATTTGTATGAAGTAATTGCGAATCTTGCAACTTTAAATCCTTTGAAACTTCTTATCCGTATAAAAAAAAGAGGATTTCTTTCTCCTTGGTTTTCGTGCAAATCAATTTAAAGATTGCATTACATCAGTATTCGAATGTTTGAATGTGTGATTGCTGATGTTTTTTTTATTATTATTATTGATCAAAATATAATCCTACGAGGTACAAAAAGACGTTTCTGCAGGTTACATTGTGATTAAAATTAAGTTACATAGGGTAAATACATAAAATAACAAAAGCAAAAGTAATTCAAGCAAAAAAGGATTCGCACCCTGAGTTCGCCACCGGGAAGAGACTGGGACGGGCCGTTTCGTCCTTTTTAGGACTCATCAGCCAGCCAAACTTCCTCGGTGACGGACTCAGAAAGGTGCGTTGGGGCCGTAATCCCAGTTCTCGCTCCCGAGTGTGGGATCTCCCCCTTAGGAATCCTAACAACTAATTAGTACCAATCAAGGATACAATTATTGCTTGGCCTGCACATGGCTAGGCACGAGAGGAATTTAATAAAGGCATTTAAAATAGAAATATGCCATAAATTCATTAAAGAAAAAGGGGTTATACGTGCCCGATGAATCAATGAAAATAGTAAAAAAGAAGGTTATTTGCATTGTGCCTTCTTTTTCGCTATTTTCGATATTAGTATATTTACACAAAATTAAATTATTCTCTTTTTAATTAAATTGAATATTTTGAATTCAAAAGATTTTTTTTTTTCCTTTTTTCAATTAATTTAGATAGGCATTGAACAGAATCATACATAATCATACAGCTAAATGAAGAAATTCAAAATGTAATGAGAAAAATAAGTAAAAATAATAAAAAGGTAATTCCTCGCCCTGACGTTGTCAGGTTGAGCTAGTCACGTGGTCCCTAGTTGGCCAAAATCGATAAAAGGAAGAAAAAGGTAATTAATACTTTTAGATAGTGTCAAAAGCAAAGCGGCCCCATAAAATGTACAATTCTAGAAACAAAATAATTAAAAGCAAGAGCATATAAATGCAAGACCGTTCCTTTATGTTTTACAGACAAGCTGTGACCTAGAGGCCGCTAATGCAATGCTTAGTGCATCATTTGGATATGTTAAAGAATTTATGAAACAATACGTTTGTAAATATAAACAATGACGTCCTGTTGGCAATTGTTAGTATTGTTATGTATGAAGCATCAGTATTATTACAGTGTTAATTGTTATCATTATTACAAGCACTGCTATAGAAAATGTTAATTTTGGGGGGTCAGGGAGGGGTCCTATAGGTCTGATTTTTTTTTACGTGTCACCTACTTTTGGATGCTGAACACAATGGTGAAGGTTTCATTGTAATATCTCTAACCATTTGGCCGATACAGAGTGTGACATACAGACAGACAATACAAAAGCAAGAACGGTTCCCTATGTTAACTGTAACACGGGACCGCTAGAAACTTATTATTATTATCATTATTTTGTATTAAATCGTCCATTTTATTTCTTTATTTATAATTTTTTTCATTGTTTCCTTTTTAAATTCTGATATTTTAGTTATTTTTTAAGATAAAAGGATTTATTTGATTGTAAATTTTTTGTATGATTCTTTTTTTTATTTTTTTAGGCCATAATATTGTTCTTTGTGTTTTCAAAATAGTATAAATTATTAAGTTTTATTCTTATATATGTAGTAATTTCAAGATTATTAATTTGTTGGAGTTTAAGAAAAGGTTTTCAATAATAGATTATACATTATTTTTTCATGTGGAAGTAGTATTTTATGATGGATTCTTAGTGTTATTTTCTAAATCATTTAGGAGGTTTACATTTTTGTACAATATTTTTCATTTCTGTGGTATTTAAATGAACAATCAATACCATAATTTAGTAAAGAATCAATAAATGCTTTGTATATACAGATTTTTTTTGTTTTAAAGGGACAAATAATAAATTATTTCGAACAATAGCATTCGATGGATCAGTCAATTGTTTTTCAGTCAGTCCTAACTGAAATTAAATGCAGACTACAAATTTCTCAATCTCCGCAAATTTCCAGTAAAAAATTGAGAACTTTGACCCGAAATTTATTCTAGCCACAGTAATCCAGCCATCAAAAAAAAAAGAGAACACGTTCTAAAAATTTAAAAATTAGAAATTCCCATTCGTCTAAAGCCAGCCTTAAATCTGTAATCCTTCTTTTGCTGATATTAATGAGCACGTGGCGAACTATCCCCTTGCACTTTTCTTTTCCCATCATTTTCCCCTCAATTCGCATGTGTAACACTAGGTGGGATAGTCAAGTCTCGATGTCTAAAGCCCTACATGTCCAAGAGTTCAGGAGATCGGACAGGGAATTTGTTTACAAAAACAGGAGTTACGCACAATTACGACGGATTCTCAATATTCCGATTGAGAAAATAAGTCTTCCAATCAACGGACGGTTTTTGTGTTCGCGAGTGACATCGACAGAGAAGATACTTATTATCCGCGCGCTCAAAGATGAACCTCCCAGAATGGAACGCAGATTGACCTTTCCTGGCTTTTCGTTAACATTCAAATGAAAGAGAAAATGGCGTCGCTGGTTCACAGTCAACATTTTGACGAGGAAGAGTTATCAACAGTAAAGCTAGGGAAATTATTCTTAATGTTGCTCGTCGATTTCTAGAAGATGTATCGCCCTACAACGATTTGAAAAGTAAAAAGGATGCGTTGAAGATCACTGCAGAATATACTGGAGTGAGTTTGTCTACGGTGAAGAGAATTGTACAGTCGCCGTTGCTACGAACGCCAGGGAGAAAAAGGCCTCGTTTGTCTCCAAAGAGTTCGCCTGACGATTTTGATTGTTACGTCATTCGTCAAATTGTTGCTGATATGCATATCAAGAAGGAATTGTCGCCATTTTCTCTTCCATTTGAATGTTAACGAAAAGCCAGGAAAGGTCAATCTTTAATCTGCGTTGCATTCTGGGAGGTTCATCTTTGATCGCGCGGATAATATATAACTTAAGTGAGAAGAGAACAAGAAACTGTAGTGTGTTTGATTCCACTGGATTAAATAACTACTCTTGGATACTCCGATAAACCAGTGTTGTCAATGTATGTGAATCTTAAAACTTAGTAAACAAAGTAGAATTCTAAAAAATGATTCAAGAGCTGTTTGGGAAAGATCACTATTTTTCCGAACGGGTGATCTAGTATGACAGTAATGTAAATTCTGAAGCACTTTTTTTTTTTTTTTACGTTTATAGTTAATTGTTTTTTAAAAATGAATAAAAGGCCAACACACAAGATATTATTAAAAAAAGCATATAACAAAAAAAGAACTACGTTTCGGCCCGAACCTGCGAACCATTTACAAGTAAATGACAGGAGGTGATGGGAGATTATACGGAAGATTTCGAGCCTATTTTGCATCTTTGACCGCTGCTGGGCGATGGTGACGTCATACCGTGGTTCAAAGTTTTTCATACAATCTCCATCATCTCCTGTCATTTTACTTGTAAATGGTCCACTGGTTCGGGCCGAAACGTAGTTCATTTTTTATTATATGCCTTTTTTTTTGTAATATCTTGTCTGTTGACCTTTTATTCATGTTTAAATTCTCATAGTGAATAAACTTCCGTTATAAAATCTACTCACCGCTGGACAATAGTAAAACTTTCCTTTAAGTTAAATTGGTGTAAATCAGTGAAGAGAATTTTGAACTAAATTTAAGTTATCCTTTAGGCTTTATAGGAAAAGTCTGGCCAGTGATACTGTTGGTGTGTTTGGTGTAGTTTAGCTATTACAGCTTTAGTAGATAGATTTACATCGTGAGGAGTTTTTAAAGGATAGCAGACTCTACTTAAGTTACTACTTGTGAAAGGATTTGTGTAATGGCTAATTTATTAAAAATGGTGCGGAAATTATTGTGATGCAATTGAGTTAATTCATTCCTTTTATTTGTCGGTGTTAGAGTTGTTGAGTTGTCATTTGGATCTTAATTTATTTGTTCAAATTAAATGTTTGTTTCGTTCAGAAGCATCAGTCATTTCAGTCATTTGTCGATTAAGGGGTTTCCAGTTTTTCCCTGTAGATAACAAAAATTTATAACTTCAAAAATTATAAATTATATCCTCCTAAACTCAAGTTCCTATCATTGGCCAGATGAGTGGGAGGCTTCTACGTGCTTCGAATACAAACTCTTGTTTTCTTGAAACCCTCACAGATTCTTCCTTGGGTGTGGGTGTTGTCGATCCGGAGAGAGTCATGGTTGTCGTTTTATTCACTTAACACCCACTTTGGTATCTCTGATACAAAATATTATTTATTGGATTTAATTTTGGAAATCACGTGAAGCCATCAAACAATTAGGAAAATCTTTAAGAGAAAGAAATTAAACATACAATATCGGTGACGTAGAGATTTCGTGGGCGTACAGCGTATACGTATCACACCCTGAATATACGATCCTCATTCCCAGATCTAAGCCTCTTGATTTTTGTTCTTTATTTCTTATCTCCAGTTATTTATATTTGAGAAGACTGAAGCATAATACGTTAACCTTGTCAGAATGTGTCTCCATACAAAAGAGGACCAATTCGTATGTTTATTCTAATAACTATAAGAACTTTTACGTGTATAGCGTAACTTTTTATACAGTAACTATGAATCAATTATAACCAGCTTCTGTCACAGATTCATACACATATAGAAAGGAAACTGAATTATAGTTATTAGCGATTAACAGTTAATTTATTTTAATCTAACCAAAAAAAAAAAAAAATGCTAGCAACCAAGAAAGAAAAATCAATAAGGGGCCTTTCAAGTATTACGTAAGTATTCAAGGGGACAGAAGGGGTTCAAACTGACAAGGGGGAGGAGAGGAATCAGAGCAATGCTTACGTAAGACAGACAAACATGAACGCATTAAAATTTTGATATAATTTTGACTGTTTTAGTTTATTGTGCAGTGGCACGAGGCCGACGAGAAACACGTTTTCTCGTTTGCCTCAATTTGGCAAATCTTACGTAAGCACAAGGGGTGGGGGGTATCAGCTTATTTTTGCTTACAAGAAGGGGAGGGGGTCTAAAATGACTAAATGTGCTAAATAATACTTGAACAGTCCCTAAGCACTGATCCAAATCAAAGAACTCGAAATAATAGAGTTTCTTCCGAAATGCGTTGGTGAGGAAACAGCAGTTGCCAATATTTTTTGAGATGATGTGAAAATAAATAAATACCTAAATAGTCAGAACAAGTGATTGGAACAATTGAATGAAAACGTAAAATTATATTTTCACTGCAGGAAAAGTGTTTGATAAAAAAATAAAAAGAGATTGCTAAATTACTTTAATGTTGACAACTAAATTGATTTCCACAATAAATGATAAGATCACCATTATCCAGCCATTATCTTAAAGCCATTTTTTTTATCATTTTTCTTTTAGCTGACATTTTTAAAAATCACTTTATTCCTTAACTTCCTAATTCTTTTTTTTTTTTTTTTTAAGAAATATCAAATAAAAAGATATTTATTTAACACTACAAATTAGATTATTAAATTAGATGAAATTACGTTCATCCAGTCAATTCAGTCAATATCAAAAATAAAAATAAAAATAAAACAATAAAAAAAAAATAACATAAAAATAAAGAAACACGAATGTAAAAGTAAATATAAGACAATCCCAAAAAAGTAAATGAAAATACAAAATAATAACAATTATACACGAAGAATTTGTTTACATTTTAGCATTTACCAGAGCTATTGGAAGCCTTTGTTTGGTCCAAGGATCCGACAAAAAAAATCGAACAAAGGTATCCGCAAGTTCATTAAAATATAAGCTATTCTTTGTACCTAATTTGTTTATTATTTTTATTTTGTAGTTATTTATATTTTTTAATTCTTTTTTCATTTCTAAACTTATTTTTATTCCTACTTAATCATTTATTTATTCTTTTAATTTATTATATTTTTAACATTTTGTTCTAATGTAAATTAGGCTTTTTTTATTCTAATTTATCAGGATTGAGGATTGGTCTGGTAAGGTCGGCGATCACCGAGGGCCCGAGGACGTTGGGGGGCCCTATAACCCTGGGGGATAAGAGGGACTTTATGGTCCGGCAAACGAAAGGACAAAAATTACTTTAAAAACTCGGAACAAAAGTTAGTAAAAGATAAAAAAATCTATAATAAAAGGACTCCTCAAAAGAATGGGCATTTGGAAAAACAAACGAAAAACCATCCTTCTGGTTCTCTCTCTCTCTCTGGTGTAACTGTCTTTACGACAGGTTTCAATTGGACGCTCTCCATTTTCTTCTATCCTGTGCATCTTCCTTCAATTGTTCATACTTTCTTCCTATTTTAACATCATCCAGCATTCCATTCCTTCTTCTTCCTCTTCCTCTCTTTCCTTCCACTTTTCCTTCTATTATTCTTTGTTGTAGACAATTTCTTCGTAGCACATGTCCCAACCAAGATGCTTTTCTCTTGCGTATGGTTGCTAACAATTTCCTTTTCTCACCTATTCTTGTTAAAACGTCCTCATTCTTTACTCTATCCTACCATTTCACTTTTAACATTCTTCTCCAAAGCTTTCTAGAAATAGCACGTTCTCTGATTGATCAGACCTTTTCTCCATCACTTCCCTGTGTGCACCTTTCTTCAGAGTCAAACCATAGATTACTCGAAGACATGGAGTCTTATTAATACATTACTGGAGCAAATTCAAAAAAATAGAAATGAAGACAGTTTTAAAAGATCTTAAAAGAAATGTAAAAGCTTAGTTGAAGATGTTAACTCATTTTTTAAAACTGGAGAAATTGAGATTGAAGACGATTTTCCAGAAAAACAAATCTCCAAAAAAAATGAAGATACCTAGGAAGCAGGTGGCGAAGCTAGGGATTTTTCATATTTTATCTTAATTATCTTATTTCAACATTCTAGATTGTTCAAATAAAAGTATCGAGGGGAAGTTTGTTCCAAACAAAATCTTACTTGATGATTGGATGGACAATTTCTCATCTTGCAAACATGGATAGAAATGAGTTATTGACAGAACTCAAGCAGTTTTGTTAGTCAATATACAAATTTTGTCCCTATTATTGAAAAGTTAGGAGAACGATCACAAGAAATAGAAACTAATGACGATGTAAACCAAAGTTCCAGATCCGAACAAGAATACATTGAACAGAGTATAGTACATTATATTAGAGAAACCAAGCTATATAGAATCTTTATTTAAGCTATAGAATAGTATCTTTATTTTTCGATTGAATTTGAAAAAGACGAACACAAACAAATGAGCATCCTCGAAAGTTCGCTATAAATGAAGAGCCAGTGATTTTTTTTTTATTATTATTTTAATTTAGATTAATATGGATACAAGTAGAAGATTATCATTATATAAATTAATCTTATTAACTAATTGTTATTGTGCTTGCCGAATCTGTGTTATTTTTCTGAGATTTTGGTTATCGACCTACTTGCAACAATGAAATGAAGAAACAAAAATAAACAAAGATTTCGTAATCTATACATATATAAACCTTTTTTATCTGATATTTTTGAGATATATTGTAGATATTTCTAATGAGAAAGCTTGAAAGAAATTTAGAAATCACTTTCGGATATATTACTTATTTATTTGTATCCTTGCAACATTTATGTAAATGTTTTCCGCTATTTTCATGAGATTCGTATCGTCCCTTCGACCGTCTTTTAATAACGACATATTAAAGCGCTTGACGTCAAACGCTTCTAGATGGAAAACAGACTCCTATAAACAAATCTGTCATTTGTGTCCCCAAATGATAAATGAAGTTGTTGACAGGAATTCATTACATTGCAGCTGTTTGTCCTCGTTTGTTTATTGAAGCAGAAAGTAATCGGAATTTATAGGATGCAGGAATTGAACCAATTTATTCGATCACCCCTTTGAGGTTTGCCGAAAAGATCTGTTCAGTTGATTCATTCATTAAAAAACAGAATTATAATACGTATAAAAAAACACACAATTGATATCACTGAATTAGTAGCATAGTTTTCCTATTTCATCATCAAAAATAGACGGATAAAGTTCTTATAAGAACATCAAGTCTAACTTCCTTGTAATTTCATGTCTAAAAAGCACAAAAGACTTTTACTTTTAAATTAGAATACGTACTCAAACAAACAGTAGAAGTTTTTCATTTCCTGAAAAGAGTAATAATCATAATAATTAAACGTGCATTACTTACTTAAGTTACCTAAAAACCTATTATTTTCCAAAGCGCATGTAAATTAGTGGATTACTAAAGGATACATCGTTCGATACCATTGTGTTGGTTGTAATTTTTTCTCTGACTATTTTTTTCAAATTCCAGGGTTGATTTCTCAGCATGGACCCTCCTAGAAAAAAATTCAAATGTTAAAGTTACAATCGCATATTTTCTTTAAATATACATACCAAGTTTCAAAAAGATCGACCCAGCGAAAAAGTTATTAAGGGCGTTATATATGTATATAGACAACACAAGCTCAGTGAGATGATGGCTATCACTTCCTTACGATTTCGGTCTTAAAAAAAAAAAAGATGATTTAGAAATTAAATTTAACTTGCATGACGACCTTGATGCAGAAAAAGAAAACAAAACCGCACATAACTAAACAAAAACAAAAAATCATTGAGCTATTTTTGTTATTTGTACTAGAAATCGAAGACAGCTCATCAGTCCGACTCGTCTAGTAGCCTTTACCCAGCTCAGTGAAGTTGTCCAAACTAGTAATTCGAAATAGTACTATCTTCTATTAGTCCAACTTCACTGCTATACTGGGCTAGTCGGACTGATGAGAGTTTAATAACTCGAAACAGCACTATCTCCGA
>JAFIDM010001028.1:14801932-14845583 GCA_023159025.1 Thereuonema tuberculata | reverse complement strand
ATTTTTTGAAATATACTTTTTTTTTTCACCCACGCGCGCACACACATAGAGATATATATATATATATATATATAGAGAGAGAGAGAGAGAGAGAGAGAATATATATATAATGCGTGTGTGCATTATTTATATATAATGTAAAAAAAGGAATTAGTAACATACCTTATATTACAACAGCTCTCAAATCGCGCTCAATACATTGCTGTTGCTATCTTCACGTGTCCTTTCCTTGCTCTTTGTTGCTAGGGTGTCTGCCTTTCTTTAAACTTTCTGGTAACTTTAAACTCTATGACCTGGACTCTTGTAATCCTAGTTTTCATTTGCTTTTAACGTTTATCGTTTCGAGATTTTTAAAGCTCTAAACGGGCAACTTCAACATGTTACTTACATGTTATCCGCTATGAACCTTTAAATTTCATGAACTCTGATCTGTAAAGCAATTTTGCTGGTCGAAAAATAAGTAAATAAAATAATAAATAAATTTTAAAAAGTTTACCGATACGAATACAGGCAGAAAGAAAACACTGTATCTGTGTGTGTGTGTTTTAAAAGAGATAACTTCCGGTAAGTTCACCAGTTTTAAGATACTTTTAATTGTGTAAGAATTGAGAAAAAAGCACAGGGTGAAAATCGGGTTTCTTATTTTGGAAGCCCGAATTGCGAATCACGACGTGATTTCTCCCACCTCCTTTAATATAGACTAAATCTATGTGCATATATTTCAGGGGCCCAGTGGAAAGGGGCCCATGGCATATCTATATGTATTTTGATATTTTGCTATCGTGAAGTAGATTCTGCCGTCTAGTATCTATTCCGTTAACCATCATCTTTCACTATCAGTTTAAATATTTACAAGTAGACACCATTTCTTCACAGGCAATCACTAAAACCTATTTTCCTGCAAAATTTTCGTTTTGTGGCATATGCCTCTTTTCCACTGAGTCCCTTATTTCTTGAAATTATCAACCACTACATTAAACTAATTTTAGTGAGTGCTGAAAAATCTTTGTTTTACTTCAAAATTAACTAATAATAGGTATATATTTGACAGTGTTATTTCCTATGAGACTTTATATACATTAATTATTGTAATGATTTATGTCACAATAGGCCGCGCGGTTGGCTATGTCGCTAAGACACTGGCCTCTCACCTCTGAGTACCGGGTTCGGTTCTCATGTGGGTTTCGTTGATTGTGGCGATCCGCGCTGGGCAGGTTTTCCCGGGGTTCTCCCATTTCCCCTACATTTCTCACACCATCCTTTCTCTCCGTCTGTCCTTCTTTCCGTGGGATAGCACAATAGATCTTTCAGGTCGACGTGCTCGGCAATCATGCCACCCACTTTCAATTAATCTAATCTAATCTATGTCACAATAAATCTTTACCAAAAAAAAAAGGACAACCGATTTTGTGTAGTCTACTATCTCCATTTTTAGGTTTGAGTATTTATACATTTTTTTTAACATTTAATATTATTTTAATCAAAATAATCCCTTATTTGATTAAACTCAAACCTTTAAAATCAGTTTTGATTTTAATAAAACTTGTTAATTTAAAAACAAGTGAAAACCTTAGGTGAGAAACCTGAAATTCAACATCTGTAGACGCCATATAGTGGACTTTATTTAGAATATAGTCCAACTAAAATACCGAACACTTTCAAAGTGTCATTTTTTTCCCTTGATAACATGTATACCACAGAAGTTCAAAATATTTTTTTTTATTTTCATTCTTTCATTGCAAACACCAAAATGACCTAGATTAAACCCTTCTATGAGTTCCACTGACCCTAAACACATACCCTAAGGCAAAACAGGAGATTGCAAGAGCAGAAAGAATATTACGAATTACTTCAATGTCGTAATGTGGTTGATTGGTGCCCTAATTTTATCGCAAGAAAGTAAAGTTTCTCTTGATTTGCCCCGTCTTGTAATATTTCAAGCTTCCATTGAAATATCCACCTGTTTCATGAGGTATTAAAGGATTAAAGAATTAGATGGATTAAACTGCTCACCTTCATTCCTTTTTTTTTTTTGTAGTTTTATAAAATCTTAGAAATTGGACGATTGACGATATTATTATTATTAAAGTATATTATTTCATATATTACTTTATATTATTTTTTTTTTTTTTTTAGGAAACTTAATTTTAATTTTTTAATTAAAAAAATTATATATTAAAAATTCTTTTTAAAAATATTTTTAAAAGAAAATGAATAACAAGAATGTATTGCTTTTCCTGGTGTTTTATTATTGTCTTTAAAAGAAAAAAAAATCCTGAATGGTCACAGAATTCCCCACTTCCAGGAATTTTTTTTTACCTCAAATCTTGCTTGCTTGGCATTAAGGCTGCAGAAGGTCACTTTTAATTGGTCGAAATTCTTTGACGTATACAAGTCAATCAATCGGATTGGTGGACTGAGACGATGATTTTGCGAATGAGACTCGCTCTGTTTTCAGTGCTAGTCCTACCCCAGTGAGGTGTAGCTGGTATTGAACTAACTTGTGCTTGAATCTACTACATTTCAGGGTATTTAACTCTCCTAAGTGACTGACGATTTGGTAAGTCCTTCTGAATTAATTCTTCAAGGGTCTGTCAATCACTCAGGCTTAGTTTTTTGGGGGGAATTCACAGTTTAAAATCACTTCACGGGAATTTTATCTTAGTTGAACCAAGCCGGTTTTCCGTAATATTTTGATATCAATTTTTATCTTGTATGGATTTTAACAAATTCTTAAAAATACGCCAAAGGATCAGCGGAAATGACATTTAGAAAAAACAAACAAAAAATTAGCTTATATTTGTGTCACACCTTTTTTTCCTCCTTCCCCAAATAGATACAGTGCCAAAATAACATTGCTTTTAACCTTTCTATTAATATTTAGCTAATGTTTATGATTACATTTTAGGAAATGTTTGGCTCTAAATATTTAATGAAAGTAGAAATGTGATGGCTGTAATTTCCCATAAAATATTGCTCATTGAGTTGCTCTCGGTGTTTTCCGGGAGTTGCCATGATTTCTCGAGCTCGGTACTCTTTTAAAATCCATGTTTTTCTTATTAAATATATATATATTAATAAAACTGTTATGTCTGAAATAAAACTGTTATGTTTCTAAATTGCTATTTTTGTATTTGTGTTTATAAACAATTGATTTTTCCCTGTATAAATTCGTCCTCATTTATGAAACAACTCGCCCCAGTTATGAAGATTGATGAGAAATGTCGAGTGTCTGCGGGACCTATTATATAAGTGTTGTGCGATATTTAAGATATCCTAATGAAAATTATTCCAGACTTATCGGATTGATTTAAATCCCAAGCGTTCAGTTTCTGTCGTCGGTCGAAAGCCAACGACCTATTACATTTCAAATAGTTTCCCTATATTGAAATATTTCCGCAATTTAATCCTTTAAAAATGATTGTTGACGAGTTAATAATTTACTTAATGACCGACTTCCAATTTCTGACCTTGAACTGTCTTCAGCTGACGAGTGGTAAAACTTCAAAATAGTACTATACCGAGATATAGCGTATGTTTTTTTTTGTTTTTTTTTGTATTTTGTTTCATTTCAATCAATAATCTACAAAAAAAAAATCCGGGATTAAGTCGGTTATATATCAAGAACATTGAAGATTTATTAACGATATTTTTGAAATTGAAACAGTGGCAAAGGTATGATCTGCTGATGCCTATAAATAAAGTAAGTTGCTAAGCCATCAAATGTTGCAGGAACTGGGATTAAATCAGTCATTATTAGTATTGTCTCCATTTCCTAGTAACAAATAACATACCATGATAATATGTTAAAACTGATTTAATTCTCTATATTAACATAAGGATACATTCAACAAGTTTTTCAAAACATTAATTTTCCACAGCGATTGCTCTAAGAGAAGATAAGTTTGAGTAAATTATAATTTTTTTAACGAAAAAGCTTGTCTAGAGTGGATTTTTTTTGAAAAATAATTTAAAGTAATTTCCAGGAAATTTTATAGAGGACATGTTCTTGATACAAAATAGGGCAGAGGTTATGTGTTGATGTATATGTCGTGTAAATTCTTGAAGATCTATATATATTATTTAAGAAAAACTAAAATGTCTTACATTACAGTGTTTGTATGATGTAAAGATCATAGAATTAGTATATTCCTAAAAAATAAAAATAATAATAATATCCCTGATAGTAAGGTGACCAACAGTCCTCCTTTAGGGAGGACAGTCCTCCTTTTTGAAGCTCTGACCTCCCTTCAGAAGTGTCCTCCTAAATGTCCTCCTTTTTGATATGTGAAGTTTAAAACCTTTTTTTTTTTTTTGGTTGAAGAGATGGGTTTACAGGTTTTTTGGTTTAACAGATATGTTTAAACCCCTGATAACATTTTTTTTTCTTCAAATTATTTGCATCCTCCTCTTCATTTTAGAAAAAATGGTCACCTTACTGATAGTAATAATCATTTTTGGATACTTTCTGCTTTCTTGTTTAATACCCAGTATTTTTATTTGTTTTTCCTTAAAAAAAATGAGGTTTAGTAAATGAAGGTGGAAGGAGAACTGTTGCAAATATATATTTACAACATTTTATCACTACTGAAATAAGTGGTTTTCCTTAAGTGTAATACTAATGGATATTATAATGAAGTCATTTTCAACAATTTTTCTTTTAATCCATTATTTAATTTCAAAGCATCTCGTTTTGGGAAGAGCAAAAATGAGTATGGACTTTGTCTTACTATGTTAGCAGTGATTAAAACTTCATGTAAGTCTGACTAAAATCCCACTGTTCTTAATATTATCTACAGAGACATTCAAAAGAGAAAAATCTAGGAGTTTATGCTCCAATTAGGTGTTTTTAAGAATTTGAAATTCAAAGAACTTCCAAAGTTATATATGACAAAGATGGGATATTGCTGGGGATTAGATATTTTTATTTATAATTTCTCTTAAAATTGAATTAATGAAACCCAGCTTACAGTAAAAACAGGTTTTATAGAAAAAAAATCAAAAAATTTAGCATCATTTTATTTTTATTGAAGCATTGTAATTATAAAACCCATGCATTTACTGATTTTATTATTATTCTATATATTTTAGGTAGAAGAGTTGTTTTAATAGTGACAATGCCTTGTCCTTTTCTGACTCGCCTTCCTGGTGCATACATTCGTCATTATGGGTCGTCTCTGTTGAATTTGTATGCGGAGCACTGTCCTTTTATGGCTCGTTTTGCCTCTAGCCTACCTGCAAGCACTGGACCAGCAACTGGAGAAAGTAAAAACCTTTATAAATTAGTATTATAAAACTGAATCAAATTTAGGAGATATTTCTAATGGTCATTTAGAATTATCTAGAAATATTTTATTATGAATCAAGTTATTATTTATGCTCTCCTCACTGTTAGGGAGTATAATAATGATTATCAATTACAGAAAAGTTCTAGCTGAAGTTTAAAGAGAAAAAAAAAAACCCCATTAAGATACTCGCTTGTCTGATAATTACACACGATTCTCTTGATTTTAAGATAAAAAGTAATTAGCAGGTTAAATCTTGTTACTGACAATGTGAAACTGAAGTGTTTCTTATTTATTTAACTCAATTTTTACTTAAATTAAAAAAAAAAAGAAAAAAAAAATCCCTTTTTTGTAAAAAGAATGAGAGGTTGATCTTAATTGTAACATTACCTACTATGTCTAGTTCTCATGTAATAGAAAACAGCGTATTCAGATTTGCCATAAATATAAGCTGAGAGATCAGCATCACCAAAACATTTCCTTTGGGCTGATTGAAAAGCAAATTGTTTTTTTGGGGGGAGAAAAAAAATTGTATGCTTATGATTGCTTATATCCACAGCTTTTGTAAATTGCGACTGGTTTTTTGCCTTTTTTGTTTTTTTTTGTTTTTCCCTTCCAACCAACTGTTAAGCTTTTAATTACCTTCTTCCCATTTTAAGAACAAAACATTAATTAGGCTGAAATATGAAATTGTGTCAACACAAGAATAAGAATTTATCTTAAACTATTTGAAGTAAATTTATCCTGACCAAAACCAAATGGATTTTCCTCATTACATTGTTACATATAGAAGATTGATATTGTCTGATGTTGAAAGTTTTGTTCCTGAAATTCATTCACTCTGAATTACTTTGTTGATCTCTTATTCATGGTAGGAAACTTCCATTGTTCACCTTAATGATGTTTATTGTGGATATGACCTAAATTGCTGGGAAATAAGCAACTGAATGACAATGCCATTTTCTTTTCTTTATTTTAGAGTCGGCTACTGACTGCCCTTTCTTGGCTAACAATTCTTTGGTGAAGGAAGTAAATAAAGAGTTGCAAGATGATGTCATTGATCTCACCCCAAATGAAGGTAAGTTTCAATATAGTTCACTGAAATTATTACAGTTTTTGATATTTATTTCAAATTGATTCTATGTATTACTTAAAACTATAACACCACAGTTCATTTGATTGGATTGTCTGATTTATGATCTTGTTGGCATTTAACTATTATTTTTTATGTTTTTAAGTTTAAGAAATAGAAAAATAATCGTCAATGTAAGCATTTGACTGCTTATAGTACATGGTTAACACTTAAATGTTTACTCAATTCACTTTTTTGTTAGAGTAAATACATAAACTTAAAATCATTTGCAGATGTTAATTGGGCACTAGATATATTTTGTTCTGAGACTGCTATTTACATATTCAGTTTTAATATAGTAAATAATTGTTCTGTTTGAAATACATTTTTTTAATATATTAAATAATGTAAAATAAAAATCGTATAATTGTAATATTTATATTTTCAGTGTGTTTTATTATACATTTTGCAGCCATAAAGGCTATAATTGCTAGAAATATCAAAGTGCCATATTGTTCAGACTTTCAATTTCTAATACGTCCTTGCTAATTTCATTTTTGCTTTCATCATTGGTTGTCTCAGCTGAATAGTGGTGACACTGTAAAACAGCTGCCCTTATAAAGAAAGCAATTGTGGAGCTCAGAAATTTGAGAATGAGACTTTCTGTTGATTTTAAAATGCTATTTTACATATATGATCTTTGAAATTTTATAATTCACATTTTTTCATATAAGTTACTTTTTTTTATATGAATGTATTGTTTAAAAAAGTCATTAGCAGTATTTCTGCTGCGTATTAATTTTTATTTTTTTCCCTGTTCTCAGTGAGAATATAATAAATAACTTTAATAGCAACCATTTCCTGTTGTTGTGGATTTTGTTTTGTTTTGTTTTTTTAATGAAGAAAAAAATTCTCCTGTTTTAATATTGAGTATCTTTTGAAACTCGGGTTTCTTAAGAAGATTTTTAGATTTTTATTAATGTTATTTGGATCTCATGAATAAATAAATTAACTAATTAAACTTAGGGTTGCCAGACGTCCCAGTTTTCACTGTCCTTAGTGAGCATTCAGAAAGTATTAAAAGACGGTAACTAATTAATTCTTAGGATAAAGTGTTATTTCTTTTCTTATTATTAACGTAAGCTGTGACAATATTAATTTGTGTAACATCTTATAATTCTTCTTATGTTTAAGAGAAATGTCCTTGTTTCTCAGTTAAGAATCTGGCAACCCTAATTAAACTAGAATAGTAAAGAGTGATTGATTGATTGTCTTATGGTAAAGCAGTAGTGATTTGGTGATTTTTCTTTTGAGGTATTTCAAAAGGCTTAGGCATGAATAGTTGTCCCCAAGAAGAAGCGATTAACAAAGTGGTTCCTACTGAAATCGAAGGAAGATGTTCTGTTCAGCCGTTGAGCAATAAAGATGGTGGGATTATTGTACAGTCAAATAGTTGCATGAATTGTTTGTTTGTCATTAGTAATAGTTGTAGCAGTAGTTATTAGGAAACACTTTAGAGAAGAAAAAGTATTTGTTTTATGTCATTCACTCTAAAACTAATGTTCTGTAAAGACAGTATTTAGTCTCAGCCGTAAAATTTGTATACTCCATAGATGACTATATATCTAATAGTATATTCTCTATTCTTGTTTCACAGTGCGATTATAAAGAAAAAAGAGCATGTTTTCATGTAAAAGTTTAGGCCAGAAATCGGCAACCCATGACTTGATAAGACACTTTGAGAGATGATCTGTAGCTTCCTCCATGATATTTATTTTTATTTTTTATTACCTACCCTGTAATGTTAAGTCAGAAAGAATATAAGTTTCAGTGATATAAGAATTTTACAGCTTTCTAAAATGTGGAACATTATTTTTGGAGTGATTCTTTTTATATAAGTGTATATTGCTTTAGTATAACAGTGATTATTTCTGTATTTATATTCATCACAAACCTATCCTATTGTTTCTTTCACTATTCCTAGAAGTATTTTCATCTTCATTGTGTCTATTATCATGTCGGCTTTGTTAAGGGAATCATGGGAAATTTCATTCTTTCAAAGTGAAAAGAAAGTTTGAACTTAATCACTTCAATCCATTGCTTTCTGGTGCTTCACAAACTTCAGTTAAAATATTTTTTCTAAGACATTCAGATCCCAATACTTCATTAGAAAATCATTGTTGTAAATTACTGGTTATGTTTTTAAATGAATACTAGGCCATCCCCTGGTAAGTATGAGATAATCCAAGAAAGTATGAGAAAAGTGATATTTTATTCCTTTTTGAATGAACTTATTATTTGTAGTGCAAACAAATAGAATAAAAGTAGGATTGGATATTGGAAGACCAGCAGTAGTCCAATGGTTAGCATTCCTGACTGCGAGGACAAAGGTCCTCGGTTCGAATCCCATGCAAGGCAAAAAAGAAAATAATCTGACTTTCTCAGCAAGTGAAACTAATAATTAACAATTGTGCCGGACAGACAGAGAAATAAAAGATTTTAGTAATGTAGATTTGGTTATTAATTTAGCTGTGAAATGTCTGCCATGGCTTCATTGAGGCAATGATGAAGATTGGTTATTTTCATTGCTCTATGGAAGTGATTTCAATTTGTTGTTCATTATTTAGCTTTCATTATGAATGATTGGCTTGAGTCGCACTTTACATATGACTGGTGTTGACTCTGGCACAGTATCACCTTCCTGAATTATATTTGTCCAGTATTGAATACACTGTTAAATCTAGAGGCAACATATGTGACATGGCCTCAACCATTCCTACAAGGTCAAGTAGTCACAGAACCCGTTAGAAATTCTGGAGTTGGCTTCAATATTTCTGTGTGTGTTTCTCTTTCTTTCTGCAATTTACTCTTGATTGATATCTTGGTCGAGTGTAGCTTCTGTTGCTCTCGTCATTAAAAATTGCACCCTGAATGTTTGCAGTTTCAAAAAAAGAAATAAGCAAATAAAGTGGTTTGCAATCACCTTTAGCTTGTTATGTCTAAAAGTGGACTTTAATTCAAAATTAAAATAAGAGGCAAATTATTGTGGCATTTGCATAATTCCCAACGTATTTCATTGTAACCAGTCTTCCTTCTCCCTTTAATATCCAGAATCTAATATCCTCTTTATACGCTTGATTTAGCTCTCATATTCACTTACATATAAACAATGCTTTGTTGGATCTCGTTTTCAAGTCAAATAAAAATTCTTATTTAATTTTGATTGTTTCCTGAGAAATTTATTTTAGAGGTTATTAGTTGTTACATTGAAATAGTTGTTAATTTTATTTATTATTAATTTGCATGATTCTGCTTCTAAGACCTATTGATAAGATATTTAATATTCCTTTCTGTTTATTTTTCAGTATCAGTGTTTTCCTATGAGAACTTTTTTAAGGAGCAAATTGCTAAGAAGAAGAAGGATCATTCCTATCGTATTTTCAAGAAAGTGAATCGTTTAGCTCAGAACTTCCCTCATGCGTACGAGTTCTCCGAGGGTCTGAAGCCCATCACTGTCTGGTGTAGCAATGATTACTTGGGAATGAGTCGTCATTCCAAAGTAAAAGAAGCTATTGTGTAAGTAGTATTCCTTTCCTAAAAACAAAATAATAATTTTTAAATGAGAAAGTAAAACACGAATACAATTGTGAAATCCCAACTTCAAAATATTACACATACAACAAAATAAGAAATTCAAACCCTTATATAATTGTTCAGTCAGAATGATGGGACTTAATTTATTTTCAGGCCCTTTCAGTGACTTGCAGTAACTTTTTGCTTTCAGTGTGCTTTTATATTATTATAATCAAGAGAAATAAGTCTGATTCAGATAAATTTAGTCTTGATTTCAATACTGGTAGGCCATTGAAAGCACATCAAAACATCTACCAATTTCTGAAGCTTAATGTTTTTAGTCTGTGATCATCTGCTGATAACAAAGTAATAATCTTTGTTTCGCTGCTTTATGCTTTCAGAATCTGTGTATTTCAGATAATAATCCAATGTTGATATTGATAATGTCTTGTTAATGATCCTTATAAGTAGATAACATAATGAATTTGGGAATCGGATTTTTTTTTACCAACACTGACTGTGTTGCCCAGATAGGAAAACATCCACAGATACATTGTTTGGATGGTTGATCTATTTTGTCATAGTGCTTAAAGGGAAGTAATCATCAGATAAATCATAATTCTCTTAGGAAAAAGAATTATAAAGTAGAAACATTGACAGTACACTGTAAGATGTAAAGTTAAAAACAGTGAATGGACTGCTGTTAGTTTCTGATTGTGATAACAAAACACAAATTACACTCAATTACCCAATTTTCAAAGATCATGCTTAGATGTTACACATCTCATAACTGGCGATGCTGGATAAATGCGGTTAGTGAACCGTACTAACAAGAGTGATAACTTTTCTATCCCACATCCACTCGGTTGCTTTTTCTAGATAAATCTTACACCTAGTCAGTTGTTGGTTTCTCTGCCAGATCCTAATCCTGGGATATTTCTCAGTGTCCCTCCTCGTAATCGCCCAGTAATTCACATACACTGTTTACAGAAATTAATCTACAAATTTATAAAAACTAAATACAAATTTAAATACTACATTGAATCTGAGCCCCTAGTTCTCTGTTTGACACAAAAAAGATACATTGCCAAATCATTCTACGATGCTCCATATAGCCACTGGTGTCAAGATCAAAAATAGTTTGACCGGGTGGATCATGAAACTTTCGCCAAGGATTGGTGGTCAGGAATCCAGAGAGAGCACGAGAGCTCTTTCTCGTAATGAGTCTTGTGTAGGTTCTTGGCAAGGGTGTAAAGATCCTATTCCCGTTTTTAGGTAAGATTTGTAGAACTTGCCAGCTATTTTCATAACTGCAAATAACTTAATGAAGAGATATGGGTTTCCAACCCTTTGTCTATCAATCCAGAAACTCTGACTCTAGGCTTCATCAAAATATTCTAATACAATTATTACAATGAAATAAAGTTAATTTTAGTTTACATCTTTTCAGTACATTATTTACTATATAATAATAGGCATGTTCTTTAATATACAAGCCTCACTCTCTCCTTACCTATAATTAACCAAGCAGAGTCAAAATTTTGACACTGGCATCAACAGGCACCTCTTGCATTGCCTTTGAAAATAGCTTACAGTATGTTTGTATTTTGGTTTATGTTCCTATCTGTTGAGGACCACGTGTATTCTACATTCATTTGCTTATAAGTACATATATCAAAATGTAAAATATTATAAACTCAAGAGTATCTTTTATAGTTGCTTTCACCAAAGAAAGCTTGTTATTTAAGGATATGGCCTTAACTCTTAGCCTTGCCTGGAAATTACCTAACAGAATTATTCAAAATATGAATAAATAAATCAATTGATAATTAAAAAGCAAAATTTAAATTTATAATAATAATAATAATATCCAAGGTATAAGGAATTGCAATAATATATAACATCATATTACTTTAAATTCATTCGCTAACAGTTTACAACAATACAGTATTTTAACAAAAGATGTTGCTGAAATACCTTGAAATAATTAGAAATTGTAATCTAATCCCCTTTTCTATTCTTTTGGGACCTGAATTGCAAGATGATTTTCATCATTTAAACACTGATTAATGAAACTTGGATTTTATCTTTCCAAAAATTCTCATGTATCAAATATTCAAGGAGACTTTCCAGATTATTTGTAAATAGCATGAGAAATGTCAATGGGAATTAAAAGAGACCAAAAAACAACAAGCAGGGTCTTTAAATGTTATGCTTCCTAAAGAAAACAGAATTTTTAACTCCCACTGCATTTTATTACGCCAAAATAACAGTAATTAAAATTGCCGATATCCTTAAGAATAGTTAATTTATTAATCAGAAAATTAATGGATGTTTGGCTCTATCCATTTATTTCCAATGCATTCTTTTATTTCAAAACTTTAAAAATAAAAAATTAAAAAACAATACGTGAATATTTTCACTTTGTTTAGCACAGTTAATAAGCCAGTAAAGTTTTCGTAAATACTCTGTATTTTAAATTATTTCATTCTCTGTCTACTATTGAATTTGGTTAAGGGGAAAAAAAAGTGCCTTTGAAGATATGGTATTAAAGTACAATTTCAGAATTTCATAAAAACTGAATTTATAAAATAGCATTTTTCTCCATGTTTGTTCCTGATGGTTGAAAAGTTTTCATTTATATATACATAAAATTCTGCTATAAACAACTATTTTAAAATAAATAAAACATCCATTATAAAATAATGAACAGCAGCTGTTTGATGTATTTCATCGCAAGAATAAAGCTTCTGAAAGAATTCCTTGTATTATATTATATTTTTATAATTTAAAGGAAATATTCAAATATCCAGTTTGCTTAATTTTTTTTTATTTTTATCTGAATTTCCCATGTAATATAAAAAGTATTTAGTATTTTTTTTTTTTTTTTTTTAATGTAAGGAAGATAACGACTCACATTACTTCTGCAGTATAGCAACTGTGATTAGAAAATGCTAATTGAATATTTGATTTTTATTTATTTCAGGCAAGCATTAGAAGAGTATGGATCCGGTGCTGGAGGAACTCGAAACATTTCTGGCAATTCTACACTTCACGAAGAACTGGAAAAGGAACTGGCAAGTCTTCACCAGAAGGAGTCTGCTCTGCTCTTTACGTCTTGTTACGTGGCTAATGATTCGACTCTGTTCACTCTTGCAAAGCTCTTACCAGGTTAGTGCAAGAACTATTAATGCCCCATTTACTCTTTGAGTTTCTGTGTCCCTCTCACCTCCATCATGTGCATTAATTCCCCAAAAATTACTATTTCAGTCTGAATTAATGCACCTACAGGAAAATCAAGACTGCCATAGGGAATTGTAAGTTTGTTTGAATATTAACAACACTTTAGTAAATGTTTCTTCAGATGTTATGTGGTTGCTAATTTTGCTGCTCCTACTTGGGATATGATAAGTCTCCCAAACTGAAAAATAATACAAATAGTTAGGGACCCTATTTTTTGGTAATAACGATATCCGCGAAATAATCACCGCTATTTTGTGGTAATAACGATATCCGCGAAATTTTTATTAAAGGTTGTATTTTTTGCTTTTCATGGAGCAAATCGCATAAATTAGTAATTTTAAAGGCGAAATGAAATTATTAGTACGGAATCACGAAATAAAGACGAAATAACAGTGGAACCATTAAAAACATGCGAAATAAAAGCTAAATGAATGTGAATATATTAAAACAAAACTTTCTCTCTGAAAAATATTTGAAAATGGTAACATCTTTAAGTTGTGGGAAGGGGCTTCTCTCTGCACCCCCCTACATCAAATGGAACTAATCTTTAACGCCCTCTACCTAACCTTACCCAATAAACACCAATGATGCCACAAACACTGTCAATCAGCAAGTACACAGTGACACTAAATAGTAGAGTTAAGCCCTTTTTTTTTGTATGCTGAAATGTTCAGTTTTACTTAATTCAGAGCCGGAACTAGGAGGGTGCAGGGCCTCGGGCGAGGTGAATTTTGCGGGGCCCTTGCCAATCCTATTTTAACAACCAAGCAAACAAAAAAAAAACCGGAAATCTTACTTTAACAACCAAAAAAAAAAAGCGACGATCCTATTTTATCCTCTTTCTTCTAACCAGGCGCGGGGCCTTAAGCGATCGCCCCATTCGCCGGCCCTGCTTAATTCATCATTTAGAATCTCTGAAGGAAATAAAGTCGAACTTGATTTACAATAATACTGTCAAGCTTTAAGCCATTGCTCCACAATAGTGCAATTTTGGATTTGATCAAGATGGAATAAAAGAAATAACATTGATATTAAAAATATATATTTAATGTTGCAAATTTATTATTTTTTTTTGGTCAATTAAGCTTCATGGCTATACTATTCTCATTTCCTAAATCTTATTTCTATTAGGTTGTCATATCTTTTCTGATGCTGGCAATCATGCTTCCATGATACAGGGTATACGTAATAGTGGAGTTCCCAAGCACATCTTTCGTCATAATGACCCTAAACACTTGGAAGAACAATTAAAGAAAGTAGACGTTTCTATTCCTAAGATAGTTGCATTTGAAACTGTACATTCCATGACAGGTAAGACATTCTCTTAACTTGAGTCTGTTACATTATTATATTGTTAATGTTTTAAAGATTACTTAAAGCAAAGTAAATCACAATTTAGAAACGCCAAAAAAAATTAAAGAACTGTGAAGACTTGCAATTTTGTGCTGCAGCTAATTAGGTGATGTCTTACAAGAAAAATACATAATTATCTTCTGTGCTTAACTATGTGCATTTCTGAGCTGTTTTTATTTCAATAAAATAATGTATATATATTTATATATTCATGTTTTTCCATTTTATTTACTTTTAGGGGCCATTTGTCCTCTTCAAAATCTTTGCAATGTTGCTCATCAGTACGGAGCCCTAACTTTTATTGATGAAGTTCATGCAGTTGGTTTATATGGAGAAAATGGAGCTGGAATTGGAGAGCGTGAAGGTGCTCTTCACAAAATGGACATAGTTTCAGGAACTTTAGGTAAGAAACCATTCTCGCTTTGATTTTAAAATGTATTTCTTTCATTGACATTGTGCAATGGAGATTGGCTACATTATTTGTGTTGTCAACTTATAAAGAAGGATATTGTATTAGGCATTCATTTTATACGCAGCAGAATACCATCTGCAATGCTCTGAATAGTCTTTGTAAATATTATGCCTTATTATTTGATTGGAGTAGGAATATTCTTTGCTTGTATCTAATATTTTATATCATGGCAAGCATTCCTCAAATTCCAAAATTCATCTATTATGATGTTAAGGGTGCGTCCATATTATCAGTAAAGTTTAACTTCTTTCAATTTTCCCTTTCAGCATGAAGTTAATTATCAGAGTGCCCGAATAAGTTCACCAATTGTATTAGAATGACAGTTTTTGAAATAAAAATAAAGAAATTTTACTTTTAAGTTTTTTATAAAGTTGACATTTGCTAGACGTTGAATCTTAAGAATCACTTACCTGTAAAAATCATTGTTACTTTCTCCAGCCAATCAGAAGCAAAGCATCAAGGGCATTGTTAATGTTGCTACTGTTTAATACTCTGGTAATAAGATTTTTGTAAGTAATTATGGAAAGATAGTAAAATAAAGTTTATGAAGTGACCTCATCTATTGAGAAGCCTTTTTCCTTAGAGATGCTGAATTCTTGCCATTTTGTTACCTGTAAAATTATACATTTTTACTTTTGGGATAAATGAGTAAACGAGTACACATAAATTAGAAGTCGTAATGGCCACAGTCTTTATTGAAATTTTTATTCCGTGTTTCAGTGCAGTTGTTCAGAAGTAAAGTAGAATTTATAAAAAGCATGAAACGGCATTTTTAGTTAAATTTCTTGTATTATTTTCTTTCTTTCTACAAAGTGGAGGGAGGCGAAAAAACTGTATAAATAATAATGCATTATCTTTTACCTTAGGTAAAGCCTTCGGCAATATTGGTGGCTATATAGCAGGTTCTTCAAATTTAGTGGATATGATAAGAAGTTACGCGGCTGGATTTATATTTACAACTTCGTTGCCACCTACGGTACTGAGTGGTGCCTTGACTTCTGTGAAGGTTAGTTTTGTTTTTTTTCTTTGTTTCTAATTCCATTTTTTTTATCTGATTTATGGGAGAGAGTGGGAGATAGACTTTTGATAGCTTGATGTAAATATTATCCATGAAAGCTACAGTTCAACGAGAAGAAATACTTCTAAAATCCTTACACATCCTACAATTTGTTTCTCAAAACTGCAGATTTCATCAGATGTTTTTCTTATATATACTTTCATTGAAAAATTTCTGAACTGGATTTTATTCATTATGAAAAACCTATTTCCCATTACTTAAATGATTATATACTTGCTGTAGGCCCATTTTCCAGTGTATAGTGTGTTCAACAAGCTTAAATAAATGACAAAAACATGTAATCTATTTTCCTTAAAATTTCTTTTTTTATTTCTTAAATAATTTCATTATTTTTGTTCATTTGTTAAATTCAAACTTTTATTAAAAAAACAAACACACATTTCTGTTCAAATTTTAATATTTGTTGAATACAAACAGTACAAATTTTCCATTTAAAAAATAATATAATAATTAAATGTGCTCGGATTCAGATTTATTTAAATCAAGCAATGTGCAAATTAAAGGATTAGTTAAAAGTATTAATAGCCATTGTTTAAAACCCTGAAATCTTTTGGTTAGCTTCTCATGTTTTTCCGTTTATTGCCATCTTATGCTAATTTCTTGACAAGGAACCACTTGGAAAACATTTTAGAAATAAACGTTAGATTGTCTGTAGTTGTTTAATGGGCATACCAATTTCCAAGAAGTTCCATCCAGTGGTTCTAAAGTTATTACAAGGGAAAAATAGACTGAGGCTCACTGGTAGGAAAAGAGAGTTTAGTGTAAAAACTAATAATATCGGAGAGATGCTTCTCTGTTGAGAAGAGTAAATAATGTAGCTGATGTATTTTAGAAGGTGAGGAAAAAAAAACTTCATTTATATTGAATAAAATTCAGTGCACAAATGTTTTATGTCAAATAGATCAAATTTTTATTATAATAAATCGATGAGAGAGAGCTCCGATAGTTGTAGAGGAGAAGGTAGGAATATGAGATAGGGTAGTAATATGAGATACCGTAGTTTCGAACACCGTAGGCTGGTGACATCTACGGAAACAGTTGGAAATTACTTCTTATAGCGCTCTTGTGTTTTATAAGTAATTTCCAACTGTTTCCGTAGATGTCACCAGCCTATGGTGTTCGAAAACCACGGTATCTCGTATTACTACCCTATCTCATATTCCTACCTTCTCCTCTAATCATAACAAATGTATGTAGGTTAAGGATTAATTAATGTTAATGGAAATGACAAAAAACACATAAACAAACAGCCACTGTATCAATATTAAGTAACATTTGATTCATTAAGATTACAACTTTGTAATTTTATAATATTGCACTTAAAGAAGAAGAAATTATATTCAAGAGAATTTCAATGTAAGAATTGCTGAAGAACTTTCTATGCATCGTAAATCAAGAAAAACTGTTTTTACTAGATTAGAAATATGAGATGGTACGTTTTTGTAGGCAATAACTAATGATGATTCAGAATTTTCATGTTTGCTTTTACTGACTTTTTTATTTACTTAATAGATTTTAAGAAGCAATGAAGGAAGGCAGTTGCGTTTAACTCATCAAAACAATGTTCGCTATTTGCGGAAGAAGTTAATGGATGCTGGGATTCCAGTGGAACATTGTCCCAGTCACATTATACCAGTTCATGTAAGTCTATATGTTGTATGTTAATTGAAAAATTATTTTGGTTCCACTTTATTACAGAATAATTATTACACATTATCATGAATTTATGACAGTTAGATCTTTTAATTCTAACCCCTCTACTGCTTTAAATACTGTTATGCTAAATATCACTTTCTCATTCTTCTCCTTTTTTTATTCAAGAAGAAATACTTAGTTGAGTGTGATATATGTATCCAAATAGACTAACATATCCTTCTAAACCCACTGCTTGAACTAAATGACAATATAAGAAATTAAGCCCCACGCTCGCTTTATTTAACAAGTTTTTATATCACATGTTAATATTTATAGTCAATCCTCATTAATACGAGATTAAAGCTATAATGAGTTTAATCTTCAGTTTAAAATATGCATTGTCTATTGCTAGTTAGCACAATTAAAATACATCATCATATGAAGAAAAATAGCATATAAAAAACTGAATGAAGCCAAAGATTAATAAGTGAAAAATGTGCTATTTAACGTAATGTTTTAACTACTTTTTTGTTGCAATTATTGATAAAGATGTTTAATCAAATCCCTGTTAAGTGTTGAACTCAGCAGATTCATTTTTTTTTTAATTATCCTTAAGAGTTTTTAGTCTTATTATCATTCCAAAGAAATAAAATTAACTTTATTTAATAAAGAAATAAATAAAATAACTTTTGCTGTTTTCACTAATGTCATTTGTTTTGTCCCAATTGAAGGTAGGAGATCCCTGGTACAGCACCAAGGTTTCCAATGAACTGATATCCAGATACGGTCATTACGTTCAAGCAATCAATTACCCGACTGTACCTCGAGGAGAAGAAAAATTACGAATAGCCCCAACTCCTCACCATACTCTTGCCATGATGGACGACTTTGTTCGAGATCTCGTGACTGTTTGGAAAGACGTTGGTCTCAAATTAAAATCGGAGGTTTGTCCTAAGGTGGGTTTCTCTTTTTTTCATCTCACATTTACGATATTTAGAAGTTATGATCAAGAATTGAAGTTTTAACCAAGATATTAGTGATTTTTTCGTGTTTTGCGGGGTAACTTGTAGATCTACTAACTGCATTTTTAACCAAATTCAAGTGAACTATTTATTGTTACCACATTTGAAAGCATTTACAATCTTAAGTTCACAAAAATATAAGACTTTTAAATGTTTTTTTGTTGTGGATTCTGCTTAAAAAAAAACTGTAATTTGAAGATGAAAGTTCTTTCTAAAACAAAATTGTCAGGCTTCTGAAAATTTCTCCATTTAGTTGCTATTTTGTTAACATCTTGCTTTTGGAGTACAGAATTTTACACTTCAGTAAAAGCTTCCCTAAATCATTATTTGGCTTTTATCTTATTCAAGAAAGATTATATTCTCCTTATTCAGTCATTTTAGGTCATCTAAGCCCACGCTTTTTAACAGCGATAAAAATATCACTTTTCTATCCTTCTTTGCTGTTAGACAAAGTTGGTGGAGTGAGGTTGCAATTTTTTTTTTATGTAAAATTCACATAAGAAATATTAATTACAATAATGTTTCTTTTAATTCCAAACATTCACATGAAGCATTTTTCCTTTGCCGGAATCAGTTCCCTTGTGATTTTGATACAATGCTTTTTTTTTTTTTTTTTTTATTTAAAGTGTTCACATTTGCTGTGTACAGGGTGTCCCAAGTCAATATTTTGGGAGGTGATAGTATCGGTCATTTTAAGCAAAAAAGTTCCTATGAATGATTGTCCAATTCCGAATGGTTTCCAAGACGAGAGCTATTTGAATGATAAGAAAGAGATAACACGTAACTGTTTCTAAAACTTATTGGCTATGTTACACATTTCTTTTAAAAAATTAAAAATTAAACAATGCATTTCTCTTGTGAGAACGACGTTCCTTGATCCAAAAGCATCCATTATGTGAGAGATCAATTCATCTCGTGTATTCACACACTAGATCTGTAGACTTCATTCTTCATCCAACCCCATAAACAGAAATCCAAACAGGGTTAGGTCTGGAGATCTTGGCACCATGCGATGGAAGAGAAGGATAAGAACGTCCAGCAGGTACAGTGACAATTACGTGAATAATTTCAATTAAATCGGAAAGTATTCGGAATAAGACATTCGTTCATATGAACTTTTTTGCTTAACTATCATCTCCCAAAATATTGACCTTTGCTCCTGGGACACCCTGTATAAACACTATAAAAGATATTAATCTTTGTAAGTAGTGTAATGCAATAAAAAGGAAGATTTCAATATTTTTTTTTTTTTGCAAAATGTTTCTGCAGGGATATGCTAGACTGTAATTTCAAAATCAATGAAATTTAGCTGCACTAAAAAAAGGGGAAAAAAATATGAAAATCAAAACAACAATTCTTAATTCAAACGATAAACTTTAATTTACAACAACTTTTTAAACAATGGAATGTTACAAAAAAATATATGGTGAAATATTTTTACAGTAAAAGTGAATTGATTGTGCAAAATAAATATATAATGTGCATAATGATTAAAAAAAATATGAAATTTCTGACAATATTTACACAGTATGAGAAAATTGATATGAACTTGATGATAATGATTATGTTCTCATTTATAAGAGAATGAAAAATAAATAAAATTTACCGAACTGTTTAATATCACAAATGCAAGAATGGTCATTTCAAAAAATTATCATTTAAAATATTTTTGATTTATAAATGTCATCTCTTAGCACCTTCAATCTAATTTAAATTTTAGTGCTTTGGGAAGGGAGGGGGTTCTGAAATGTTTCTAGCAGGTAAGTACTTTTAGTGTTAAGGCATTTATTAAGTTAACTAATCCATTTCTTTACAAACTCCATTTACCTATTCAATAAAAAAAAAACTGTGCTCTTCTACTATCTTATGTTGAATCGATTCTTACCATTTAATCTATTTTAGATTTAATAAAATGATGCAACATCAAAATTTGTGCTATGCCCCAAGAAACTGAGGGGAACAAAGTTTACCAGCAAATAATGTTGACCTCATTTCACTATTCTATGGAAATCGTAACAGTCTGAAGATTGTAGCCAATTGGATCTCGCTGGTTTTTTTAACATTGAAAAATCATACATACTGCCCTGCTTACTATCCAAACTGCAAGAACTGAATTGCAGCAAGCAGATGAATAATTATTCAAGTTTTAATGAAGTGATTGATTAGTTTCTTTGAGATTCTAGGCATCTTTGTCTCCAATGAAAATAGAAAATAACCGGATTTGGGATTTTCAGAAAAAAGGGGGGGGGTGGAACAGGTTCCTCCATTTTTAACATTCCAGATTCAAATCCTGGACCTGAGTGCCATCATCCATTTTTAAATTGTTTTTTTTTTTTTTTTTTTTTTTTTTTCCACGCTCTTAAGATGTTTACAACTTTTTTTAATATTTTCCTTAATTTTTAAAATGGGGAGGGGGAACAAGATATACAGTGAAATCAAACTGACAACAACAGGATGTGATTAGTGACTAACTACTGAAAGTTGTTGTATTGTAGTAGTTTTACTGCATGTGCAATATTACTAATTCAGGTCATAACATGTGTAACAACAAATAAAACGAAGTAAGTATTCGAAACAGAATATTTTCATCAAGAGCATATTACTAAGTAACTGGAATTTGTGTATGTTGATCAAAATGTGATGTTTAAAGAAAAAAGAAATAGTTTGCTTGCTTCAAGGCAAAAATGAAATTCCAAAGCAAATATTTTGACAGTTAAGGAAAGAAGTAGCCAACCGTTTCGGAAAGAGTTACAGAAAATTCATTTTGAACACTTAGAATACTAATTTTTCCAGAAACTACGAGAAATCTCAAGAATTCTTCCTGAAACTGTTTGTATTCCTTTCTTCCTTTGCTGTAATTATAAATATTTCTTTGAATTTCTGAGGAACATAGTAAATTGTCATTACAAGAAGCTTTTCATTAGGTTGGAATTATATTGTGATTGAGCATTAAATCACAAATGTACAAATATATATTTTTTTTTAAAGAAAACCCTTGTAAATGATTTGGACGGAATTTGCTCTCAGAGCGATTTCTTTGTCTTACCTATTCTTTGGTTTTAATTCCGACTTCTTTTCTTTTTTCTGTCAGGAATGTGAATTCTGTAGCAAGCCACTATTGTTTGAGAAGTACGAAGCCCGTTTTCGTCTTCCGTGCGGAAATGATGTCAACTGTCCCCAGTTGGCTGCTGCTGCATAACTAGAGAAAACAAGACGCACACAATCCATCACGTGCAATTAATGGAATTGGTCACCATATTATGGGCTAAAGGGAATCTGTTCACTTTGGAATTAATTTATTTTAAATAGCTATTAAATTATGTAAATAAATTATGCATCTTTGCATAGTTTGTAAATATTCAATCCAAATCATGTAAATGCAGAATTTTAAAAAGAGAAAATTGGGTTTAAGAAATAAATCTGTTAACTATTTTCATTGACTTGCTTTGATGAATGCCCCCAAAAATAAATTTCAAAATCAATAAACACTAACAAACCTTTTAATACAAGACAACATTGAAAGCTTTTTTTTTTTTTTTTGAAATATACCGTATATGCTCCAATAGAGGCCCCCGGCATTTATTTGCAAAACTAGCCTCGGCTCCCGGTGCTTAATAGAGACTGGCTGCTAGTAAAAGCCAGCCATTATTAACAAAAACCTTCAGAACGCAATATTTTTACACACAAATATCGGCTAATATTACAAACAACTACTTTATTTTCCGCTTTCTGCTTGCGCCTTTGTTCACTTTCGCAGACACAAGATTATCATATTGTTTCTTCCACGATCAACACCGTAATGACAAGGGGACGCCTCACCGGAAGTTTTTCGCATCTTCCACCACGCGAATCTTAAAGGCAATGTCAAATGACAGTTTCGGCGGCTTTTTGTAAGGCAATGTACCGTAAGGTATTACGCACAACCAGTGGTGTACCAAGGGGGGTGGGGCTGTCCGCCCCGGGCCCCCATCAGCCAGCCTAGGGGGGCCCCACCAAGCAGTTTATTTCCTTTTTTTTTGGTTGTAAAAGCAAGACTAGGGGGCCCCCCTCCACACAAGATTTCCTTTTTTTTTTTTTGTTGTAAAAGCAAGTCTAGGGGGCCCCATCTACAACTCCCGCCCCGGGTCCCCAAAGGCGTTGGTACTGCGCACAACTATAAAGATACGGGCACTTACACTAGTACCGGTAGGCAAATATCAAAGACCCGGCTACTATTTGACCGTGTCCCATCTGCAGCCCGGCACTTATTAGAGCATATACGGTAGCTGATATCCTATTTTTGATCTTAGGGTTGCTAATTTATGATGGGGGGGGGGGGGGAAATCATAAATTTTCTTATCGCTACCAAAATAAACAAGGAAAACTTGCTTTAAAAAATTAATATTCTCAGCAGTCAGCAATAATTTTTGAATTGTTATTCTACAATTGAAAATGTGAATAGATTCAAAACGCAAATTTCCCTTCATCATTTTCTCAAAAAGATGAAAGGACTGGAATAATTTGTCAGACTTTCTGAACTTTGCCATATGGATTTCTTTTCTTAACAAAACTCAGTGGTCAGAAGCTTTCAGAGTAATAAGAAGTTTTTGTTAACTAAATAAATTATTAAAGTGAGCACGAAGAAGTTTCTATAATTTCATTTATCCAGTAAAGACCAGCAATTCATTCTTTCCACAAGTGCTTTAGGAAAGGGTGTACAGCTGGTAAAACTCCCCGATAACTTGACAAAAATAAAATTAAAAAAGTTAATTATGAATCACTCGTGTAGTTTTTAAATGTGTTAACAATTAAAAATTATACTACAACTGCTATCCAATACTTTTGTAATAGTTTTTCTATAAATGATCTACAAGTAGTTGCTATTATGAGAATATTAGTGAAGGAAACAATTGAAGAGATTGCACCTGCAATGAAGACATGGAAAAAAATATCATCCGAGCAGAAAAGAAATTTAAAAACTACAACATTTAGACAAATGTCATGCTGCAAAGTGAGTCTGGCAGCCCAGTGCTTTAAACATTGAATTGCGGACTAGAAGAGCAGGGTTCAAATTCTTGGAGTTGGCTCGGGATTTTTTCCCATGACTATTTCTCTTTCAGATGGCTCTTAGATTTCACCCAGCTGTCAAATGGATATTGGCTTTCTTAGACTGGAGTTAAAAGTCATCAGACTGAGCATCTGACCTTCAAACCTCTCTGTGTTTCCTATAGTGGAACTATAATGCAAAAAGATTCAACTATAAAAAGCATACACTGGATCCCATCCGATACTGAGATTCCGAGAATGAAGTGCACAGAAAAGGGGTACAAGCTTGAATTTGCAGAAAATGAAAAACTTATCATCAAAGAATTGTACCCTCCTTAACAAAGATGATATGAAAACAACAGAAATCCCGTTTCACTATCCATGATATAGAAGGCAATTACCAGGTCAACAAAGAAGATTAGGGACCATTGTCCAGATTCAGAACTACGCTGAGAAGGAAAAATCTTTCTAGATTGCCCCAAATATCTAACTGTTTAAAAAGCTAACTCAAGATTTAATTACCTGCAAACAAGCAACTAATGAACCTTATCAGGAACCCTATAAAAATATTCAAGCAACTGAAAGAAAATAAGATCGAAGGATAAGTCATACAACATAACTTGAACTTTGTTTTTCACAATGTACTATACAAGAAAAAACAAAACAAAAACATTTTAACCTCTTCATTTTGGAGTGCGCATTTGGTTCAGTGTCTGTAAGTAAAATATATTTTCACAAATATGTATGAAATTAATTGTCTTACAGAGGTTAAAGTGCTTCCACAATTCAGTCATTCCCAATAACTTGAATGTTGGGACCACCTTTAACCTTCAGGAAAGAAGCAGGATGGATGGACTCTAGGGTCTGTCTGGAGGAGAATTCTGTACAGAAAAAATCCCATCCAAGGATTGAAATCGACTCCTTCAGCCCTAAGTAAAGCGCATTACCACTTGACTACTTTCAATGCAAAAAAAAAAAAATCAGAAAAACTGAACAACAAAGACAACAAAAATAAATGAAAACACTTTTTATTGAGCTTTAGAAGTATGAACTTTTACTTGATTTTCAGTTGCTTTCTCAAGCCAAATTTAAGCTTCTAATTAGAAGGAACATATTACTCAGCAAAATTTATGAGCACAGATATTGAACCTTGCAGAACAAGATTGAATTGAATGAAGGAGAGAGAGAGTGAAGTTACTTAACCCTGTTTCAGGTAAAGAAAAACATCTGGTCCAAAGCATTGGACTACCACCCAACATAAACCATTGAGCAGGAAATGCTGGGAGCCTCACCTCCTGTGACTCACATTGGCCTGTAGGAGGAAATCTTCACTTAATTTTGCATTTAAAATTGGTAAGCTTAGCTTTGAAATGCTTACCCATATACAAAAAATAGATGTATTTCCCCTTAAAAGTTGAGCATCGATTTTTTTATTTATTTTACAATTTACCATTATTTTCTTACTAACAAAAAAAAAAAAAAACCTCAGCAAATTTAGATATGTTAACATTTACTGTTTCTGGGGTCAGTGCATATATCCACTATCTTTTCTTATTAATAATTTGGTCTGGTTTTAAGTTTCCTCTCTTCTAACATTTTTTCATTGTCCAAAATTGTGTGTAACCAATCTTTAACAACCAAAGCGACAGTATTTTGTCTTCATCTGACCTATATTTACAAGATCTCCAGATTAACCCACATCTTATTTTTAGATAATTGCATTGACTATTCTTAACAAGATAATAAGAGCCCTCACTTTGTGAATTTAATAACAAAAAATAATCATCGAATTAATAGTATTCTATTATAATTACATTGCAATATGGTGAATCTGGGTGACCGGAAGCCAAGCACTGCGACCAGAGATCTATTATACTAACCCAAGGAAGTAAAGACAGATGGAGAGAAAGAATGGTGGGAGAAGTGCAAGAGAACCCTGAGAAAACCTGCCCAGCGCAGACTGTCCATCATGAAACCCACTTGAGAACCCAACCACGGTATTTAGAGGTGAGAGGCCAATGTCATAGCGACAACGCCAACAGCACAGCCTACATTGCAAGTTTATAATAATAGTTCTCTCTTTATTACTTCTTCTCTACATTCTGTCCAGTAATTTACATCATAAGCTTTTTCTAACCATTTACAAGTATACCTTTCTGGGCTCTTTTTATTATCTCTTTAAAACAAATAACTGGATATGTAACACGTGGATATTGCATTACTTTTTTGATATACTGAAAAGCTATTTTTAAACCATCATCGAAGGTTGTGTTGCATCCCCACTATTATTCAACACTGTGGTTGATGCTATAATGAGAAAGGCCTTAAAATGGAAGATGTGGAGTCAAATTTGGAGAAGACCAATTTGTCACAGACCTCATGTTTGCTGATGATAGTGTAATATTCTCAACTAGTGAAGCAGATGCCACAGAAATACTATCCAGCATAAAAAACACAGCCAGTTCATACGGTTTAACTATCAATATTGAAAATATTAAAGTACTAACATCAGATGGTTACCCTGTGTCAGTTCATTTTGATGGAAACCAGATTGAACAAGTCCAATCATTCACATACTTAGGCTCAATAGTACATGAAAAGAAAATTGCTGCAACAACTGATATAAGAAGCCGCATAGGAAAGGCAGCAGCGGCCTTTGGACAGTTAACATGGTGCTTCTAGCGAAAGTAGAATGTCAGCATCAGTACTAAAATGCGCATGTACAAATCACTAATTCTATCAGTACTTCTGTACGGCGCAGAAACGTGGGCTATGTTAAAGAGTGATATTAATAGGCTGGAAGTGTTTCAAATGCGCTGTTTACAATGAATACTGGGTATCTCACTATGCAACAAAGTCAGAAATTTGACTTAAATTTCAAACCACCAACTTTAATGGAAGAGATACAAAAACGCAGGATGAGATGGTTTGGACATGTGTGCAGGATGAATACAAACCGCCTACCACACAAACTACTCTGGACACCACGACCCACTGATTGGAAGGTCCAAAAATCTGCACCCAAGAAAACATGGCTCACACATGTGACAGAAGATCTGGCTAAGCTTAGACTATATCTGAAGGATGGAAAAGAACTGGCATTTGACAGAGTAAAGTGGAAAAATGTAACACAAGGTGTTGGACAAGCCATAACACGTACAACAGCGTACTGGCTCCGTGGCAATCCGGATCAAGACGCGTGTTAAACGACTCAAAGAAGAAGAAGAAGAAACCATCAATTTCTAAAGAGTGTATACCCTGGTGTTGATCTACCCCCCAAAGCAGAACATCAAGCGACGGCATGACATTGTCGCAGAACAAAAATGAGGGCTACAGAAAGATATCGTATAGAATGAGCGTTTTTTGCGGGGCATAAAACGAAAATTTAAAATAAACATAAATATAAAAACAAAGAATTGATCATGTATAAATTGCTTACTTATGTACTTATAAAACCTCTATGATTAATTTATTACTAAAACGCCCGCACCCACAGAAAGTTTTTCGTCTTAGTATCAACCGTTGCAGAAAGATAAAAAACATTCTGCCTTAGGGGATCTACCTAAATCAAATGTAATCTTAATAAACAAGAAAGTGATATTATTGACCTCATTTTTAATTCCCTATCAGTTTAGATCCATACTGTATAGTAGTACATTTTTAAATTTTAGCTTATTCCAGTCTCTTTTAAATTTTGACCTTCATCATAATTTAATTATTTCACCAGTTCCCATTTGACCCTTTTGAATCCGAATCCGAATGTTTTATTATATCCCGTAAGTCTGGATTATTTTTGCTAAACAATCCATTAATATTCCAAGATAAAGTTTGTAACACCATGGCCTTTCCTGCATCATTATCCTCATGTTGAGTTATTACATTTTTAGTTTTAATTCTTTGAGGAAACTCAACTTCTACATTTTCATCATTTGTTATAACATTTAGCTTTAACTTCCTCTTCTCTTACTTACAAATAGAAGGATTCTTAGTTATAAACTTCTTTTTTTTTTCTCTCTCTCTCTTTGCTGTGCCTTTCGTGGGACCAATCTTTCCATTTATATTCAATTTGTCAAACATCACAGAGACTGTTCCCATCCTTCTTTCATAATCAAATAGTTTTTTCCTTGATTATGCAGAAGAAAACCAAGAAGAAACAAGATCACTCTCTTCTCTTCTATATCTTATCTTTTTCTTCCCAGTCAAAAAATTTAACAATAATTGACCTATTTTCTTCTCTTGTATCAAATTTTCCTCTTCATTTAGGCCTATTTATGACTATTATTACATTTTCCTCATCACTGTTATTTCTTCTCATTCTCTATTTATTGCAGATCTGTCTAAAGTTTAACTGGGAAAAAATATTTCAAATTCTTTATCAGATATTTCTTCTGGTTGTATCATGTATTTATCTAAATTTAGACTACTTGTACTAGCTGACCTCACCCTCCGAATCTGTTGTGCTTCTAGAAAACTCATCCATTTAATTAATTAACCACTCCAGCAACTAATATTTTTTCAAGTTAACTTTTAGTCTACTCGCATCTATTGTTTCTTAAGTCAATGGGAATCTTTCAATTCATTCAACATGGGAACTGTAATCCTTCAATTTATTTTCTGTTATAATCACCTATATATACGAGGGTCGATTCGTAAGCCATGGTAACTATTTTTTATCTGCCAAACATGCGGTGACACTGCAATTGTAGAAAATACCTTTGAAAGCCTCTTTGATGTTCTTTGATTGTCACCACTGATGTGGTCTGGGTCAGTGGAGAAACCGTCATAGGGGCAAGTGGAAAATACATATTTGGAAATCGTTTAATAAGGCAATGTAGAGTAGCCAAGGAAGAAAAAGGAACACAGGAATACTCAATAAATATAGCTAACACCCTTCAAATAATCTCCAAGGTTGTTTACCGTATATTGCCAGCATTTCAGAAGAGGGAGAATATCATTGACTGCATGTGGATCATTAAAGTGTTGAACCTAGAGCCGAAATGCCGTCAAAATTTCATCTTTGTTCGCAAATCAAAGTCATATGGACTCAGGTCTGGTGAATACAGAGGGTGTTCCAAGGCTTCACACCCCATCGACATAAAGTCTGTGCAGGAGCTGCCATGAGGCGTTTTCGTGATGGTAATGGACAGCAGTTCCTAAATGCTGGCAATGGACGGTGGACAATCTTGGAGATTACTTGGGGGGTATTAGCAATGTGTATTGAGCATTCCTGTATTCCTTTGGTGGCTACACTGCCCTGCCTTATTAAATGATGATTTTCAAATACGTGTTTTTCACTTACCCAGACCACATCAGTGGTGCCAATCAGAAGAACATCAACAGGCTTGCAGACATTTATTCAAGAATTGCAGTGTTACCGCATGTTTGACAAATAAAAATAGTTGCCAAGACTTATGAATCAACCCCCAGAGTTCTGTCAGTTTTTCTTTTTGTTTTGTTCAATGGATTTATAAAACAGAATAGTTTACTCACTGATTAACATTAATCACCAATCCAAGGCTTCTTTTTCCCTATAACCAGAGTTGCTGGCATTAAGTAATAAATAACTTAAATAGAATCCACTTCAATTAATCTTCTATCTCTTCAGAAGGGGGTATTAACTCTTCAACAGTTTATAACATTGAGTATCCATAGTTCATGTACTAAAATATTCCTACATCCATTCAGACGGAAGCCCCACCTCAATAGTGTCATTATAAAAATTGAATGACTATTTTTTGAACATCAATTTTTGTTTGGTTTTCACAATGAAGGACAATTTCAGTTACTGAAAACAAAAAAGTGGCTTATTGTCAAGTAAATGCAATACTTTACATCTTATTTCCAAAACTAATATTTTCTTTTTACTATGAAATATGAACGTCTGCCTTCCGTTAATATATGGTAAACTTTATGGTTAAAAGACACATACCTGCTGAGTAAAAGGGTTTTGAAGGTCCAAACAAAATGTTCATAAGTTACTGATTAGCTGCTTAAAAATTATCTTCCCCCATCCCTTCTAAATAACCCAATTCCTCTTCTGGAATTTACAAAAAATATAGTATTAATGAATAATAATAAAAAAAAAACTAATATTTTTAAGATCTGGTTTTCATATATTACCTTACGGATCAGCTGCTGAAGCTGGATTACCTTGGGCTGCTCCACTGGGTTCACGACAAAAGGGACAGTGGCCCAACTGAAGCAACTGCAACTCAAAGTCTTCTGTATGAAACAACTGAAACAAAAAACAATTACAATGTAAACATACAACTGAGGTTATTTGGTTTTTATGTCAATGCACATCAGTGTATTCAATAACTATATGACTTTGAGTCAACTATTATTCAAACTTCACTTGTTGATTAAGTTAGTTTTTCTTAAATACTACTGAAATCTATTACGTAGTTAGTCATTGACAAAACCAATACTAATTCTATCAGAAAGGGAAAAAAATCTAGTTAATAGCTGCCAAACATAGTAAAAATTTATTAAATTTATTTATCAGAATCCTGAATTCAAGAGAATATTATAAAAACATTAACAAGTATTTCTCACTTCAAAATTATTCTGTTCTAGATATTTTACAAGTCATTTTGAGGAAATATCTAAGTAGCTGTGCTAATTTGTTTACTTCAACAAATACAGCCTTATTATTCATTGTTAAATCTAATTGCTTACAACAAAAAACAAAATTAAGAAAGTTTTAATCAAAAATTAGAGGAATAAAACCACATTTCCTTGAAGCAACAAGCTTATATATACATAAAAATTCAGTTTTAGTCTTCTGATTAGTAATCAGAAGACTAATATTCCCGTTTTGTCTGTCCTTCTATGGACAGGTATCAATAGCAACAATTGTGCCATTTGCATTTCCAACAATCACATTTATAATACGGCTCAGCAACAATCACATTTATAATAAGGAAATTAAAGCAATATCAATTGAATGAGTGAGTTGAAAAAAGTACATATTCCTAAAATTTGACAAACTAAACTGAGATAGCCATTTTCTTCTTTGCACGTATATATACCAGGGTGTCTACAAAATCTGAATAAAAAAATTCCCTGATTTTTCCCTGATTTCACGAACAATTTCTTAAAAATTCCCTGATCATAAGAGAAAAATTCCCTGATTTTAACTACTTGGTAACTATTTACTATTTTATCTAAGTATAATAAAAGAATAAGCAAAAAATTTTATAAAAACAGTAATGATGAAATACTTAAAAAAAGAAGAGAGAAATAAAAAATTATAAATTAATGAGTTTACAATATCTTACCTTTTAAAAGATTTATTGCAACAATATACACAAAATTAAACTCAACTGAATTCAAGATTCATTGTAATGTACAGCATGATACTGGGTATTTAAATTTTTGAAAGCTTTATCGCAGCAATTTCATTTTCAATCATTTCAGATTCCTTTTGTGCTGCTTCTAAGATTTTAATTTTTTTGTCATTAAGCCTTTTCAGTTCAATTTCAGCCTCTCTTTTTCTTTTAACAGCTACTGCCAATTCTTGCTTTTCTTTCTTTTTTTGTTCCATTGCCTCGGAATACTTAGCTCTTGCATTTCTTACATCAAGGACCATCTTCTTAGTAATTTCAATGTTATTTATGCCACATTTATTGTCCAAAGGTGGCATAAATAACATTTATACACTATGATATACACTATCATAAATGGATCTTCTGGCAATGATAGTTTCTTCTTTGATATTCTGCTCTAAAGTATCTTTGTTTATAGAAAAACCTTTTTCTAAGCTTGCATTGCCATGCGACAATACCATGACTAACTGTATCACTGTCATAGCTTCAGGTGCTCCATTTTCTTCAGCAGATATCAAACTACAGAAATTATCAATACGTGCAGTCGATCTTTTATACATCTTTAACTTTGAGATATTTTCTGGCTGTGAACATATTTGTTTTAATTGATTCTTAGCTTTCTCAGCTAAAGTGCATGATATCCAGTTTTTTTCCGAAAGAATTACCAACAGACTTGATAATCTACATGAAAATATATTTTCATTTATTGCTATTTTAGGTTCAAAACAGGACACTGCTTTAGTCAGCTTGTAAATAAGGGGAGATTTACTTTGGAATTTCAGTAAACATTGAATCAATAAGCGTCTACAGTCAACTTTAAATTCAGCTATTTGCAAATCAGATACTTTCGCGTTTTTCAAATTGCTTTGAGCAGATAAACCAATATCTATTTGTTTAACTGGCAGAAAATTTGATTTGTCCTCCAAGTCTATGCTTGTAATATTTTTGCTTAATGCCTCTTTTTTTAAGAAAGCGCTGCATGAATTTTAGTGACAAATTACTATGGGTTTTTTGCTACTGGTTCTTTGCTACTGAAAATCAAGCAAAATGTAGAGCAAACAATAAACAAGCTGCAACAGAAATAACTTCGTGAAATGTCCGAGAATACAAACAATCTACCCACCGATTGGCCTTTCAGATAAGTTGCATTCCTCGTAGTAAGTTTCGGTTTCAGTTTCAGTGGCGGGAATATAGTACAGGATATGAGGTCACTATTCAACACCATTAGAACGGCCGGCGGGAAAGAGGGAATCGACGTGACGCGTGACCTTGAATGCTCCCTTAAGATAAAAGCTCGCGCTTGGCAAAAGATCATAAATTTCCCTGATTTTAAGTAATAATTGCGAAATTCCCTGATAATTCCCTGATTTTTTCCAGAATAACAAAATTCCCTGATAATTCCCTGATTCCCTGATTTCCCTGATTCTGTAGACACTCTGATATACCCTTTGAATAGAAAGAGTAACCTATTTCTCAATTTTAAGTCTGCTTACCAGAGCCATGTAAAAGTGATCGAGTTGAAGGAGGGACATAAGCTGCGTCAGTACCAGTGGCGCCTGCTGCAGCGCTAGTGCTCAATAAGATGTTGTTGTGGTGTTTGATTGAATATAAAAAGCTATATGTATATATATTTACAAAGCACAATGCATGGTGTGATGTAATGTTACATTATGTAACATAATATACGCAAAAAAAAGAAGTTTTATGAGTTTTGTTTCTCATTTTTAAAACATTGAGTTGAAAAAGGAATTTATTCCTCAACACATTTACATAGTTTTATGCTATAAAAAGTTATATATCTGTATATTTGCAAAGCAAAATACATGGTGTGAATATACACAAAAAAGAACTTTTATGAGATTTTTTTCTCATTTTTAAAACATTGAGTTGAAAAAGGAACATATTCCATAACATATTTACATAGTTTTATGCTATAAAAAATTATATATCTACATATTTACAAAGCACAATGAGTTCGCTTCACATAAAGGTATAAATCGATAATAGAAAATTTTTTTGTAAAAAAATTAGTTTTCTTAAAAAACAGCTTTTTTTAGTTTTCCAAAAGTTTACATTTTTGGAATATGTACTTTTTTCACCTCACTCATTCAATTATATTTTCTTATACTATCAGAAGACGCTGCGAAGCATTGCGATTGGTTTACTAATCCCTATCCCTAACTTGTTTGCATTTGAATCTGCAAATTAGACAAAATATACCATTTTACAATATAATACACATATACAATTTTACTAATTAAAATCTTCATTTTTTTTTTTTTATATAATGCAGATTTCTCTTATTTTGTTGCATTCTAAGTAGAAATTTCAAACCAAAGTTGTTAATATTCCTATAATTCTCTAGAATACCTGTTATACAGAATTGTTAATAAGAAGTATTTGCGTGAGCATCAATTATTCTGGTACTGACCTAAAGATACAACTGTCCATTTGCTGAGTTTTAATTTCTAATGTAAAACCTCAAAAACTTCCTTCAAACAATTACAACTTTCTGAAATATTTGATTATGTTTCTGTTTAAATAAATAAAAATAATTAATAATAATGTTAATATAAATAAACAGGGATTATTTATTTATTTATTTGACAAGTAATTGTTGAAATTATTAAATTCCCATGAGGAATGGATAATAATAAGAACTAGTTGACCCAATGCGAATAATTCGCATAAAAAAAACCACCATTGAGAAATAATAAACAAATCCAACAGCTGTCGTACATATTAGTTAAACACATTGTCAATAGATGGCACCTTCTCTATTTTTATAAAAAAGTTGACCCGTGGGAATAATTCGCATGGTATCTTGATCAGTCACCGAATGGTGGAAATAAATAAATGAGCAGATTGTCAATAGTGGCGCCGTCTACATTTTTATGAAAAGATTTTTAAAATAAAGTTTTTTAACGAAAACATTAATTTTTAGCAATTTGTTTATTTTTCGTTATTAGCGGTGAACGTAATTTTCAAAATGATATCTCAGTCATTGATTTTGATGAAGTAAGAGAAATAAAAAAAACCACCTTTGAGAAATAATGTATCGGAAGTTGACAAATTTTTATATTTTTTATTGTAATAAATCGTATATTTTTATTAAAATAAAAATCTTTGTTTGTTTTTTTATCTGTTCTTATTAAATAAACGATGAAATATCACTTTAAAGTGCATTTTTATTCAAAAAAGGACATATTTGAAGTTTACAACGCTATAACATCATTTGAAATGTTGTTTTGCTTTCAAAAGATAAGTCGCTTCTGTTAAAGCATGTCTACATTTTTATAAAAAGTTTTTTAAAATAAAGTTTTTTAACAAAAACATTAATTTTTAGCAATTTGTTTATTTTTCGTCATTAGCGGGGAATGTAATCTTCAAAACGATGTCTCAATCATTGATTTTGATGAAGTATTAAGAGAGATATGGCGTACCGACACAAACACACCTTTGAGAAATAATATATAAGGATAACAATAATAAAATTAGTATTAATAAAATTTCAGGACCTGTATTAGTTTCTCTGCTTTGCTGACACTGCCATAATAAAAAGTATGCATTCCTTTTTGCTAGGATTAAACACTTTAGACCCTGAATAGCCTTTCTACAACTAATGTAATCTTTCTCTATTCCTGGTAAGCAAATGAGTGAGAAAGACTGTACTGTGCTTTATTTAATGTTCCAATTTAAATCACTAGAATATTTATATAACTTACCTTATTGCAAGTAGTACACTTTGTGATGGTGGTAACGTCTGGCATAAGGTTACAAAAATATTGGTATTTGAGTGGTGGAGACCATCGGCAAATAATTACATCTGAGGCTTTAATAGACTGCAGAATTTGTCGATTTACAACTACTGGAGAATATTCTTCACCACCCTGCTGAGAATAAAAATATAAGTGTTATTTTTTCAAGGGGTGAACAAAAGAATAAATAACTAACTAGTAATTCTAATCTTATCCTCCTCTTCTGTTTTACTACATTTTAATTACTAAAATGTTCATTTCTTTTTCAATAGTCTAATGGTTTTGCTTTTAATTAAATTGACATTCACTACATAGCTTTGAAAAGTCTTTATAATGGTGTTTAAGCAATCGGTGGAAATTCAACTGATAAGATTATTACAAACTAATACCTTGAAAATATATTATGGATTTACACAGCGTTTTTTATTGCTTTCATAGGCACACAAAGCAAATTTATCAGCCAACATAATGCTAAATATAATATACTTTTGAACAACTATTATTCATTCTAAATATAACTTGATATTTAATATAATAACTCATAGATAGCTACTTAAATTTACCTTCTTATATCAATATTTGTATATCTTTAACATACACACACACACACACACACAAAATTCTGAAATGGGAGAAACAGGAAATTCCATTCTTTCAAATGCTGTGAAATTTAGACAGTCTACTTTGTTCATTCTTTATGCTGTAATCCAGGTATGTGACAATTTTGTCAAAATTATAACAGTAAAACAATTAAAAAAAAACAACCTATAAACTCAGATACTCCAGCAACCTATAAACTCTCAGATACTCCAGATAATTGTTCACAAGTAAAATGTTTCATTTTGCTTTTGTTACAAAACAGCTCTGGTTTCTTAAAGGTGATCACAGGCAACATAAAAGTAATTGATCTTATTATGCATTTTTCGTGATGGTGGACGATCCGCGCTGGGCAGGTTTTCTCGGGGTTCTCCCGTTTCCCCTGCACTTCTCCCCCCATACTTTCTCAGTCTTTCTCTCCATCTGTCCATATTTCCGTGGGATAGTACAATAGACCTCTGGTCGCAGTGCTTGGCTTCTGCCACACACATTTACTATATACATAAATACATATTATGCATTTTATTGTAAGTCCATAAAGTTTTATTTCTTAAGGAAGTGTAATTTATTTAATTTCATTTGACAATATTACTTTAGCTATTCGTATGAAGTTCAATAGAAATCCATATTCGATAGAATTCTTCACAACAAATCCGTGCACGGAGGATTGTTTTTAAATTTTAAAAATTTTTTAACAAAGGGACACTTGATAAAGGGCCTTATCAAAGAAGGAAGGCCCGAAACGTAGTGAATACTTTTTAGGTAATTGTTTTTAATTTTTTAATTTTTAATGTTTTGTGCTTTTAGTAGTTGCAATAATAAAAAAATAAAGTAGCTGACCTAAAAACAAATACTTACTACAAATTGCATTAAGCATGCAGTGAAAGAATCCACACTTGCATCTAAGTCCAGTGTATCTTCAAGACGCATCGTCTGAACGCTTTGACATCGCAGTCAAGGAAAGTTTTAAAGTAAACAAAGCTAAGTAATGTCATTGTTGTAATAACAATTCAACAGTGGCACAAACTGTCTTAGTGTTCTTCAGATCAGATGCTAACCTTGAAAATATTAAACAAGACAAAGTAATACAACTGTTTATTCTGGCTACAAGCATCAAGGAACATTTTAAATGTTCGAGCCAATAAATACCTAACTTTCAATAAGTTAATCTCCTGCAAAAAAGTTAAATTCACATTTTCCAAAATTTTTCATCAAATTATATAGCTTTCAGAGACCTAGGTATAAGTCTTGCATCTAAGTATTTGTTGTATAATAACAAATGGAGGAAAGTATCCAAACAGAAACCAAATTTTCACAGAAACTGCGAAGTGAAATGCAGTTTCAACAAAGAGGAAAGCTAACAATTACAATCAAGTGCCCTCTAAGCCTAAGAACGCACTTGCATCTTTTGCAGCAAAAAAGGGGACAAAGTTCATTAGAGAAACCTCAGGTCTTTTACCACTGCAACGAAATCTATTCCTCTCAACGACAACAAGGGGGTCGTCACAATTGAAACAGTCATTAGATTGCTTCAGGCAGGCAATAAAAAGGGGAGATTCTTGCGGTTTTAGCCACCGGCTAAGCAACATCGCTTGCAAAATGCTTGAGTGCGGTCCTGGCCTTATTGTTCTCTTATAAAGTTCTCTTGATCAGAATGAGATAAATATGTCTGCAATTACTTGGCTTAATTTTGAAGATGAAGGTGAATTCTTCATCTGAAGATTAGAATAACCATGCTCAATATAATAAAACTATAAGGGTTTCAGTTTTTAAACAGCAATGGGTAGACCAAATTGTTTACCAAGTGACATCCTGGAACAACTGTTTCATGCTCTTTGGCGATCATCAGCCACGAGTAGCCACGAGTAAAACAACAAGATCTCCGTACTGAGGCTAATATGAATAATCGTCGGAAGCGCAGTGATGCCTCAAGAGAAAAAAAAATGAACAATAAAAAACTCACCCATTGTTGCTTAATAATAATTCAAATGCGCAGTTTTAATTTTTATGCTTTAAAAAAATTCATTGAGGCCAGTGAACGACTGGTACATGAATTTTCTCACAAATTTTTCATTAGTGAGTTTTTTATTGTTCATTTTTCTCTTGAGGCACCACTGCACTTCAGACGGTTTCAGTTTTTATTAGGTGAAAGTTGGACCCTTATCACACTTAACATTCATCAGAATATGCAAATAAAGAAATCAAACAAAGGAAGAAGATCTCAGAAAATATATTAAATCTATTAGATGATAACTGAGAAAAAGGAACAGCTGGAATTTAATATTGGAGCAGAACTTTGACAATTTAATTAGTGTAATACCATTACATCAATTCTAAATTTAGAATTGATGTAATGGTATTGCACTAATAAATTCAACAATAAATTCCAGCTGTTCATTTTTCTCAGTTATGCCAACGACAACTGTAATTAGTGTAAGAGCAAAAAAACTGGCCAAATCAAATTCTTCATGTTGCAGAAACAAAATACGCCCTTATTTTCCATAAGAGCTACAAAAAATTAAAAACTTAGAATCACGCATACAAGCATTACAGCTTATTAGCAAAACATAAAAAGAAAGAGTTAGCAAAGAATAAATTTGTAAAAGATAAGAGCATTATCTATAATTTCCAAGGTAAATATTAATAAAGGATATCCCCAGTTTCACTTTCGGTCCATTGGTCTACTGGTTTCCAGGTGGGTTCAGATTGAATCAATTGCAAGGCTTCTTCATCCGAAATATCTTCTTCCAGAAGAAACTGAACAACAGGTAGAACCTCTGTAATGAAAGGAATAGAATACATATGAACAAACGAAAAGAATTAAACCTTCTGAGAACATAGTCATCTGATAAGAGATGAAAAAAAAAATCCATTTTGTTAAAATACCAGTTTAACATTAATAACTAATACCATGCACAACAGTTAATAGTAATTATTCAATTTTTCATTTTGCTTTTTGTAGAAAGGGATTGAATTCTGCAGTGTACTTGCAAGATAAATGTAAAAGAGGTTTGATCTAATGATTACTGCATCTCTTACTACGCAACGTAGAGATAAACATAGTTATATCAAAAACACATACTTCTAATAAACATCATAACATCAACACATTGTAAGTTTATTTATCTTTTGATTGTTTGCTCATGTTTTGGTTTATATTATTGTTTTGTAGTTTGTAGTTTAACTTATTTGTTGTTTTTGGATGTTTTCACGTTTTGATTGTTTTTCATGTTTAAATTTGATTCTTTCTATCATATTGTTGATCTTTTTAGAAGGAGAAAAGTAGTTTTTCTCTTCTATGTAATATCCCTTGATTTTAAAAGAGAAACACGTTTGTCGTATGAACAATGTCCGACTTCCAAACAAAGCTTTAAGGAAAGAAAGACCAACCAGTTGGAAAACCCAGAGAAGTGCCCAAAAGAAAACTTGGATTGGAATCATCAAGGAAGACTTGAAGAGCCTTCACATACCAAGCCAAGCCGCAAATCGCCATGATTGCAGGAAGATCATATGCAAAGTTCAAAGTTCGAAGGCACCCACAGCAGCGTACTGGTTGAGAGGAAAACCCCCACCACCCGCCAGCTAGGGACAATGATGATGATGATCCCTTGATAAAGATTTTTGGATAAAAAATCGAAATATTGGGAGAAGAAATGTGTTGATGTTGTTGGATGTTTATTAGAAGTATGTGTTTTCTGATATTTGGAAGAGTTGTCTAATAGTTATATCAATCTTTGCACTTTTAAATTGATAGCCTCTTAAAATAAGTAGTTGTAGAGTTAAAACTGCATCATAATATTCAAATTTCTTCTTATCATATATTAAAAATGGACACAATAAAACTTACAACTTCTTTACTTCCCATTCTATATTTCGTCCTTACGATAGGACTTCCTCAGGAATCTTAAAATGTTACAAATTATAAAATAAAGAAGAAAATAAGACAGAGAAAACTTTCCTCTTCTTATTTAACAGAAAATATAATAACAAAGTAAACTGTAACAATTATACCATATCATTTTACAAATCGTTTAAACAAACCCATCATATAACCAATTCTTTTCAATAATTGTTTAGTATTAATACCATAAAACAATTACAAATTAAACCAAACAATTACAAAATAACTTTAACAGACATGTTGATGTGATAATTAATTTTCATTTCAATATTAAAAAAAAATATTAGGAAGAAAGACAGTCAATTAGACAGGATGGGTATTATTTATGCATTAAAATGCAGAGATTGTGGGGAGATATACATAGGAAGTACGGGCCGAACGGTAAGAGAGAGGGTAAAAGAACACACGACAGCGTGTGAAAACAGAAATGTAAACATATCGGAATGGGCTAGACATTGTGTAACCAAAGGCCACTGCCCTGACCCTATCGTATATAATGTGTTCTGTGTAAAAGATGAAAATAAACGGTACAAGTTAGAATCCTGTCTAATTAACAGCTGTATCTGTATGAATAAAGACAGGTCGCTCAAAGTGAACGATATATCTTTAAGTTTATTCAAGAAGTCTCTGAGCAAAAACAGAAAAGTAAAAAAATTTTTAATATTGAAATGAAAATTAATTATCACATCAACATGTCTGTTAAAGTTATTCTGTAATTGTTTGGTTTAATTTTATGGTATTAATACTAAACAATTATTGAAAAGAATTGGTTATATGATGGGTTTGTTTAAACGATTTGTAAAATGATATGATATAATTGTTACAGTTTACTTTGTTATTATATTTTCTGTTAAATAAGAAGAGGAAAGTTTTCTCTGTCTTATTTTCTTCTTTATTTTATAATTTGTAACATTTTAAGATTCCTGAGGAAGTCCTATCATAAGGACGAAATATAGAATGGGAAGTAAAGAAGTTGTAAGTTTTATTGTGTCCATTTTTAAGTAGTTGTAGAATTGAGACATTTAAGTACTTGTAAATAAATTAGAAAACCATATTGATGTTGACACATACTGACTGACGATTAAGGGGATAAAAGCCAAAACAGTCAATGTAAGTTGCCAGTTAGAATTAAATGCAAAAAAAGTCACTCAAAGGCTTACAATGCTTAGAATTTAATGCTGGATGGATGTTACTCAGTGTGAGCTTTCTGTTTGTTTCGGTACAATGTGGATTGAGGAGCCTAAAAGTCAAAAACCACTTTTACACTAGCCTCTTTTGAAAAGTGTGGTTTAACATCAACTGCATATCCTATGTTTAACAATAGCTTTATGTTAATCAGTGTCTGCTCTTAACTCATTCTGACTCAAACTGAGCCAACAGTTAAAGAGCCTGACGTAAAACCTCATTAAATGAACAGAAAAATTTATACAAAATCTCTTGGCTTTCAAAACTTGGCAAACCAACTTATTCTGATTTTTATATATAAATAAAATATATTTATGTTGCAATATTACTTATTTGTAAATTGTAAATAAATAGATAAACTGATAAAGAAATACATTTTTGAGGATGATGTACATATATATACATATTAAATTAGATACATTCCTGTGTCTCATAAAAATCCTCCACTCATATTACAAAATTTCATAATAATAAATAAAACAAACAAAAAAAAAAACCCTGCTAAATTTCAAAAAGGAAACCAAAATTCGCTATACATATCTTACCATAGGAAACCATAGCATGGACAAATGGCTGAGAACAATTGATACAACAGTTGCCTTTAGAATTCTGTAGTGGATTTGTAGTTGAGCAGCGATAACACAGAGGTAGGAGTTCCTAAAAGAGAGGGAAAACTTTCTTAATGAATCACAACTAAACCATTTATTATCTAATTTCTGACTTCACAAGTTTTATTGATTTTAACATGTGAATGTTCTATAATACTTAGTACAGTTCCATATTTAATTCTTGAAAACTCCACTTACTAATTGGACTGATTTTAATCCTTTTGTCGGATGCAATTCTGAAGTCTAAATTTTGAATACCTTGTCAATTTTATTATTTTACTCAATTTCTTCTTCATATCATTTTAAATTCAATCTCTTTTGATAAGAAGGAAAAATGTAAACTTTAAGTAGTAAAATAGATTTCTAAAATATTCTGTTTATATCTATTTGGTTCAATTATGAAAAACTTCATCAAGCATAGAAATTTACATTTTGTTCTTCGTAATATATTCTGTATTTTTTTTTATTATTATTTTAGTAATTTTTCAGTAAGCCTGGTAACCTAGTGGTACAGCACTTGAGTGATCCCTGCCAGAGATCGGGATTTTTCCATGCTGAATTCTTCTTCAGATAGGTTCTAAGGTCCACCCAACTCTCTCCAGAATGTACTGAAGAGGGGCAGGTGTCAACTGACCACATGACCTCAATCTAGTTCTGTGAGTCAGGAAATGTAGAGAGCCTTATCTCCAAGGGTCAATTAGGCTGTTAGTGGTACACTTTTAACTTTACTAATTTACAGAATATGTTTGGTTAAAAAAGTGCTCAAAATCTTGACTAACGAAGGGATATCTAGCTATCTTCGGAAGCACAGTTGAAAAAAAATAAAATTTTGAATAAGGAACACCCTCATACATTAATATTAAAAATGCCTCATTCATTAATATGGTACAGCTGATAGTAAAACTGCAAAGTTATTACTCGTCCAATGGTAACTGTTTACATATAGTCAATGACATGAGCAAGAAATATCAAGAGTAACTAATATGTATGATTTAACTAAAGAAAAATATCAAAATAATTTAATTTTGTAAGCAAAATCTTAAATTTTTAAGAGATTTTTCATTTCTTTTTTTTTACATATTTGAGAATTCTACGGCTTTTGAAAATTAATTAATTTTATTTACAAGAATTTTAAGAAAGGGTAGTTGTAAATTTCAATGTACATACTTCTCCATCATGAAAAGGCTTTGAGCGAATTGCTAGAGCTCCCAAATCTATCAGTTCCTGAAATCTTTGTGGAATTCGCAACTGCTGCAATTTGTCAAAGGCAAAACGTGCCAATTTATAAGCACCTAAGTTGCGGCTTTGTTTAGCCAAAGCATATAGAATTGCTCTGCAACTCGTTAAGGAAAAAGAATTTAATGTATTAGAGTAATTTACTGTTGATATAAATCAAAATGTGTAAATGCATTGCTTAACAATTTTTTTGAAAAAGAAAAGTTTAATAAATGGAGCTCGTCAGAAATGTTAAACATCTAATATTATTAACAAAATTGCAGACCAGCTGGCTTTTTGTTTCTTAAAACAACACAATATGCTATTTTACTTACAATGCTGGCAATAAATTTTGCTTCAAAATTTTCATTAAAAAAAAAACAATCAAATTTCAAAATCTTAATACAGATTTTTCCCCCCTTATTTCTATTGAGCAAGACAATTAAAAATCTAATCGAATTCAAACTGCTTTGTATAGCAGACAGAAAATTTGAGAATCAGAGGACTGTGAAAAGGATACACTTTAGAGATACAAGGTGGGACTCCATGAACCATTTCATGAAGAAGGTAACGGGAGATGTTGAAAAGGGTTTCAGGCATACAGGAAGTAAATGGTTCATCCTAAAAAGAAAAACAAACAAAAATTAAAACAATTTGCATTGTTCTGTAAAAACTAAACTAACAGATTGAGATATATAAGTTATTTTGAGCTAATTTGCATTCTTTAGCTAGGGATGCAAAATTGTATAATAAATAAACAATAGATTATAACTAAATCCTTGACACAAAACAATTTCCCAATTGTCAATCTAGTAGTTTTTTAAACCATTAGATTTCTACAGGGTTTTTATATCTTTTATTTATATATTTTAAAATCAAGGATAAGCCTACTAATGAAATTTTTATAATTTGTACATTACAATTTCCACTTTCAGAAATTTTTGTTAACATATAGTTTATTGCCATCTTCTTATTTGATTGATTCTTTATAGTGATAATTAAAAATTATATCTAATATCTATAATTAAAAATTTACTTATTTTATAGATAGGGAAATTCACAAATAAAAAGCACACTACTTACAATAAAGCGTTGTATTGTATGATAAGCATTATACATTTCAGCAAAGCGATAGTTTTCTTTAAATTTTTTGATCATTTCTGCTTCTTTATCAGGATTTTCTAAAAATAAATAAATGGGAGAAAAATTTATGAAAATATTTAAAATGAACTTGTTACTTATGAGAGAGCATTATATAATTGAGGGGCCCAGTGGAAAAGGGGCACATGCCACCTCTATAT
>JAFIDM010001028.1:14787947-14801922 GCA_023159025.1 Thereuonema tuberculata | reverse complement strand
GCTTTGTGTCATTCTATTGATAGATTATGTAAAGGCCTTTTCCTGAAGATGGTAATTGATGTTTAAGCTTCTGTCTTTCTTTCACATTCTCTTTGACTAGTTTCTATTGAATCTTACCTTTTCCTCCCTTCTGATATTCAATGACTAAAAATTGCAAATATTAATTAGTAAAACATATTTCTTTGAGTAAGAATCTTAACTATACCCATAGTTGACTCTCAGCAGTTATGGCATAAAGAGATTGCAAGGAGTGATAAAAAAAAAAAAAAATAGTATTGGATTTTGAATTTTCTTACTACTCGAAATGAGTAATTGCTAAGCTTTGTTAGGGACTAAGCTTTGTCTTCACTTCTATGAGCTACTGTAATGAAAAGAGAGAAAAAATAAAAAAAACTTGTTAAGTAAGTATTTTTAATTTTGTTTCATTGATACTTTAGAAATGATGACGTGTTACTCCACTTGAAGCACTAGAAATTATCATTTCATATCATACCACCTGAAGTAAATGAAGGTTCTTCATCATATGATCTAAAGAGTAAGATATGAGGAAACAATTTCAGAAAATTACGTGAATATGTCCTAGTAGACTGTTCAAATAAAAAGAAGTTGGATACTAAATAAGCACTAAAGTACTGAATAAGAAACTTCAACTATACCATATTGGAGTGTGTGTGTTTATATAAATATATATTCTTATCTTTAATGCCACTTGCATTGAACTTTTTTTAACTGTAGATAATGACCACTAAAAAAAAAGTATCTAGATAGTTTCAATGGCTATGAAATAAATTATATGTAAACGGTCCATACCTTGTCTTCAGTCCCTCTCTTTTATAATTTCTATTATTAAATATCTTCCACATCACACAAAGTAAATGGTGAAACTTTTACATTTATTCTATAAAGCAAATTTTCAAGGAGAATGGCCGTCTCCTCTTTTTCAAGCCTCTTTTTTTACATGGATGTTTAAGTAGTAATAAGAGTTATAATTACTGAATTAGATTGTTAAAAAACAATTAAAATAGATCTCTTTTGTTAATAGTTTTTTTTTTTGTTTTTTTTTTAACAACTGGTTGTTATGATGTAGTATTTCTAATATTGTTTTTAAAGAAGGTTTCAAGATGAAAATTGTTTTAAAAAAAGTGTTATTAATTGTTATTAACAAAGATTTAATATGATGTAACATGAAGTATTTCAAATATTTGTTGTTTTTTTTTTTTTAATTTCGCAACTTATTATTATTATGTAAAAAAAGAGGCTTGAAAAAGAGGAGACGGCCATTCTCATTGAAAATTTGCTTTATGGAATAAATGTAGAAGTTTTAACATTTATTTTGTGTGATGTGGAAGATATGAAATAAATTGTTGACATGATGGATGTTTTATAGAAGCTGATGCATTTTCAATGAGTTAGCTTCATTGAAGATTCACTTTTCCATTGAAAATTTTCTTTTATGAAAGACTAACCTACACAATATTTAAAAACACTACAGAACTATTCACAACAGGGATTCACAAATATTCACATATAAGTAAACATGGCATTAACTATATACTGAAGATACCTTTAGCAATGTCCAAACACTGTAATGCAAGCAGCCAGTAATAATAGCCAGCATCGTTGAATCTACTTTCATTAACAGCATTCGACGTCAGCTGACCTAAAACTTTCATTGCTTCCTCTTGCTTCCCTGCTTTTTGGAAAGCTGCAAGAAAAATTAATAATGAATTATAAAAGAATATCATCTTTGTATTTCAAAAACAGAAAATATTACATGTTTTTTTGAGGTATGTTCCATCTATAGAAGCATCATTGTTCTGATGACTTTGATTCCTCATAGAATTTAAAACTTCTAAAAGCTCCCTTTACAATCTCTCACAAGTATCTTTCCATCTGCAGGAATTGTTTCAACACTTACTTCTTCCAGATCCTTTTTAGCTAACCTCTCTTTTCCCTATAACTTTTAACCAACTGACTGCATGTTTTCAGATAGCCTCTAGTAAGTGATCTATTTGATTCTGTAGAGAATTCACATAAATGAGGAAAATATTGTTTTAGCAGTACTTATAAGAATATTCCAATGCACAGCTATCTTCAACAGGTGTCTTCCGATTCTATTTAATGAAAACAAGGTGTTAATGAGATATATTATGAGATGTGACTGATGATAATAAGCAGTGAGCTAGAGAGAAAATAAAGGGAACTTTCAGATGTTTAAAGTGAGGCATAGGAATATGCCAAACGAATTACCCTTTGGTTTAAGAAATACTCATATTTGCAGGGATATAAGATACATTCTTTTTTCCCTAAAACTTTATCTCCAAAAATGGATGCAGCTTATATGTCGAATGTGTATTTTTTTTGTTTTTTCCAATACAATAAAATTTTGCCCCCCAAAAAACCCCCTAAAATGGAGATGTCTCATACTAGATATCTACAAAGCTAATCAATGGCTCATAAATAAAAAACAAAATAGCGGTAAAAACACACTTCCGGAAATGATGAATAAATACTTTATTTATTCAACTTTAAGTCAAAGTGATATTTTTTACAAGCTAGAAATAATACATGAAAAAATCCTTTAAGTAATCAGGGCTATTTATCTTGCAATTCTCTAGTAAATATGAATTTCTGTGAATTTTCAGTTCACAATTAAATCAAAACTAATCATTGCAACTGCAGCAACGTAATACACAGAAACACAAAACTTCTATAAAAAGAAATTTGGATACATTATCTCTTGAGGCTTTATTTAACTTTTTTTTTTTCTTAACAAATTCCAAACAAAATAATAGAATGAATGAACAAATAGTCTCTAATTTAGATTCTCATGGACTGTGAAAAACTTTCATTGGCTGTCTTTCACTGTTTGCATGTCACAAAATATCACAAATAGCTGAACAAGTTTGTAATGAAACACTTTTGTAAGAACACATAATTAGATTACTTGAAATATCTTTCAATTAACATTTCCTTAACATTTTTAAAGTAATGTGTTTGTTCCATCATGGAATAATTAAAAACAAATAAATAAATAAATAAATAAATAAATAAATAAATAAATAAATAAATAAAAAACGTATATTTCGGCAGATAAGACGACCTTCAGATAAGACAAGGTGTAAATTTTCGTCAAATTTTTATAGTTTAAGCATATATCTGCCCTAAAAGAGGACCCCCAAACTATCAACGGCCTATGAATTCAGTTTAAATCAGCGATCATCATTTTGATAATAATACTGTATAGCGTATGCAGAATTATGTCCCAGTCGTAATTTTTCGAATGAACAAATTTTATTTTATTGCATCTGGCACCACTGATTTGCGATTGTTGCAAACATTCACACTGATTCGGGCTTATGGAGCTTCTCCAAAACGAAAGTGAGGATGTACTTGAGAAGCTATTTGTCTCAGATGATGAATTTGAGGATTTTGCAGGATTTTCAATACATTGATTTGAAGTGAGTGTTTTGTTTTATTTTATAATGATTTTAATTTATATAAATTTCAATCTTATTTTTTTTGTATCTGTCCTATAAGACGAACCCGGATTTTGGGGGCGTTTTTTAATGATTCAACTATCGTCTTATCTGCCGAAATATACGGTAAATAAATAAATAAATAAATAAATAAATAAATAAATAAATAAAACATGTTTTACTAAACTGAAGAAAGAATAAGTATCTAAAGATACTAGCTTCAGAAACTGAAGTTAAACTGAAAAAAAAAAAAAAAAATCCCATGATTTCAGGGCATATGGTTTGAAAATGTGATTGTATTAGACACATTTTTCACAATTTGATTGATTGAAATTATTTTTTTTTAGTTGCTATATCATGCTAATTGTTTTTAGATTTAAAACAGATAGTTAATTATTCTTTAAAATGCTGACTTCATTAAACATAATTATGAACCTAAATTCAGTTATTTTATTAGGCTGATTCAATTCTTGTTCTTTTCTGAACTCATTCTAAATCATCTTCTTCCCTTCAATACCTGATTTAAGTTCCTGACCTTGCCACTCATCCTCATCCACATTGAAATCCTTCCAGCTAATGCAAGGTCTTCCTATTTTCTTTCTTCTATCTGGTGACCAACTGAAAAGCTTTCTTTCTTCTAAGGTGGTTGTAACAGTGCAATCAGCATTTTCCCAAGTATTCCACAACAGAATCCTTTTTGGTTAACTTCATCTCTTAATATGTTATTTTCATATCTGTTGTAGCCTAGAGACATGACAGCTTCTTCTTTTTAAATCCATTTGCACTGCATATAATTTTTGCTTTTGCTATTATGTTAAATACCATCCCTCTCCACCACATGTCAAGATGATGTCCCTCAAAATATTTTTTTTTGTGTGTGCAAATGAATTTCTTAACTGCAAAAATCCATCATTTAACATACATAAAAAATGAGTGCTTGGCTTCACAAATATTAATATAATAGGTATAATTTAACATGCATTATACATATATAACAATAAAAATAAGCATAAAAACACACACATTTAAAGGATTCACTGAACTATTTTGGGAAATTTTGTACTGGGAACCCAACACAGGCTGTTTCGAGGTTCCTACCTCTCATCAGTTGGATTCGCCCAGTACTCATAGTTCAGTGGAATCCAAAGAAAGATAAACAAAAGACAAGATTGAATAAAACAATGGCCCTTCAGATAAAAAAACATCAAAAAACAAATTAAGGATAAAAAGCGCAATAAATTAATCTCTAAGCAGATCGCTTAGCTTATGAAAGGTAAATAATATAGACATATATATCATGGCAAAATTTAATATATGTGATACACATTTAAAGGATTCACTGAGCTATTTTTGGAAATTTCAGTGAATCCTTTAAATGTGTGGATTTTTATTGTTATATAATAGGTAACATGTTGTTGCAATGCCAAACTTATCAATAACTTATTCTAAAATAACAGGAAATTTCTGATTTAGCAAAAAAGTAAAGAAAAAGATTGGCTTACAATTAAGCAACTACAGTATACACAATTTTTGGAGTGTCATTTTCAACTAATATTAGCTTCCATATTCTACAAGAGTACAAGTATCCATCAAAATTTTAAGTGTATTTTTACCATTCTCTCTATTAATTAATTTTACTAATAAAAATAATAGATAACTACTACCTTTTTGAGCTTCCACAAATTGATCACTTTCAGCTAACCACTGAGCATACGGTAAATACACTAAATCTTTGTATTCTGGATTCTGATCAGCCAAAACAAATGCCTGTACAACAATAAAAATAAACAACAACTTAGTGGAAGAATGGACAAAAAAAGGTTGGGATGATCAATACTGCTTTTAAAATACAAACTACCAAAATTATAGTTCAGAAAAAAAAGATGATGTGCTCTTTATGATTAAAATAATGTAAGAGAATTCTTAAAAATTAATGCAATATTTCAAGAACTGAAATGAAAACAAATGACCCAATCCAATTTTCATTGAAAGAATCAAACCAAATATATCGTAATGTATTCAATTATAAAAGTTTTCCAAGCCTTATCAAAAATACCTGGATACTCTTGACAGAATAATGTGCATTCATAATCTATATTACTAAAATCTTTTATTTCTCTGTCTGTCTGTCCGGCACAATTGTTAATTTCCTCTGAAAAAATTACAAGCATGAAACATTGGTGACGGGAATTGAACCTGCAACCTTTTCATCCGAAGTCAGAGGTTTTATCCATTAGGCCACGGGGACTATATTCAAATTATTGTTTCTTATTACTCCCTATGTGTGTGTGTGTGTGGCACAATGAGAGAACGAGCCAGAGATAAAAAAAAATAACTCATTAATTTTAGCCTACTAGATTAAAATTTAAATTTCAATGTTCATTTTTTCAGCTTAACAATGGCGCATGCTATCAAATAATGAGTTCATTCAAAAAGGAATAAAATATCACTTTTTGCCATATTCGTTTGAAATCGATTCTTCTTGGATTATCTCATACTTACCAGGGAGAGACAAAGGGATGCCCTAGTCCTTAAGTAAAATCAAAATTATTAAAATTTTTGTTGCTTAAATAAAAAACAAAGAATCACTGTATTAATGAACTTTTTTTTTAATTAATTCTCATGTGGTAAATTAGAAGACTGTTGTAGAGGAAATAGAAATCTTAAAATACAAAAAATTAGTAGTAATGCACAAACAAAGCAATCTATTAGAAGATGTTTATGTGAATTTCTCTAAATTACAAAGACTTATGAAAATATGAAGCTGCTATCCAGACATGAAGAGATCTAATTCCTAGAGTGTCCCATCTTCAGGGGCAATTGCCATTCCCTAAGAAGCACTCAAAAGATATGAAAGCTAATCTGCTAGTAACTTACAAAACACTCATTATCATGATTATCATGTCGATCTCAAAGGAGAGAACTTCAGTATCAGTATCTCACAATGCTGACACAATCACTTGGAGTGATTTCAGAATCTAATATTTAATGGAAGCATGCAAGCACTGATTAATTAATCTGAATCAAAAAACAATAATAATCGAAAAACGGATGTCCTAAGATCCCAATAATGATTTGAAGGGATTTTTTTATTTTATTTGAAACTCTACAGATTTTATTATTATGTCCATACAATTTGATATTTGTGATTCACGTTTTGCTATGTAACGATTCTCTATTACATTATAATAATGACAAATTATGGATTCTTTTTGGTTATATAGGGGTGGAGAAAAATCCTAATGTAACAATCAGCTTTTATAGCAACAATACTTCCACTAAGTATAAGGAATGAATATATATACTGTCTGGTCATTTTATTAGGTACACCTACCTAGTAGAGTGTTGGGCCTCCTTTAGCCCTCAAAACAGCCTGAATTCGTCGAGGCATGGATTCCACAAGATGCTGAAAACGTTGTTGAGGTATTGTGTACCATGCAGACATGAGTATATCATGCTAAAAAGTTAAAGGATGCCACGACAGGCCTATGCAGGCCCAAGGGCTCGCGGGAGGTAAGGTCCCGGCGTTACTTGACCAACGGGACTAGGTTGAGGTCGGGAGGTCAGCCCGACGCCCGCCCGCCTTTAACTCCCGGGAAAGAAACCCGGTACCCATTCTACAGAGGGCTGGGTAGGCCCTAGGACCCGTTTGGAGGAGAATGGAGCGTGGAAAAATTCCCGTCTCCGCCGAGACCGGGAATCGAACCCGCGACCTCCAACCCGCAGCCAAGCGCCTTACCCACTCGGCTACCGGGCCCACGAGTATATCATGCAGTTCCATGAAGATTTGATGGAGATGTAGGCTGGAGCGAACAGCCCATTGTAGCTCATCCCACAAATTTTCAATCAGGCTGAGATTTGGAGACTGAGTGGGTCACTGCAGCAAGGAAAAGTCATCGTCATATTAAACCATCCCATAGTGATGCGGGCTTTGTGCACCGGCACATTATCCTGCTGGAAGTAGCCATCAGCATGAGGATAAACTGTTAACATGTACGGTTGCACTTGGTCAGCTACGAGTTTAGGTACTCTCTAGCATCCTGATGTGCCTCCAGAGGTATCAAGACCCTCTGTACTCAAGATTTCAAGAAGGTCTTGGAGGTATCAATTGACCCAATGTGTGCCAGGAAAACATCCCCCAAACCATGACACTGCCCCCACCAGCTTGAAGAGTTGTTGTGAGACACAGTATTTGTGTGCATAAATATATACCCAGTGCAGAAAATGGAAATACTTAGAGGTGTTAAGTATTAGGGAGCTTCTCAACAGTTTTCATCAGGGAGCTGGATCCTTCCAAATCGAGTATTTATAATAAAAATCTTTGCCACAATCATTATTTACATATAGATTTTTTTCTCAGTTTTTCAAACGTAAGTCTTTTTCTGACTAGATACTGAAACTTAGAAACTACATGCCCCCAATAATTTACAAAAAGTCAATGCCTAGGGAAATACTAACTGGTTTAATCAGTGAATATTTCTTATTAAACATTATTTTGATTATTACATATATTTTTTTCAGTAAAAAAGAATATCTCCAAAATTTAAAACAAAAACAAACAAGATAATTAATGCTTTTAGATAGTGACAAAAGCAAAGCGGCCCCATAATATGCACAATTGTATAAACACAATTTTTTGTTTAGAGACCATTCTTTACGCAAGCGTGAAGCTTCTCGCTTTGCATCAGCATCTCATTTTTTCGTACATCAAGACATTTTTTCAATTTCAATCACAACAATTGCGTCTTTTGCAAGCGCAACAATCACATTTATAATGCAGCTCTACAACAATCCCAATAAATGCAACAATCACATTTATAATGCTAAGGAAATTAAAACAATATCAAGGATAGTTTCTTTGTGACAGGCAAGCTGTAACAGGGGCCGCTAAAACATGCCTTGGGGGGGGGGGGGTCAGGGAGTGGTCCTACAGATCTGATTTTTTTGATGTGTTCACCTACTTTTTGATGCTGTACACAATGGTGAAGTTTCATTCTAATATCTCTAACCGCTTGGCCACCACAGAGTGTGACATCCAGCAGACATAAAACCAAAAGAGGTCACCTATGTTTAACAGGCAAGCTGTAACATTGGGGCCGCTAAAGACATACATTAAAAATAAAATAAAGAAAATTCGTTTGCTTGCCTCTGCCAGTTTCAATGAATTTTCCTATGCACAATTAAATAAAAGCACCTAAAAACATGTATATACACATTAAAAGGTTGAAAGCTAGTGTTAACTAGTGACATCCTAGGATAGCTATTTTAGCATTGATCAGCTGGGAATGATGTGAATAAGGTGTTTATATATATTTTTAGGTGCTTTTATTTAATTGAGCATAGAAACACTCATCGAAACTGGCAGAGGCCAAGCCCATGAATTTTCTTTATTTTATTTTCAACATGTGTTTTTTGTTTTTGTTTTAAATTTTGAAGGTACCACATTCTTTATTACTTATATTTCTACTCACAATCCCTATTGATACCTGGCTGTTTTACTGGTGACTATTCCCAGCTGATGAATGCTAATGAGAGTGAAATAGCTATCCTGGGATGTCACTGGGTCTCAACCTTTTAATGTGTTTAAATATTTTTTATGGTCTTAGAAATGAACATCTCTTATATTCTTATGTTTTAAAAGTAAATTTTATGGTTCAATTAACAATGTAATTCCCAGGAATGTTAAGAAGAGGACTTCTCATACAAAGGGTTCTCTGTTTTAATATTGCCATTTGTGATGGTAACTAGAAGCCAATAAGAAATATATTGTTGGATGAATCAGTACCAAAAAATCAGTTTTTTTATTATTACAAATTTAGAGATTTTACAACAGCTTACATCCCTCTAGTTATTAAACTTAATTATAAAAAATTTAAATTTTCTGAGAGTCAATCTTCTTGTTTAAAAAATAAATAACATTAAAACATGCATTAAGAAATTAAAAAAAACCAAAAACATTTATATAATGAAATGTTGAAACATGTTTTCATACCTAATTCACACTGGTCATCCTCAGATGCAATGGAGAAACACAGTGTGTTCTCTTTTTTTTGAAAGGGAGTTGTCATATATGATGGCGTCATAAATGTAAATATTTTTTTAATGTTATTTCTTTTTTAAACTTAATTACAGTTTAATAACTTAAAAGTTATGATTGGATATGCCTATCATCCGTTTAACTTTACTTACTTCTTCCCACTGCTTAGCATCAACGTAAAGCTTCACCAGTGCTTTTATGTCCCCCATTTTCCGATACATTTCAGAAGCATTGGGGAAGAGATCTGCTTTCCTGAAGTAATCAGCACAAAGTGTTAAGGCAGGACGATCAGCTTTATCCAGTTTACGCCCAACTTCTAATAACCTGAAAAACATTGTAATATGAAACAAAATAATTATTGGATTAAAATGAATAAATTTGGTATCAGCAAATACTGAAATTTTTTTTTTTTAAATACAAATTAAAGATTATCAATACAATATAAGCAACAGTTTTGATTTATAGAGTGAAAGTTGGATTTCTGATTTAATTTATATGTATATAATGTCATAAAAAGAATGTAACGTTTCTTGAAACTTTTCTTGAAAATAATACATAATTATATTGTATAATATTATATTCAGGAGTGTGAAATTAACATAAAATATGTTGTAATATTATAATATGGAGCATGTTATATGCGAGGACAGGAAAGCTACTTTCAAAAAGTAACTGAAGTTATCGTTACTCTATAAAAAGTAACTGAAGTTATCGTTACTCTATAAAAAGTACAACTGTGTTCCATTTAATGTCATCCTTTTTTTTGTTTTGTTTAATGCAGCTGAAAAATGTCTGATAGATGACATCAGGCTGAAGTTAAGGCAATTTTCTTTCAGGATCCGAACAGTCCCAGCATTCTCATTGATGCAACATGCGATGCTGTAGAAACCGATATTGCAAACTTTCTCAAATATTAATAGGCTATTTGCAAGATGTTTAAAAATATAATAATAATAAAAAAAGACGTTTTCGTTATTCTATTCCTAATAAAACCAACTCATTTATAGTTACTCTAATATAAAACTAACAGCGTTATCGAATATTACCTACAAAAATAATGGTGTTATCAATATTTTACTTTTCTTCCCTGACTATAAATTTCATAAATTCCATAAATTAAAAATATGCATGCTACCTACATATGAGTCATTAATATTCAATTGCTGTTTTCTGCCTTGGTATTTACAATAAATAAAGTAAAATCTTATATAATACATCTTTTTTTTTTTTTGAGCTGGTCTCCCTTTAATCAGCCTTTCAGTAAAATTGTAGTTTAACAAATCAGAACACTAACTTACCTTTTTGGTGATTGCTGCAGTTGAGTACGTTATATTTAAGGAGTTTTATATTTAAGGAGTATTTCTATTTTGATATCTGCTAACTCACTCAATAGCAACTATTTTCATTCTAGATATAGAAGTTTCCAATCAATCCAAAACAGATATGTGAAATGATGAGTGATTTATCCTCTAAAGCAGTAAAGGGTGAAATCTACTACTAATCTATGAATTAAAATAAATGGATGAGGATGCTCTTGATTTTTAATTCATCCAACTTGTTTTTAAATCAATAACTAACAATATCACAATGGATTTTTGTCATAGCTACTGTATGGAAAGTTCGAAATTGTTTAGTGGTTTCAATATACTTTGCTTGCAGGCAGCCACCATATTCTGCAGTTTGCAATATGAATATGAGAGAATACTACGAGACTTTCCCAGATCCACTTCAAAGCATCATAGAAGCCAGAAACAAATTTGAATTTGAGGGAACACTTATTAAAAAGAAAAAACAAGCTTTGAATTTCCTGAAAAACTTTTAAAATTAGAGTCAAATATTCTTCAAGAAATGATACCTAATCAAATTTACAAAAGATCAGATGAAAATATTATAAATATATCTTACATGTCAATCCATCCATTTTCACCAATAATTTCAATAGCACGAAGGTTTTCTCCAGCTGATAAGTACATTTCAGCTGCGGCTTTGGATTCATTTATGCTATTTGCCCAATCAGCTTTCTTTTTAATTAGCATTTTCTTATCTGTTGTATCATCGGACCCCAAGTATTCCTATAAAGAATCAGAAAAATATTAAATATACAGAAATAAATTATGAATATGTTACTTCTAGAAGGAAATAATGTTTTGTCGAAATAATATAACCTTAGCCTACATTAATATTAATGAAAGACAAAAAAAATGATGAGTTGGTTTAGCAATTTTTGAATATCCATGTGGGAAAAATTCCTATAAATTATCAATTTGCATTTACCTCTTACCAGTAGAAGATGATTTATAATAAAATGAATTGGAAGTAGACAGTGATATCTAAATTTATCATTAAACTTTCAGCATCGCAACATACTTACTTGTTGATTTACCATGATTATTAATGAATCATTTAGGATTTGTTACATCTGCTCACTGGATGCAGGATATTTCAGTAAATTCAATGAGAAATTTCAAACCATCTTCCTCAAGTGTGAGGAAGAAATCTTTCATTTTTAGAACACCAAAATCTGCCTTCTCTGCAAAGTTTTCAGATCCTATTTTACTCTTCTATCCTCCATCAAGAGAGAAGATGGCCAATCAGAGTGACCATTTCTTTCTGCAAGGACACTGCCAATTATTCAAAAAAATCTTATCTTTATTTCATAGACAATATCCAAGTAGTATACTGGGTTCCAGGCCGGGGGATAGTCATTGGACTGTACCCGGGAGCTTCGGGATGTCAGCAACCTGGTGGGTCCACGGGTGGTGGATAGTGGAAATCTTCGTCTCTGCGGGGTCCGAGGACACTGTGTGAGGCGAAGCAGTGCTCTGCACCCCGAACCAGACTCCCCCCCCCAATCTAAGGTGTTAGGCGGACCGTGCCGATGGATGGATAGCACTGGGGTTATACTGTCTTCAACGGTGCCTCTACGAAACCAGGCCGAATCCTGGAGTAAATAAAAAAATTGGCCTTCTCTGCGCATGGGGGCTCTCCGCAGGGTGACTGTTTGCTTCCCCCGTAACAACGGAGGGCTCTGAAGAAGAGACCTCCAAAGACATCCCTATCTAGGGCACTAACGAGGAAGCTAGCTTCCACGAAACTTCAGAGGAGGGACGGTATATACCGAAACCTCCAGAGGAAATGTGGAATGGATCAGGAAACTCCTAAACACATTCTATGCTTCTGTCCAGCTTTAGCTAGGAACAGATGGGAGATCTTTGGTAGATTTCATCTTACCACTGAAAACATCTCCACTTTTAATATTACGGTCATTTTGTCTTTCTGTAAATCTACAGGACTCTTTATGACCACAGAAACTCAACCTTATGTTGAAGAATAATCATTGATGTCATCAATGTTTTATGAGGGAACACAATGGACCCAAACATGTGGTCTGAGTGACCAAACGGCAAATAGCCGACCCTCTATATATCCTTATCCTTAATATACTGGGTTGCAATCAATGTAATGATCTTACTCGGAGGCTGTCTATGAAATCTACCAATATATACACACACACACACACACAATTGATACTTACATAATTTGTCGAGCATTGTATAATTAATTTTCTGGTTCAATAACTATAAAACTCAGATGCTTTAAAGTTTTAATTTTCTTGAAAAAGCAAAACAAATGAGTTTCAAATTTGAATATTTATTTTCACAGATTTTACTTACTTGAGCCTGATCAAACATTCTCAGATCTGTATACATATTCATTGCTTTTGATTCCAGTCCTGTCTTCTTGTACAATCGAGCTGCTTCAGCAAATCTCCCTTGGTGAGCATAAATGTCGGCCATGTAAACACTGAGATCTTGTTCACCATGTTTTTTGTGCTCCTAAATTTATAAATGAATGATTGGTATTTGATTAAAATAAATAATCAATGAATTAATTAGTTCATTATTCCTAGATATTATAAGTAAAGTAAGTCATTTAAACAGTCATAAACAAACTGCACAATATTTTTCAACATATCATTACTCGTCAGCATTTCAATTGAATAATTATAATGGATTTTTATTATAAGAGATCAGATAAAGAACAGTCTCTGGATCTTTAGAAAAACAGACACTACAATAGATATGAAAGAAATTGGCAGATCATTATCTATTCATAATATAACTGTATCAAGATAACATTGAAAAATAATGAAACGTCAAAACCACTGCTAGATTATAGCACTATTAACAGTGTTAGTTTTTATGTATTACTACTTTATTAACTGTTACATATATTTCTAGATACTCTGATTTGGACAACATTTCTTAAAACATACATTTCTTTCTCAATAATTAAGTCAACAATACTACTAATAATGATATTTACTACATACTAAGTTTTCCTCTCCTTCCCTTGCTTCGCCATGTAATTGAAGCCTTAAAGTCTGTCTAACTGACAAGGTTTAACAACATTCTATCTATCTATCTATCTATCTATCTATCTATCTATCTATCTATCT
>JAFIDM010001028.1:14752167-14778774 GCA_023159025.1 Thereuonema tuberculata | reverse complement strand
AGTCCTAATAAGGACGAAATAGCTATCCCAGATTGCTTTTGATAATGACTCAATGCGTTAAAAGCAAACAATTCTAACGAATTTGTGCATTTTATAGATTTTTCTTCCCTTTTTACATTCTATTATATTTACTATTAGAGACAGAGTGGAATCTAAACAAGAAAAGGAAAACAAACTGAACTTCCGAGGTAAAAGTAATGTGAACTTTGCAATTGGAGATTCAGTGAGAGTAAAAGATGGGGAGCAGAATGGATTGAAACAAAAATTGTCCAAAGATTAGAACAAGCTGTTTATTAGTAGAGTTATTAGGATGAAAAGTGGAAATATCACATCGACCAAATGATTCCCTTTCATGCAGATTTACAGAAAAGTAATGTGTTAGTAAGTAGGCTTGAAAAAGTAAGACGATTAGTTTTACGAAATATTGCCGTTTAGAGATTGTGGCGATTATGGAGTTTTATAGCAATTGAAGTTAATAAAAGGCGGTTATGAAGAAGATTTTATGGTATACATCCAGTTTAGTCTAGAGATTAAACTAGCAGAATTTCTTGCATTACTGGTTAGAACTGAGGCTAGCCCAAAGAAAAGTCCTTCAAATTAGGAGAAGACTGAATGAGATGGTAAAATTCTATGCAAAAAATGCTGACACAGCATTTGCTTAAACTTTGGAATTGTCTCATTCTACTTTTGTGTACAAACCTACAATAATTATGAATTTGTAACTGTATTTCTTTAATTTATTGTTATATCTTAGAGGAAAGGATCTGTACTGTTTTCTTATCATTTGATGTGCATCTTTGGGATGCTGTAAGCAATGCATTTTGGGATTGTTGTCATATCCATGAGGACGTGTTTGTTATGTATGTCATTGTCCTGAGAATAAATGTGTTTTTTTTTTTACTGTGTTGTAGTTTGAAGATTATCCATCTACTAATATTTTAATACACCACACTTCTATTGTGAATCAGGCCAGAGGAATGAATTGCCTGAACAGTGAGAGGCAGAACAAAAAATGTCTATCTTGGTGTGGAGGAGAAACCTTAATCATGGCCTGTTTGCTGAAGAATTTCTGATTGTAAGTATTAATGAAAAAGAAATCTACGAGGCTAGATTTTTAAGTAAGTACCATTTTGAAATTAAAAACACACAAGTGTACTTTTTTATCAATTTCATTTTTACATGAAAGCCTGTACTTTAATCTACTTTTCAATATAATTTCCACCAATATTAAAGCATTTGTCGTATCGTACAACCAGCTTTTGAATTCCATCCTCATAGAAATCTGCCACCTGATATAAATTGTTTGCTTGAACTTCACTTTCTTGGGTGGTGTTCAATGCCGCCATTCCATGGATTGTTCTTTTGATTTCGGCGAAACATAAGCCACCCATGTTTCGTTGCCTGTGACAATTTGGCTTAAAAAAATCATCATCAAAATCACTGTATTGCTCGAGGAAAGTCAACGCACTGGCTAAACGTTTGGTTTTGTGCATCTCAGTCAATATTTTCGGTACCCAATGTGAGCACAACTTACGATAATTTAAGTATTCTGTCACAATTCCATAAAGAACACTTCTTGAAACTTCAGGAAACGAGAAACGAGATAAAGATGAAATCGTAAAGCGTCTGTTCTCTCGAACTTTTCCATCAACTTTCTGCACCAAGTCTTCAGAAATGACAGAAGGTCGCCCACTCGTTCCTCATCATGCACATTCGTCTGATCATCTTTAAATGCTCTAATCCATTTTCTTACCATTCCTTCGCTCATAATGTTTTCTCCATACACTTCACTAATCTGCGATGAATTTCAGCTGCTTTCACATCTTTTGCATTTAGAAAAACGAATGACAGAACGTATTTCACAGTCGGGCGATTTTCAATTGACTGAGGCATCTTAACATACTCACAAACAAACGTGAACACGGTCGAATTCTTCGGTACTGGTGTCTGTGGCTAGCCAACAGATGCAGATACTCAACGCGCATGCACGGAATGGCAGCCGCAGTGCTGCAGCGGCCGAATTTCAAAATGCTTACTTAAAAAACATATCTCATACTTTCCACAACTGCGGCGACAGATCAGAAGACAGTGGGACAGATCAGAAGATAGTATAAGGTGAAGAATTTGATTTCAATTACTGATATCTATTAATGGATTACTCTTGGATTGTAGAGGATTCAATATCACAAGATATTTAAATTATTCATATATTATTTTTGGGATTTAAATTTTTTAATTTACCAGGTGGCTGTAAATTACCTGGGGAAGGCCACGGGAAACCACCCCAGTATCTTTCCCTTGTAATTCTAGGGAGTCTGCTAGGGGTTCGCCGTCTTGGGAACACTAGCGCTCCCTGGAGCACGGATGCTTCGGCAATGAAGCTCGCACTTCGGTGCGAACCGACCACACACACACCAGGTGGCTGTAATTAAAGAGGAGATGTTTAGAGACCAATTACCAAAACCTATTGGGCGAAACTCCATCAAATTTGGATTGAACACTATTCAGACCATGGCGTTTTAATTTCTAAAGAAAAAAAAAATAGTTCAAAATTTCACCACCAGGGGAAAAAATGGTGCTGGAAGCTACATGATTATGTACAGAAAATTGGTCATAATACAGGGTTCCCACACAAACATGAAAATTAAATTCCCTGAGTTTTCCAGGTTTTCCAGGTATGATTTAAAAATTTTCCAGGTTTTAATCTTTAAGCTTATGTACTTCCCAATTAAACAAAATATAGCGGTACTTCCACTCGCAAAGAGTTATTGACTTGACTTATTTCCTGTCGCTCCTAGTGGAGCATAGGGCAGCAGTAAAGACCTTCCATCTAGTTCTGTTGACAGCCAAACATTTCACCTCACTCCAGATTTTACCAGCCTCCAAAGCCTCCTCTTCCACTGTCCTTTTCCATGTTTTCCTCGGGCGACCTCGCCTCCGTGTTCCTTGCGGATTCCAATCTAGTGCTGTCCTTTCAACAGCTCCGTGTTGTTTACGCAATGTGTGGCCAATCCACCTCCACTTTCTCTCTTTGATTTGTTCTTCAATCTGCCGTTGATCTGTTGCCTCCCACAAGTCATTATTTGAGATCGTATCCGGCCACCTCACATTTAAAATTTGCCGTAGACATCTATTTACAAAAACCTGCAGCTGATTTACAATTGTTTTTGTTGTCTTCCATGTTTCACAGCTATAGAGGAGGACCGACTTCACATTGCTGTTGAATAATCGAAGCTTGGTTTTCCTTGATAAATTTTTATTTCGCCAGACAGGATATAACTGGACAAAGGCTCCATTTGCCTTCCGAATCCGACTCTTAACATCTTCATCCGCTCCTCCATCTTTCCGGACTATGCTACCCAGGTACACAAAGGAATCAACTTGCTCCAACTCCTCTCCATACACTGCTAGTCGCATGTCTTTATCAGATCGAACTCTCATTTCCTTAGTTTTTTTGGGATTAATCTTTAGCCCTACAATCTCAGCTTCCTTTTGTAGCCTAGACAGCTTACTGTCCATATCCTGAAATCTTTGTGAGAGCAGGCATATATCATCTGCAAAATCCAGGTCTTCAAGCCTATCATTCATTCCCCACTGGATACCTCTTTTCCTGTCATCAACAACCCTTCTCATCACTCTATCCAAAACCAACAAGAACAAGGTAGGTGATAGAATACACCCCTGTCTCACTCCAGCATTTGTCTGGATAGCCTCTGTGAGTTTTCCATTGTGCAGCACTCTACATTCATATCCATCATACATCTCTCTGATAATATTAACAATCTTCGTAGGTATTCCATATTCTTCCACAATACTCCACATAACTCTTCTGTTAACAGAATCGAATGCCTTCTCAAAATCAATAAAGGTAAGATATATTGTATTCTGCCATTCTGCACTCTGTTCAAGTATTATACGAAGTGTGTTGATAAGATCTACACAACTTCGATGTGTTCTAAAGCCTGCTTGTTCTTTCCTTAGTCTAACTTCCACGGTGTTCTTAATTCGGTTCAGGATTATTCTCGAAAGCACTTTACTCGGTACAGACATGAGAGTGATACCACGCCAATTATTGCAGTTAGTTATATTCCCTTTTTTCGGTAACTTAACAATCAATCCCTCTTTCCAACTTTTTGGTAATTTTTCTTCTATCCAGATCTTTTCAAACAAAGGATATAGTATATTTACTGAGGTATCAATGTCTATTTTTAGCACCTCAGGTGCAATATTATCCATTCCAGGAGCTCTTCCATTATTAATCTGTATGAGGGCTACTTTGATTTCAGCCTTAGTTGGTGTGTTTATTCTGATTTTATCATCCACATCTACCACATTCCCATGTCTCATCTCCTCATCAGGTTGTTCTCTATTCAAGATCTCTGAGAAATGTTCCCTCCATCTCTTGAGCTGGTCTTCTTCGGACGTCAATAGCTGGCCATCTTTACCCCTCAAAGGTCTACTCTTGTTGAAGCCTTTCCTTGACAACATTTTTGTTATACTATACAGTTCTTTAGCATCCCCTCTTGCTGCCGCTGCCTCAGCTCTCTGGGCTTGTTCATCCACCCACATTCTCTTATCATTCCTCACACTTCTCTTTATTAATCGATCAGTTGTTGTATATTCAGTTTGAATCTGAGCTTTCTGTTGCCTTGTTTTGCTCGTAATTAGTCGTGCTTTAATCTTTTTTCTTTCATTTATCAACTTCCATGTACTCTCAGACATCCACTCTTTCTTCAAACGATTCTTGAAGCCAAGGACATGTTCACTCACAGTACAGTATATGCTCTTAACCTGATTCCATGTAGCTTCAACATCATTTTCCTGTATTTCTTGTAACGCCTCATACCTGTTCTTCAACTCCATACAAAATTCTTCTTTCTTGGCTGGCACCTTCAACTGTCTTATATCATATTGCTTGTTCCGCTGTTCAAACTTTCTTTTTGTAGCCATAATTTTTAATCGAAAGTCAGCAACAACAAGATGGTGGTCACTACTAATGTCTGCTCCACGCTTATTCCTCACATCCATTAAGGACCTTCTAAATTTTTTGCTGAGTGCAATGTGATCAATTTGGTTTTCTGTTTTATGGTCGGGAGATACCCATGTGACCTTATGGCACTTCTTATGTGGGAATATTGTGCCTCCAATCACCAAATCGTGACTGGCACAAAAATTTGTGAACATTTCCCCATTTTCATTTCTATCTCCAATACCATGGCTTCCCATTACATGTTCCATACCATCATTTCTGCTCCCAACCTTTGCATTTAAATCTCCCATAACTATCAATATGTCTTTTTTACTGGTTTTTTGGACAATGTTGTTTATAGAACAATAAAATTCTTCTTTAAGCTTTTCATCTGAAGATTCAGTTGGAGCATAACATTGTATGACAGTGACATTACGGATGTTACCCTTGAAGCGTGCTGTCATCAATCTCTCTGATACAGGTTTCCATTCCAGAAGACTTTTCTTTGCTCCTTTGGTCAACAGAAGTCCAACTCCGTGTGTGTGTTCTGCCTCTTCAGAGGTGTGTCCTGAGTACAGAAAAGTAAGCCCCTCTTGTGTCTGCATTTCTCCAAAGTCTGGCCATCTTACTTCGCTAAGGCCAAGAATATCCAATTTGTAATTCAAGCAAAGAGTTATTAGAGTATTTAATTTGATCATGTTATAGCAACGTTTGGAATTATGAAATATAAGGCTGAAATTTTAAAATGTAATAAAATTAAAATAAATAAAATAAAAATGCTCCATAAATATAAAAAATAAAAATATTTAAAATTTTATTTCTAATCACTTAAATAAAATACATGAAACCAATTGCATTAAAGAATGAGCAGCATTAATTTGTACCTATTACACTTATTTTACTAGGCACAATGTTCAGATTAAAGCTTTTTTTTTTTATTATAAACTTAGTGCATTAAATGGAAATACAGTCACCAGTGTAATTTCTTTAACGGTTTCCTGTTATGATTCGAGCTCTTTCAATTGTTGTGCTATGGCCTTTGCATTTTCTAGCATCTTTCGTTGCTTTGCTTGCAAAACACGTATCTCATCTGCTTTGCGCTTTCTATCTTCTATTTCACTAGCTTTAGAGTCAATTTTCTTTTCTTCTCCAATGCTTCTTCATATCTACTACGTGCTCCTCTCACACTTTGGATCATATCTTTATTGACATCTACATTAGACACTCCTCCTGCTACTTTCACTGCATCATAAACTTGACGAATGGCCACAAGTGATTCTTCTTTAAGATTTTCAACCAAAACTTGTTTATTTATGGAAAATCCACTTTCCACATAGGCATTGCCATGAGATAAAATCAAAATCATTTTAATTACACCCCATAGCTCAAAGAACTCCTCTTTATTATGAAGGATACCCATAAAGAAAGAATCCAGTTCATCCTTTTTGATTGAGAAATTTAAAAATTTCTCTTTCGATTCCTTTTCACTGCTTACTTGATTTAATAAAATCTTGTACTGTCGAACTACTTTATCTCCAGTCACGCCTTTTATTCTTTTCTTCTTGAGAAGTTCCTGCACAAGATTTTCCATACGCTGAGAGCAACGTGTTGGATACTGAACAATTTGCTTTGGAATTAAACAGCTGGATGCCCGGACGATAGCAAACTTCAGTGGACTACGTTCCATTAATTTTTCTGTTGTTGACTGCAAAAAAACTCTGCAACTTTTTAAAAAAATAAGTTTGTCTCTTTTTGAAACACCACAGGCTTTCAATGCAACCATGGCACTAACTCCGATGTCAATTTTGGTTAATGTAGTTAAGTTGTCAGCGTTCTTAACATCAATTTGAATCAACTTGAAGCTGCTTTTAGCATTATCCAGTATGTCCTTCTTGACGAATCTTCCCATTACTTCTCTAATGATCTCTTCAAGTGAATCATGAAGGAATGGAAACATGGCCTTTGGAGTTTGATACATTCTCAAAAAAGATTCAATTGAGCTAGCAAGATTCATGAAGAAGTTGAGCTTTGCAAGCATAAGAGGATCGCGAAGTCCTACCATGATATTTGACAAAGAATGTGATGACTGGAAACGTTTACTTTGGTGAAAAAACCTTTTTAAATCAGGGAAGGTGTCTATAACTCTTTCAGCGACCGATGCATTTTGGAGCCAACGAGATGCACAAAACTTCTGAGGTAGATCAGCTTTACCAGTAATCCTAACATAATCTGCACGCCGAGCAGGAGAGTCTCTAAAAAAATAATAAAGGCCTCTAAGGAACTGATTTATATTCATTCTGATTTCTTGTGGCCAAACTGAAAAGCACCATGAACAACATGAAGACCACAGCTTCCAACTGATAATATCTTTGGATCTTCCTCGTCTGTTACCAAATCCGTAGACAATTCACGAAAGAAAGCCCAATTTACATTTGGACCGTCCATCGACACTTGTATCATTTTTTGCAGAGGTAGAGAGGCTAAAGCTTCTAGGAACTTTCTGAGGAGATCTTTTGCTGTTGTGTGCCCTAAAAATACCGATGTAAGATAACGGGTAGAGACCTTATTCTCAAGTGTATCCCAGTATCTCAAGACAATGTCCATTTGTTCACGCTGAACTATTTTGTTCAAGGACTCATCAAAGCATACAACAAAGGAAGAACTCAACAGGAGATCATCAGTCAATGAACGTGTAAAATATGGTGCCAAACCATACAAAATCAAATATGACATTTTTGTGGGACCAAGAGCAAACTGCTCAGCAATCCTACTATCTTTAAACATTTTTTTAAAAAGGTGTCCTAATCCTTCCTGAAAATTGAATGAACCATGACCCATGACAGTTTTTAAAGTCCAGATGATTTCTGCAGCTTTGACATCATCATTTGAAACAAAATTATCCAAGGTTGAACATGATTTACTTGATGAAGGAACAGAAAATGATGTTACTTGTGATTGTTGTTTTTCTGCAACACTGCAGTTATCTTGTTTATTGTTAGCATCCACATTGCATGAGAAATAGTTCTTCAAAGACATGCATGATTGAGAGACAGCATTTCTCTTGTGTGTAACACTTTTAGAATGGCTTACTACAGCTTGACGTCCCATGTTACTAAGTTCAAATACTTTTTTACAAATTTTGCACTTTGCTTGCATTTGGTTTTCTACCTCCTCTAGCCACTGTGACCATTCTGGGTTGACATGAGGATCAATCCATAAACGATTAAAGCTAGTTCGAAAATGAGACATTCTTAAAAAATTAAAGAAATGCGAGAAACTGAATTTTTGGGAAAAAGTTGTAACGGAATGGACTGAAACGCGCTTTACCATCATGGCTACCAGATGTTGATGAGTGCGGGGCTGCTAATTAAAGGATTAGATATTTTAAATACTCTTTTATTTTAGGGGCCAGATTAAATTTTTAAAACAGCCACTCTTCATTATAATCATTTAAAAAATATCCTTTTTTAACTTAGCATCTGTCATGAGAAACTTTAATTTTTTTTGCTGAATAATTATATCGATTACTTGAGCTTTAGGTGATCTTTGGATTCAGAATAGCAGGAGGCTTAAACTTGTAGGAATCCTCGAGTGAAACACACGTAATAATAACTTAACAAGAATTCCCTGAGTTTTCCCTGAGATTGATATGTTTTCAAAATTCCCTGAGAATTCCAGGTTTTCCAGGTGTGTGGGAACCCTGTAATAAATAAAGTTTACAATCAATAGCAATTTTTATTTAGCATCATTAACATATGTGATTCAATATGTTTTCCTTGCAACTGTTCCAATAACTGCATTCTGTGAACAGCACTTCCTACAGCAGAAAGCAACAGTCCTCCAGGGATTTGCCTCACCTACAGCATTATTCGGTCCTTTAACGTTACTAAGTTATCCATGCCTCTTTGGTATATCAAGTTTTTCAAATAGCCTCTTAACCAAAAGTCACAGGGAGTGCGAACAGGCTAGCTAACTCATAGGAAAAGCTCAACTAATTATTCTGTCTTCTGTGAAATGCTGACGTAAGACTTACTCTACATCCAGTCCAATGTGAGGGAGTGCTCCATCCTGCATTAATATGGTGAATCAGAGGAATCCTGGCTGTTAAAAGTTGTGGAATAAAAAAATCAAGCAGCATTCATTAATATCTCACAGCATTGACGGAGCAAGTCACGGGACCGTTTGGTGTTATTTCTTCAAGAAAGTATGGACCAATGATGAAAGAAGCAGTAAAGTCACACCACACTGAGATTTTCAATGAGTGCAAAGGAATCTGCCGAGACACATGAGGATTCTCCAATGCACAAATGTGGCAATTCTGTGTGTTTACAATTCCATTAAGATGAAAATGTGCCTCATCACTCCATAGGATATTCCAAGGTCATGCGTCCTCGACTTCCATTTGAGCAGAGAAAAGTTCAGATGAGAGTCCTCATCTCCTCGAAGCAGTTGTTGAGTGTGGCTGATGTTGTAAGGGGAAAACTTTAGTTTATACATAATTTTCCACACCGTTGCATATAGCATATCAAATTGCCTGGATATTGACCATGCACTGCTGGACGCTTGTCATCGTTTGGTTCCAGTGCAGCACTTGTAACAATCCCATATTTTCAAATTGCAAAATCCCTTTTTGCAAATTTGTGATTGTCATTCGGCCTTTCCTCAAATTCTTCAACCTCCAGTATTCCTGAAACGCAACAGTAAGCAATGTTGTTGTTTTTTTTTTTTTTTGGTAGTTTCACAACAAAGCACGATCACAGAAATTTAGCATAGCAAAGGCTTAATATCAAAGCACCATCGCGCAACCACAGCACATCAGCAGAACCTAGCACATGCTGTTGATTTTCATCTTTTTATATCCTTCAATCTATGATGTCAGTTTACGGCAATCTGCATATTTCCGTGCTTCCAGTGCCATTTTTTTTCCCCTGGTGGCAAAATTTTCAACTATTTTCTTCTTCTTTAGAAATCAAAACTCCATGGTCTAAATAGTCTTCACACCAAACACCTCCTCTTAATTATGGCCACCAGGTAAATGATGTTATTTCATTTTATTTTTTTTTGCCATAAAAATTCTTATCTATAATTTGAAATCCTGACAGAGGAGATATCTTCACAGTCTTAAATATGTTTAAAAGAAGTTAGATTAATGATTCACTTAAAGATAAATTTTAGATATCATATTTGTTTTTGGATCTAAAAGTATTACAAAATTAGTTGTTACAACTTAACAAGCAGTGCTACCTTTATGTATCTGATTCAATTTGAAGACTTTGTTTATTTTGTTAAAGTGACTTGTCTCCAGTGGCGGATCTAGCCCGGACCCATGGGGGGGGGGGGGGGGAATGTTAAAGGTCCTTGCCTTGTGGCTTGTGGGTGGGGACTACTGATCCAAGTAAAGTGTTCTCTCTCGTTCCCGTGCTTAATTTTTAGTGTTTCGTTTCTCTTCTTTCTTTCTTTCTCTCAATTCTTCTCTCTTCCTTCCTTTTCTTACTGCATTTTTAAAAAGGCGGCTGAGCCCACGGGGGAGGTGGGGGGGCAAAAGGCCTGTTTCCCCTCCGATCCGCCAGTGCTTGTCTCCAATTTATGAGTCAACAACTAATGATTTAAATTGTTATCTCATTTGTTTTATATTGACTCTATATTTACAAAATAATGGCTGGCATTACTAAACACTTCATCTAAAATAATTCCGAACACAGAGAATGAAATTCTATCACGAGAAATTAGACATGAAGAATAAAAAAAGCAGCTAATTCAGCAATATTAAAATGTTTAAGAAATAAGTATTTACAGTAGTAAGAGAGAGACTGTATTAGTATCTAAACTTATTTGATTACTGAAGCTCAATCTTCTGAGCTTCAGTATAATGATGTTGAAAAACAAAATCGAATTGTCAAATTGTAATCTGGGTAACTGATCTCAGTTGTGAAAAAATTTAATTCTTTATTAGTATTACTTTTTTCTCTCATTACGCTGATGATGAGTTGAGACATTACAACATTAATATCACTGTCATGACTGATAAAAGATGATGGATTAGTTATACTTTCTATATTAATAACAAATTGAAATGGCTGTTACAGCATGCATCTTTTTCTCTGTATAGCAAACAGATTGGTGTTTTATGTGGCAATTTTTTTGGAGACACATCTAGATTGTAGCCTTATAGGATTGTCATGGTTTATTTTGGCCTTTTGATTTACTTTTTCCATCTCTGTTGATTCCGTCATTTTCTTTATTGTTTTACTATTTTAAATTTTTTGTGAGTTTCTTTCTTGTTTTATTGAGTTAGTTCGTCTTTATTTTAACCCTTCCTTTATCTTTTGTTTCCCATTTCTTCTTCTATCATTTTGCGTTCCTATGTGAATTTCTTCCTTGTCTCTATCCCACGCTTAAATCTGCTTTTTTTCTTCCTTTTAACCCTTTCCAGCAATCTTTTGTTTCTGTTATTATTATTGGTTTAATGTTATCACATGTGCCTTCGTCATTTCTGTTATTTATACCGCCATTTTGGAATTAAATATATTAGATGTCGGAGCCGTAGGGTAAAGAAGTTGTTAAAAATGTAGGTCACTATAAATATCTATTCTGTTAGTTGAGTTTAATCTAAGGCGAAAAAGGATTTATTAAAGAGTAAGAGGTTAGGTGGTTGTAACAAAACACCAGCCTAGTGTTGTGGCCTGTTGTCTGGGCTAACACAAAGGATTAACCTGGTAAAACTGTGAATTACTTCAAGTATTACAACTTTAATCCTTGGGATATAAGTGAGGATGCTGAAATTTACTTTTCAACCCCAGTATCGAAATAACATGCTGAATCAGAAAGACAGTTCGTTATTCACCAACTCCTAACTGTTCCTGCTATGCCAGGCAGATTCAGCAACCAAGGACGAAGAGAAGAAACTCCTGCATGGTCAGAGTTTAGTTTACTGAGAAATAGCCACTCAAGAGCCCCGTCTGAAGTGCAGTCCGATGCGGAGAAGATGCCCAGGTTCAAAGCGTAGTTTCTCAAGCGTCCCGTTCTAAGTACCTTCCAATGTGAAGATTTTGGATTCTTCAAAGAATGAGGTAAAATGCACAACGCAAGGAGCTCTCCCATCTTTGACGCTTCTACTGGAAAGGAAACAACCGTTACAAAGTGATCAAGTGCGCTGCTTCTGGTGAAAAGTTTAATTTTTAGTGCTTCGATTTGATATTGCTCCGAAATTGGGATCCAATCTTTGATATCTTGAGAATAGCATGTTATGCCTATTTTTTATTTTTTTTTTGAGACTATTTCCTTAAGAACAAAAAAAACAAAAAAAAAACAAGGTATGACTTTAGCTTACTAGTTGTGATAAGACTGCCAGATTGATCCTTGAGTTTAAACTATCCTGCCTATTCTATTTTAGCATTTTTTTAAAAATTATTTCAACAATAAGAATTAATTGTAATATTTTTTTTGACCCTACAAATCTGACTTTTATCCCACTCAACTTTGTCTTTAGTGTTTTTTTTTTGTTTTTTTTATTATCTTAATTATTTTTATTTGTCTTTGCATGATAAATTGGTAGCAGAGTGCTTTATTATTTTATTATTAATTGTTCATTGAGAAAACACCTTCACCATATTTTCTTTTTCTCGTGACAGGACTGATGAACAAACAATTTGTCAAAGTTTGTTTAATTAGAATGCAATTTCTTTCTGTAAAAATGTCAAATGAACAAATTCTATAAAATTAAGGAAGGGATATCGAGGCATCAAAATAGAGTAACCTTAAATAGCATTATTAGTTATATTACTGGAAATATGAAAGATCTCTTTATACATACCTGATAAAGCAATTCCTTTGTTTTGATATTGTATACTAAACAATTGTTGTGTTCATCTACAACTGCTAATTTCCCTCTTGAGGCACTTAGATCTAAGCAACGAATTGCTGAAGGCACTTTAAGAATTTGAACTGGGAAAGGATTATTCAAAAAGATTTTCAAAACCTAAAAAAAAAATATTAAAATATGCATTATATTTTCAATTTCCATTAATTTAAATAAATAATCAATCAGATTCACTTATAATAAAGCAAAATATAAATGAGGTTTGTTATTCAATAACTCAAATATCACCAGCATGAAAATGCCCCATGCCTAGAGTTTTCATCAAATAGTGTACGATCATATATAAACCTATTAAGGTTCACATTGAATCCACTGTTCGATGTGCATTGTTTGAGAATTAAATTAATTCATTTATTAATGATAGAAAGATTAATAATTGAGAAAGATATAATGCAAGACTAAAGAAAAATATGATATTTGACTTGATTGAACAATGGGAAAAAAAATCATCATCGGATCTCTCAATATAATTTCAGGTGTTATGTATTTGCAAATGGTAATTTATACAAGGATATTTCCAGGCTATAGACAGAAGGTAAATTATATGTTAGACCTCTTCATTGAACTAGTGAATCTTATTTAGATTAAAATAAATAAGAATAATTCAAAACAAATAGTTACACACAATGAGTTGTTTTCAATAAAACCCTGGGAAAACTATTCTGTGCATATGGTATACATCAGCCATAGTTAACCAATATTCAACAACGCAGAGGATATAAAGGATATGAACCTGACAACAGCAGCTCTCACATACAAAAACAACAATATTTAAGAGTAAAAGATACTTGAAACTTATATTGTTACTTTTTTTTATTTTATTTTAATTAGTTGCCAACTTATTTTTTTATTTTATTTTTTTTTATCTTTTACTTAAATGCGCTTTAGTGTCAATCATTTATCTGGCAAACACTGTATTGCTTTCTATTTTCAATAAATTTCTTTACTGTTGACTTCATTAAACTTGCAAATACAGATTAGCTCTTGTTAAAAATTCTAATGAATACAAAAGAGGTGCTCCATAAATGAGAAAATAATTCACTGTGTGCAAACCTACATTTTATTTCATTCCTCTTTTTCTTGATCTTTAGGCTAAAGGCTAAAATTGTCTTAATTTAGATTCAATCTGAATTTTAAAATTTGATATTCAATGAAATGTCAAGTTAATTCCTTATAAGGAGGCAGAAATTTACTTCAGTCAGTAACTTCAACTGCGTAAAAGAATGAATTACAAATTGGAGTTTTGATAGCTAAGCGTCTGCCATTTTTATGCAGGATATAAGAGAAGAAGGTATACTTAGTGCAGTCAAAAAAATCTTTGTTGTTTTTTTCAATGTACTTTGAAACTGACAAAGAAACTTATTATTTTTGTTTCATACAAAATTCTATGAAGATTGGTACAGAGGGAATTAAGTTATACATATAAAGTCATGTGCATAAACAGACAAACAAATAGACCAAATTTAATAAACTAATTTAATACTTAATAATATATGCTTATATAAATGATTAAATCTGCATAATTGAGGCCATTTTAAAAAAAATACTAAAGACCCAGTTTATTTTAATTATTTTAAAAAATTCAGTTCCAGGGATTATGCTATTTGGTTGACCCGAAAATTCACTTCAATTTCAATAATAGGCACAGACTACATGGAAAATTAACTTTCTCAAGTATTTTAATGATCACAAACAAACAAAAAAACTACTTTAAAAAAAATATGTATTAATAATAAATATTTTTAACACATGTAGTTTGAAAATTAAAAGTAATGATAAATTAGACCAAAACCCAATAACTTATAGAGGTCAACTTCTGGTCTAAACCAAAGAATGAGAGAATTATTAAATTTTTATTATTTACTGTAAGACTTCAAGCAAACAACCCAAACCAAGCTACTGTGTTGGTATATTATTTTAACAGAATTTATTTTACATTCTAAAGTGATTATTTTATAAATTAAGAGAAATGCTGGTGCAATATCACATTAAAAAAACTATCCTAGCAAAAGCATACCTGGCCATTTTTTAATCCTACAAGAAGCCCTTCTTGGCCTGCAGGTCCACCTGACACTTTGATATAACGTATCAGGGACTCCATCACCCACTCTTGTTCTTTAACACCTTGAAAGTTCACACACTGCAGTTTCTTTTCCTGTAACAGAATTTAGATATGATGTAACCAATATTTTATCGCAATAGAAGACGAAACGTAGACTGAAATGAACCAATTCACTGTTCTTTGTTACAAAATTTGTTTGTTATTAAAAAAACTCAACACTTTATTCAGCAATATTTCGCAGGGTAGTAACCTTTCCCTGCTTCTTCTGGGTACAATTTGAAAAAATTAAAATCAAGGCAGTTATAACAAACAATAAGTCCTATACATTTACAACAAAAGAATAAGATTTATAGTGTATCAAATTATTGTTCAGCACAGTTAAAAAAAAAAAAAATTAAAAAAAACAGACTCATTATTCAACTATTATTCTGATAAAATATTAAAATAAAGACTCATTTACACGACTATTATTTAACAATTATCCTGATAAAAATTAAAATACAAATAAATTGTTATGCAGTTTTACAATATTTTTTTGAAATTTTCAATAACTATTAATTATTTTTCAGTAACGTGTGGAAAAATTATTTTAAGAAATGCAAACATGTCACTCACACACATACTTAGGCTTAAAACAATTTAATAAAGAGTCACAATCGATTTCAGTTAGAAGAAATTGTAACAGAAATGGATTGTGACTTTTTATTAAATTGTTTTAAGTATGTGTGTGAGTGACATGTTTGCATTTCTTAAAAAAAATTAATAAATAAATAAATAAATGAAGTCAGTATAAACAACAAATTATGACAACATAAGTCAATAAATTACACATTCATCTCCCTGATGAAAGGACTGTGACAACTTCTGCTATATATTTGTTCAAGCTAAAATATGTTAAAGAAATAAGAAACAATTACACAATTTTTAAAAATACAATTAACATTATACTCTCAATTATCCAACCTTACAATGCAGAGCTATTGTCACTAGTGATATTATTCAAAATCTGTCAGTTCAGTTGTTATTAGATAACTTTCAGATATTTTCTGCAAATTTTTTGCATCTTTCTCTTTTAATTGTTGAATATTTTTTTTTAATATTGTTGATATTAAGCCATTAAAAAGTTAAAAATTACCAAAAAAAAAAAAAAAAAAAAAGGAAATGAAAGGTTAAAAAAGCAATTTGTTAGTAATTAAAATTTGACATAACAATTATTTACAGAAACAATTAAAAATGTAGTTTCAGCTGAAATCATTAATAGAGTTAAACCATCTTTCATCATTCTATAATAGACAAACTCAAATTTTTTATTTTTTTAAATTTTTTACTTTTTTTTGTATAGTTATATTAATATTTCATAATTTTGTTTTTAAATTACTAATTTGGTAGATAATGTACAGTTATTAACTTATTACTTTAGAAAATAAATAACAATTTTTTTCTGGAAAAATCTTTGTTAATTTCTTTTTTTTTTTTCTATTTGTATTTTTATCTTTGCAAACTTCTTCAACTTCTTTAGATTGATGCATTTGTTTGGTTAAATACCACGTATTCCAGTAATTTTGAACATATATATTTTTTTTACTAAAATTTTTTATTAAAAGCTTTTATATTTTGAAATTGTGAATTCATTTTCTTAGGAAACATATCCTAAAAAAATGAATTCACAATTTCAAAAATATAAAAGTTTTTTGTTTGATTTATGGATGGGAGAAAATTTTATTTTTTATATATATATATCTTTATTTACATTTTTTTTTTTTTTGTATGTTTGGGGATTAGATAATATATTTACTTTTCCAGTTTCCTCAAAAATGAGGAAAGAACAAAAGAACTTAAAATAAAGCTCAAAAAATGATTCTTGGTGGCGTGAGGCATGCTCATCGAGCTTAATAAGGTATGGCCCAATGTTGTGAAATAATGAAAGATGGTATGAGGCCTATAGTCATATGTAAGTAAACTCAAATGGAGCGGGAAATGTAGGAGTTTTCTGCAGATGGCAGCGGTGTAGCCTTTAACTCCCCCGGAATGATGACTTCATCAGTAACTAGATGACATCAAGCTCATGAAGGGATACTTCCAGTGGGATGGTACCACATGCCATACCTCCAATAGTGCTCATCAACAGCTGTGGGCCGTGTTATCTCAAAAAAATCAATGTTTCAATGTAATTCTAAATATAACTCTTAAAGTCTCCTTATATGCAGCAAATTTCAAGAAGCTGTGTACTTCTCTTTCTCAGACTCATACTAATTTCTCATCTTACAATTTATGTTTATAGTAAACAATATATAGATTACATACGCTGAACAACTCAAGCAGAACAAACAAACTTATGATGGTTACAGACTATCGTAATAATTTTCATACAATATTTTAATAATTGTTTTACTTTAATAATTAAGTAATGTTATGGAAACAAGGCTGTATTAAAATGAGAATTGAATATGGTATAGAAACGTATGTTTTATTTATTCAAGCACTTAAGGAAGAGGCTTAGGCTCTAAAAAGCAGATGTAGAGTATCCAGTAAAACAATGAAATAAGTTTATTTTACAATAAAATTCATTAATTCATGAATTCTAAATTAACAGAAGAAACATATTAATGTTTATTTATTAAATTAAATATAAAAATAAATTAAAAATAGGCAATCTATAAAGGAAAGCTCAATATTACCTGACAAAGTACAATATGCTGCATACAGACAACAAGAAGATTGCATTCGAGCCGTTTATTAATTTTATCCTTGAGGCGATAATGCATGTTGTTTGTTTCAGCATGATATAATTCATAGATTACAATGCGTTCGGGGAGCTGAACCTAAATAGACAATTTCAAATAAATAAATAAACATAAAAAAAAAGAAAGAAAAAGAAGAAGAAGAATATATGTATAGCACAACATTATTACTGATAAAATAGCAACTTTGAAATATAATATAATCTGAAGCATGCAAAACAAAAAAAAAAAAAGAAAGAAAGAAAGAAAAGCCAATAATGTATCATTCTATTTTTTGCTTTTTAAGGTAAAACTTTAAAGATCATTCTTTCAATAAATTTGCATACATGATATATTGCTTTGATTGACTCAATGATGAGAATTGCTTAAAATTAATATTTTAGATTGTTTAATATTTAAGGTACAATGTACAATATTTTAAGTTTACCTGGCATTTACTAAGAACAATCAAATGTTGCTTAATGATTATTCACAAATCGCAAAACTCATTTCATTGGCTTTTATTGGCAAAACTGCTTGCTGTTAAGCATCGATTGCAGAGACCAAAATATATATATTTCTCACCGACCAAAATATATAGTAGTATTTCTGAGAACTGTAAGTCTATCACAAAATCAGTGTATCAATAGACCATTCAACCAGTCACAAAATTGTAGAATGCTGAACTCTCAGAACTGTTACTTCTTCTCCTATCCATGTTTTAGCGTGACTACAGCCGTTAAACATGGTCATAAAGCTACTAAAGAGTGTTACATGTTGATCAAGATAAAGAAATTAAAGCCTGAAACTTTGGATAAAATGAATGGGTTAATCATTATTTGTATTACTGAAGTATACTTATATTAAAAAGGAAAGTCCATAATAATAATAACTGCTTGTAAATTTAAGACAGGCTTATACTAAGACTCTGCAAATACTGCTTCTTACTTTTTGTGAATGGATAATCTTGGTTTACCTTTTAGAAAATAGATTAATGATAGTTTGATTCTGAAGGAGGAGTGGGACATGATACTATATAGATCCTTTTTTTTGTTAGGGATATCCCCACTCCGGGATGAGAATATTTCGATATTTCATTCATTTGCTTGGAATGAACAACAAGAGAAACTTATCCGAGAAACTAACAATGGAAGTTGTTAGATTTGCTTGATGTAATTGATATTTAGACATCTCTCAAAGAAAGCCCTACACACCGGGCCAAAATATCGAGATATTCTCATTCCAGAGTGGGGAAATCCCTAAAAAAAAAAAGGCTCTATATAATAGATTAATGATATTTAAGTAATTATAGATCCTTGAAATCCTCATTCAAGGAATTGTAGTCTTATCAAATTTCACAAAAAAAGTCACTAACCTACCAGCATAAACACTACACTATCTAGTCATAAAACTTAGCAAATGATAATATATTAATTAATGTACTATCTTTTTTTCTATTTTTATTTATATATCCATTTAATTGGATAATTAAACCACAAAAAATACTTGTAATCCTTTTGCCTTATTAATGCAGTTAATAAAAACGTTTATTATGAACAGTTTTAACTGTATTAATAAGGCAAAAGAATTACAAGTAAACAATTATTCACTGGAGTATTTTAAAAGAGTATTACATAATAAGGTTAAATTCACATAAATTGTTATATATCTGCTTTGTTTTGTTTTGTATTGTTATGTTGTTGTGAAGTTCAAAATTTATGTATTAATGGTTTTACGTTTTCAGATACAGTCTGAAGAAGTTTAGAAATTATTTGAACAAAATATTGCATATGAGGAAATGAAGATTAATATTATATGTAATTATTTAGACCAATTTTTTTTTTCAATCCTTACATCAAATGTGTGCTTTTTCTTATCTACATCAGAAAATGTCAATTGTGTTATAGAAATTCATCAATTAAAGTTAAGTTAAATCAGATCTAGATAAAAGGAACAGAAACATCCTCCTGAGCACCTTTTTAAAAGAAAGCAGAACAAGCTATTTTAACGTCACTGAAAATGAAGACAAACTACATCATCATGCTTTGTGGATAATTGAGAAGGGGAATAAAGAGAATTAGTTGCTCTTAGAGATATACAGTAAAACCTCGTTATTACGCTCGTCAAGGGACCATGACCTACAAGCGTAATAAGCGGGATAGCGCTATAGACGGGAAATGATTTATGAGATGGGGAAACATTTAGACGCCATTTTACAGGAAAGATTACTTGATTCTGCAATAGATATAATGCAAATGTGAGCTTATTTCCTATTAAAAAAATCTTTGATTGTGGTTTGCCATGTGTATGTGCTACTGTTATGAATTATGACATTTTCAATGCGATTCAAGTAACTATTAACATCAATTGATACACCACTAGGAGCAACACTAATATATTTTCGGAGCAGATTTAGTGCACTGCCCGCTATTTCACGTGTCTTTTCTTGAATGATTGGGCCACTTAATGGCACTGATGCATCACGGGACTGATGAATCCATTCAATTAGAATTTCCTCGGCATCTTAATATTTTCTACACTTTACTTTTTTACGTTTGCAACCACCCTTCGCTGCATTGGTAATTCCATTCTTATTTTTTATTATTGTTCTCAGATTGGATGAGGGAATTCCTAGAGATTCTGTGAAATCCTTCTGACTTCTGCAGAATTCTCGTCGTATTTACGGAGAATTTGCAATTTTTCACTTATAGAAAGGGATTTCCACTTTGACATTTTGCACTACTGTATCACAGACCCGCACTTCACAGAGTTCAAAGATTCCCTCCTACCAGGGAAAGAAAAGAATCTTTACTGTGTTACATTTCTTTTCGATACAAAATTTCCAATATTAAAAAAAGTGCTACAAGTGGGATTTCAAGCGTTATAAGTGGGTAAAAGTATACAGAGTTACATAGAAAATTCCAGGGACCGTATGAAAGGAGCATAAAGAATGGGATAGTGCTGTAAGCGGGAGCGTAATAACGGGGTTTTACTGTAGTAGTAACTTTTAAATATCACAATTTTTACATCACCTTTTTAAATAAATATTCCTTTAATTACAAAATTCTTAAGTTTCAATTTTCAGATAAACTTTTACTTTAAATTATTTACTTGAATGCCACTGAAGCTGATAAAATTTCAGAAAGACAATGAAAGAATGAATGCTATGAATCGAAAAATTACTAAGAATTAAATAAATACAAATAGTCAACAAAACTATTTGTTCAAAGCATTGAGGAGACAAATTGATATCACATTCATGGCAAGAGATGAAATTTGATGATCAGCTACAAGAACTGACATCAATTGGATCTGTGACAAGTCAAGATAGTATTTATTGAAATAAGCAACCTCAAACCAAAAATCAGGAATGAAAATTTTTAATGTCTGATTCTTTAATTTGGTGTGCATTAGAAGTTCTGGAGAACTTATATTGTTTTTAATATTTTAAATTTTAACAATTTAGATTATTTTTTTTAAAATACTTACAGCAAGTCTGTGTTTGTATATAGCAATTTTCTTAACTAGATCACGGCATTTAATTCGCACTAAAAAAAAAATGGAAAAGACAAAATTCATATTAAAAATCAAGTACTACAAATAACAAGCTGAAAAATTTTATGATGTCATATTTAATTTTGAAAAATACCCGTTTTGATGAAATACCTAGATAGTTATCACAACGTCATCCTATTATTAATTAGGAACATGGAATTGTGGAATACATCTATTAGATTGATAAATTATTATGCTTTCTTCAAAGAAAGATCTTTATTGATTAACAGCTGTGTTCAATGTGTATCTTTTTAATTTTTCAATGACATATAATCTTCAGGCTTGTTCAATGCTAACAACAGTGGCTTATATAATCGGTTTAGGAACATCAAAATTTAATAAGACATATATATACATGAAAAACAGAGAAAATATATAGAAATGCACAAATTTGTTTGCTTTCACGCCTTTGAGCCATCATCGACGGCAATCTGGGACAGCTGTTTCATCCTTATTAGGACTCATCAGCCAGATCATCAAGGCCAAATCTGGCTGATGAATCCTAATAAGGATGAAACAGCTGTCCCAGATTGCCGTCGATGATGGCTCAAAGGCGTGAAAGCAAACGAATTTGTGCATTTCTATATATTTTCTCTGTTTTTCATGTTACACTTTAAACGTTAAATTTGATGCACGTTAAACCTTCTTACATAGACATAGACAATAAAAATTCTAAACTTTCAAATATGAATTCTGATGAACATTAATGTATTCATTTTTGACTTATTTAAGGAAATAGTATTTTGGAGGAGGATGTATGATAGTGCATTACAAAGGGTGCAACAATCACCAAAATTTAATCGGGCTCGACAATAACACTAAAATATGAAGTTTGAAGTTGATCAGTGCATTATTTTGTGAGTTACTTAAAACACAGTATTTTTAGCCCATAATTGTGTATGGATTTATACACACCAAATTGCAAAGAGTAAGGCACAATTAAACTCCTTAAATTTTAAGTTTGATGCATTAATCTTTTTTTATTATTTTTTTACCTTTTCTTGAAAATCGTTTAAAGTTAGATGTATATATACTCAAAAACCTAATCAGATGTAAACAATTACTCCAAATTCTGAAATGATTCATTTAGTATAAGCATTTAGCATTATTCTTTAAGTTACTTAATGGCACAGTGTTTTGGTCCCTATTCTGATGCGGCTCATAAACCAGTCTATAAACACCAACTTCTAATCACTGTTGGACAATAACATGTGATCCTTAAATATAAAGTTTGATGTTTATCTGTTTTATCTTTTAAGTTCCATAATTATATTGTAGTATTCCGGCCAGTAAAATGGATCTACAAATACCAACATCTAATCAGACCTAAAATAATAAGACTAAACTCTTTAAGTAGGAAGTTTGGTTTGGATCAGATAATTATTTTTTGAGTTATCATATCACAAAATTCTAAATAACAGAATCACTAAAAAAACAACAATATATAAATACATTCTAGTGACCAAACCATGTGAATTCCAATTAAAAATGGGGAAATCTATTTTTGATGATTAATATCCTACTTATACAGCCGTTTTAAGAGATAAAACTGATTAGAAATTTTTTTGAGAAAAAATTATAGATGCATATCATTTCCATGATTACTACACTTGGTGTAGAGAAACTAAAAGATAAAAAAAAATCACTCCCAAGCATTAAAACCTTTGGTCTATTATGTCATCAAAAGATAAATAATGCCTTGCTTTAGAATTTTGAAAGATACTGCCAATAGGAATTGTTTGCAGCTACACGGACATCTATGTTCAAGATGGAGAGCTGACCTTTCAGTATGTTCTTCAATAATCAAAGATGTGGAAGTCACATGACAGCAGACAATAACTGTATGATGTGATACAGCAGGACTTCCCATCACATCTAGATCACAACCTTGAAAATGTTTCACAAAGCCACACATGAATTTCAGTTCTACCTGCAACTCCTGCTATCATCTGTCATCCTTATATATCACTAGTTTCTTTCTTATAGGAATTCTTCATGCTGACATCTCTTTGGAAGCAGATGACTACTACTTTTATTGATGAGCTCCTGGTTAACTCTTTTAATAATACTTTTCACTGAAATTTGAAAAGTTTTAACATTTTAGCATCCTCTGCAGGCCCATGTTTTTTTATTGAACTTCAAAATTTGTTTTGTTGGCTCCTTTTTTTATTTTAAGGGTTCCTTCAGTTATGCATCTTCACCATCTATAATAACTTTTCACTAAATACAATTACCAAGATTCCATCTATTTGGTTGCTAATCATAATAACGACAATCATGTTGGATGTAGCAATGGCTCTCTTCATGGAGAATTTTCATTTGGTCCGACAAAGTCAGCCAAGAAGTTTATTACTGATGTAAATTTATAAAGTTCACATACCAGACAATATAATTGTTCATGAATTCAAAGCAATAGTTTAGTTTTTATATTTTGTTAAGCCAGACGAAATAACAAACTTGGACACAAAAGCCATGTAAACTGTTAACTGGGGCCATCTGGAGAGACTTAGACCAGAACAACAATCTATTGCAGTCACTGACTATAGAACTTTACACGTGAAACTTCTATGGCAAAAAAAATTTATGTTGCACATAGGGTTGCCACCTCAGAACTAAGTCTCGCACGGAGACGATGACTACCCCCCCAAAAAAACAACAACTCAGGCATACATATGCAATTTTTTTATTTATATAAATTAACAAATTCAAAACTCTCATTCCTACAAATTAAGTTCAATTCTAACGATTACACAGTAGTTCTTTAGTGTTTGTAATAATACAGCTTTCTTGGATTTTCCTTAATTTTAAATCTTTTTCTTTAAACATAATTTTAACATTTGAATCCATGGCGTGCCCTAATTTCAAACAATGTTCTGAAAAGTCAGAAATATCTGAATTTTTACTTTTCACCGCTCTACTGTGTTCTAACTATAATAAATTTGAGTGTTGTTTTGTAAATTTATTTACATTTTTATTATTTATATGTATGTATTCAATTTTACTTACACAAACCGGACGAATAATAATTAAACCCGGAGCCCGGAGATAATTCACTGAAACCCGAAGTCTCCGGGTCAAACCCGGAGAGGTGGCAACCCTAGTTGCACAGTTTTTTTTTTTTTTCATTTATGAATGCTTCAATAAAATATACTTAGTATGTTTTAATTTGACTGGGAAAATTATCAAAATTAATGCTGAAAGTATCCTAAGTTATGTAGATTACATCCAACAGGCCTTTAATTTTTCATCATGGGTAAAATAATTATCAGATAGTTGCAGATGAAATGGGAATATACGGCATGCAAACTTTAACGTTGCATAACTTTATTAGCAATGGACAAATTCAGTCGAAGTAAGAACCACTGGCATCTACTCATCTCTGCTAAAGATCAGGAAACTGATAAATGCTCTTTATAAAAAAATGAGAGACACAGGAACAGATCAACTCACTGAAGGCATTTTCCAGCTGGGTCTGGTTGTGGATGCACTTGTTCCTCAGGTACATTTCCAAATGATAAAGCAAATGGTAGTTGATGGGCACCAAGTCTAGTGAGTATGGTGGATGTTGAAGAACCACATATCCAAGCTGCTGGATCTTTTCCTTGGTCTGCTTTGCAACGTGAGGACATGCATTGTGATGCATGGAGAACACCAGACCATTTCATTATGTTCCGATGCTTTTTCAGCAGCTTGGTACCACCACCAAATCTGAGCTGTACAGAGCAGCAGTGACTGTCTCTTCTGGTTTCAGAAAGGTCTGATGGTCCAAATCTGCGTTAGTCCACCATGCAATCAGCTTCTTCACTTTGCCGATTGCCTCCAGATGGCAAGACAGGGTTGAAGAATGGACACTGAACATCTCAGCAAGCTGTTGGAGGGTCTGTTGTGTATCCTTTACCACTTAAGCATTCAGTTCGTCATCGTTGATGAATAACGGTGGCCTACCGAGTACTTGATTTTTCAGACATTCATCATCGGCCTCAAACTTCGGGAACCAACAATACAACATGCTTTCGGATGTGGTTCCCTCCCCAAATGCCATGTTCATTTTCTTTGCACCTTGCTTGCATTGCTGCAGAGCTTCCACTCATAAAGAGCAATTACACGAATATTGCGACTCTCCACCATGGGGCTTCAGGAACTTCACAATGCCTTCATGGACACTGAGATGCTTGGGTAAGGTTGGAGGTTTATCTACCATGATAAGCCTACGATCTGGTTACATGTCAAATGTTCGCAGTCCTTCCCATCAGTCAATACAAGGAATGGAAGTTTTCATTTTCCCATTTCATCTGCAACTACCTGATAAAAATACAACCAGGACGTTTCAGCCTAACCACCAGTAGGCTATTTTCAACTGTGCTATTGGTTTGGAAAAGGTGAGCTTAATTAGTTTTTTACGACATCTAAAAGAATGGAATGAAAATGAAAAACAAACCTTTCTGATCAGTGAGAAGATGTTGTACAACCACATCCGTCATATTCTCCCTGAAGGCATATCGCTCTTTGAAAAGGCCATGAACAGTAGTAAACACCAACTGGTAATAAGCAATTGTGCCATCCTGACAACCAACAACCTACACAGTCAGAATAATTAAAAGAAAAAAAGTTAAGAATTTCAAAACAACTACATTCTGATTGGTTTTGTGAAAAGTAATGTAATAAAACATTATTATTACACAGATAAAAGGAATGCATGGGAAACACTTTAATCATTTCAAAACCAGGGTTTCAAAGTCTTAACCCAAAATCCTTTACAATATTTAAATATTCAATTTTAATGACAAAAGTGTCAAAGCTTAATATAGCCATAATTAAAGTTAAAAATTAAAAAAATTGATACAAAATAATCTTTATTTTAATTTTTTTTTATTTTTATGCAATGCTAAAATTATTAAGAGAAGGCATCTGGTTCAAATGATAGTTGGCAAAATAAAATGAATGCACTGAGGACAATGGTGTAAGGCATCAGGTTGCAACATCATCAAAGGAACTACTATGTAACTCCACTTTGTGAAGAATACTCTATATGGACTGTCAAGACATTTGCAAGATAAGAATGGCTAAGGAAATTATGTAAGAGGGAAAATTTGATATAAATCAGCTGAAAGGACAAGCAAAAATTAGCAGCCACATGTAAGATTTGGGATTGAGAATACCGGCAGATGCTCTACTATTTTTGAGTGAGTTCATCTTACTCAATTTCTATTTTTATATAGCTATTTTTACCAGTGCACATTAAGCCTTTCATCATAAATGAAAGTAGGCCATGATAACTGCAGAAGATGGTAAATCTTTTACAGAAACTTCAATGTTCTAAAAGACTAAATTTTCAGAGTCCAGCCTAAGTAGAAAAAAAAAGATGTTTTACCATTAAAAAAGGTAAAGAAATAAGTGATACAGGAAGAAATGGCATGGAAAG
>JAFIDM010001028.1:14736267-14752067 GCA_023159025.1 Thereuonema tuberculata | reverse complement strand
AGTTTTTAAATTGTTTCTATAGAAGATTAGGTGATGTAAGTATAGATATTTCAAGAATTTAAGGGATTTAATGAAGTCTCCAGGATTAAGAAGAGGTATAGTGAATGTATAAGAAACATGAGTATCATATCTTCGAGCTTTCAAAGATAGAGTGCGAAACGTGGAGGAAAAAAGAAATATAAGATCTAATGAAAGAAAAAGAAGAGTTTTTAATAGAAATTGGATCTATGTTTTGAAAACTTTATTAAATAAGACTATTATCAGAAAAAAGGACATTTGAAAGATTTATCAAAAAGGAATATTAGAAAAAAGGACATTTATAAGTTTTTATTTATAAAACAACATTTGAAAGATTTTATTTAGAAAATATAATTTTAAATTTATAAAATTTTAAATTTATAATTTGAAATTTTTTTAAATTGAACATGATTGCGTCCATGTTCCTTGATTGTTAGATTCTTGGATTGTTATATTATTATGTGTTTAAGGCTTAGGAAAGAGAATTTATTTCTCTATTCCTTTAAAAAATTTTGTAAATGCCAGATGAAGACTTGGAAATAAGTCGAAATATAGCCAGTAGGTGAATGTTGTTAAGTAAATAAAGAATGTGTGAAGATTTACTTCTATCTTATTAATTTTGTGGCCAAAGGATGAAAAAAGATGCCAAGATAGCAGACACATTGTAATAATCCCTGACACAAAAGTGAACAGAAACAGATAGTACTGTTGAGTAATACACAATACTGGAAACACCTACTTTGCAATAGGTTGGAAATCCTTCAAATATTCAGAGAACACTAAACAGCTGTCTTGACATACAGAAGTGAGTAACAGTACAGAAGTGGATCTTAATAGAATATAGTAAAAATGGGAACAACTGGATACTGCTGTCATTTCGGCAAGTTCAATCTATTGCTCATATATGAGGGGTTTTAAGCCATAAATAGCCTAGCCCTCAAAAAGCAAATTATTGGGGAAATGGTTTGAAACGTTTGATGGTCGTATACAAAAAAAAAAAAAAAAAAAAACCAATATACACTTTGCTGCTGTAATTTATATAGCCAATTTTCTTTACTAAATAAATTACAGCAGCAAAGTGTATGTTGTTTTTTTGGAACATGACCATCAAACGTTTCAAGCCATTTCCCCAATAATTTGCTCTTTCATGGTTAGTCTAGTATGGCTTAAAACTCCTCATATATAATCCAATATGGCTCATGAACGAATAGACTAAGCAATAATAGTGGGAGGCATCAATGAGCTATTTATAAGAGTTGATTAATTTCTTGCAAACCAATAGGATGTCAAGGAACCAGAGTTGATGGAATCACCAAAGGAGTGAAAGTTAGGCCATAAAGCTACATAGCAAATAAGTATTCTAAAAAATGCAGACAGTTTCTGACTACAAACAACTGAACGTAGTTAAGGAAAGTCAGGGCAAAGTCCAAAAAGAACAGCAATCGTAAGGGAATTCAAGAGCTTCCTAATGTCATTGAAAGAATGAGTGAAGCTTCAGGCAGTTGACCATCAAAAGATTGCTCTGGAATGGCTGACTTATTAGGAAGAAGCACTTGAATATAGATAGAAGTAAGAACTGTGGTGGAGAAATGCATTAGAGATTTTCAAAGTCTGATGATGACTAGGTAACAGATTCAACTCATTCCATATAATAAAAATAAAATAAAAGTAATCATCATATGTCATAAAGAGTCTAACACTTGCATGCATTGTATTGTTGAACTGGAGATTATTATTGAGACTATAAATAAAAAATAAATACTCTGATATGCTAAATATAATGACAAAAATGAAGAAAACAGTTCATTTTGAATGAAGAATGACGAACTGCTATAATATTTAAAATGGGAAATACTCATACAGTAGTATGAGACGTTAGTAACAATCACTATATGAATTACGGTAGTCAAATGTAAATGTGCCATTTTAGATGTTTTAAAGTTACGGACACATTTTTTAAATATTTGCAATGGGAAATGTTGTTAAAAAAAAAGGGAATAAATTATTGATAAATGCAGTTATCTCTAATAATATGACATTTTAAAATTAAAAAGAAAAACATCTACAATGCATTATCAGAAACCACTTGTTTAGATTCAAAATGTTCATATCATTCGATTCAAATGATTTTATGTTCGATTGAAGAAAGACACTGCACAGTGATGACTTCAACGTATTGTAGATTTAGCCAGTGTTGCTTCTGTAACCCATATCAGAATTATTAAACTGTTAACCACAATAACCATGGGCACCAGCACTTATGAAACAGCACTTGCCTCCTCTCCCTTGGAATTTTCAAGATGATGAACAGATGCAAGAAAAAAGTATTTATTTTTATTTAAATTGTTATTTTTATTTTAAATTATTTTCAATAATTTTATATTTTCATGCATACTGCCAATAAATTTTATCCTTCTCGGAAAACTTTCTATGCTTGCCAATGATGACAAAGCATTGATCGTCAGAATAAAGAATTTTGGTAAAGCCCTCATTTCCTATAAAAGCATATCGATAATAAGATATGCTAAAATTAATATTAAATAATTTAAGATTATTATATATGTAAACTATTGTAGATGTATATTGTAGAAATAATTTTTTTTACAATGTATTTCCATATTCTCAATATACAATAAAACATGATTATCGTAGACATAGTTATAAGTTTTAAGTTTCTAAAAATTTTGAAATAAATGCAGAAGATAAATCAGTATAAAGCAGAATGACGTTAATATTTACCATATGAGTAAAAGCCATTTACAAATAACATTTACAATAACCACAAAAGAACAAATAACTTTTCCAATAAAAAAAAAAAAGGTTTTGTTTTCTTTCAGTTTTACCATTTTCCATGAAACTTACTTAAAACATTCCTAAAAAAAATTTGAGAGAAAAATGAATTTTAACTGCATTTTAAATCTTACCACATAGTTGGAATCTGGTCGAGCTTTACAGCACCACACCCATGATTGCTGTTCTGCAATTGATCCCAGTTGGATGCCTTCCCTCGTGAAAAGAAGAGTTTCACGATTAGATCCTCCAATCAATAAATATTCACCTTTAGAGAAGTAGCTGACACAACATGGGTCAAATCCTAAAGGCCGATCTTTCCCAATCTATGGAGGAAAACAATTGTGTGTTCAGTGTAACAATAACTTAGTTTTAGAATTAATATGAAAGAAAAAATAATAAAAACAGTAATAATTGCATAAAACTAAAATTCAGTAAACATCTACACATTTACCCTGTATTCATTAAGTAAGCTGGTTAGCACAACACTAAGTTGCAATTTCTTAAATCTTTCAATTAAGATCACTCTCTTCATTGAAGGATAAATCTCAACAAATGTACAGAATTATCATTAATTGATTATTAGTATTTGTTAGCATTTTATTATTCAACTCCTTTCACCATATCAACATACCCTGTCTTTAGATCCACAAACATAAACATTTCACACTATATACAACAAAATGTTCCCTTCAACCAATATACTTGATCCATTGCACATAATGACCCCAGTCAATGTTTGACAAATAGGCCAGCCTCCATGTGCATCAAAAAGAACATATAATTGCTTTCATTGCCATAGACCCGACAAAGTCATACACAGTAACACAATTCAATGAAACAGAAAAACTTTCCCAACTTGACAGATGTCAAACCCTTCACCTACCACAGACTATCCCTCTTGTTTGATGGATAGTCTAAAAAAAAAGACTATCTTTTTTGAATCCTTCCACATAATCCAGCTTAAAGCATATAATCCGGTGACCAGTAAACAAAATGCCTTTCTCTATTGTTAACTATTCTAATACAAACACCACATGTTTGTGTCGTATGTAATACTATATATTTGTGCTGTGCCCTGAAGTTGAAATATCCAACTATTCTGAAACTATTGGGTTATCCTCAATTACTCCACCTTTATCAAGTAAGTATATTTTATTTTTATTTTCTTATCTTCAAGAGTAATATCAATGGCTGCTACATTAGGGCTTTAATTTAATTTCTTAAGATTATTAGTCTAAAGGGGGCTAAAACTGTGGTACATAACTTGCCCCAAAGTGACCTATGAAACTTGGAAAGTTTGAGAATTTTTACATAAACTGCCATTAAGATAATTTATATACAGAGCTAATGTGTTTACCTTAAAGATACAGCAACAAATCTGCCAATAGAGATTGCTTATGATTGATTGCATCAAAGTCAGTAGATATTCAATCTTTTTTTGTTCACACACCCTCAGATATAATTTATTTTTACCTATATATCCACCCCCCAATATTATTGTGCAAACTTCAAAGTATTCAATTTGCTTATATGTAAATAAAATTCTAGGGCATAGAGAGAGCATAATTACATAATTTACATCCAATATAACATAATAAAGCTTAATACTTTTAAAGTTTACCATTTTTTAATACCGGTAATTAAACAATAAGTTTAAATTTTACAAATACATATTACTGATTTCCTATTGTATAAAAATTATTAAATGACCAAGGTATATCTGAATTGTTGTGTCCAGATAAGTTGTTTTAACAAATCAAAATTACTTTTTTCAAATATTTTATCAACTATTAATTAATGTCGTTTTAGCCAGATTTTTCTTTTCACGTATCCCCTTAGATATCTTCCTGTACCCCTAAGGGTAGGCATATCTTAGGCTCAATATCACTGATGTAGCTGATTAGTTATAAGTTTGCTCCTGAAACTACAGTTGAACCATTAGAGGAAGGCAGTCCCCTCAGGCGTTGGGACTGAGAACTTTGAAAAAAGGGGAGAAAGGGTATAAGGTAAGTGGGGGTAGGGTGGAAAGATTACAACAGTGTTTGCAGAGCTTGACCTCGTTATTATCGGCTTTAAGTAACTATATTTCCGAAGAGCTGAATTCTCAAAATACTAAAAAAAGGATCACATAAGGCCTTTTTTAATTCCGTAACAATACCTTGATACCCTTTCACCCCTATTTTTTTCAAGTTCTCAGTCCCAACGCCTGAGGGGACTGCCTTCCTCAAATGGTTCAACTGTACTTTGTCTTATTTGTTCTATTTGATCCAAATTATAGAAATTTTTATTTTTTAACATTGTGATTAAGGTTATATGAGGAAAATTTATCCTTTAACAATTAATTATACAAGTTCTTTCAGAATTGCAACATTGCAAATTAAAGAATACAACATTCCATACAAGAGGAGGAAGGACTTTCAATACTGAAAAGACAGAAATACGTTGAAATTTCACAGTCATTTGAGATTCAATGTTTATCCTGCGTAAGTTTTTCTAAATAAGATTCAGTAACATAAAAAAAAAAATACTTAAAATGGCTAAAATTACATCTATAAGACATTAGTGTGACCTACTCTTTGAAAAGTTGGTCCAACTGACTACTTTTGAAATAAACTATATATTAAAAAATAAGCTTAAAATTTAATTTAAACATAGAGCTATTAAATGAAGCAAATAAGGTGTTGTATTATCTAACAGAGTCATTATTAACATAACAAAAATAATATCTATTACATGCACAGTTGTTAGAAACATTTCATTTTATTTTAATGCCTTACTACATTTTATTTTTTAATTTGCTTTTAAAAAGTTGTTCCTGTGACACAATTTGTCTTCCATATCTGTAGGTGATACTAGAATAATATGTATACTCTATTTGAATTTGAAAATATTAAAATAAAGAAAATACTAGGGGAACTATAATAATTCATGAAATTGGAAAGCACAACAAAAATTTTCCGTCTATTATATTGTTGATTATTAAGTATTCTTAATACAAGATATTTACATGTTTCATTACAAAACTGTACTATTTTAAGTCCCTTTCTACTGCCCATTTCTGTCCTATTTCAAAAACTGAATAGCTGAAATAAATTTGCAAATATCTTTAAATAACGAGGCTTAACGTGTATGTATTAAAATAAAGAAATAGTGAAAATAAATAAAACACACTTACTTACAAAAATGTTGAGAAGAGAATTATAAACATGGTAATAAACCAACAGTAAATGTGTTTTATTTATTTTCACTTTTTCTTTATCTTTAAATAAACAAATTACAGAAGATATTAAGATGATATTTTTCAAGATATTTGAACAAGAATCTTATTATGATAATTTTTATGTTCACAATGTTTTACAACAGTTACAAAGAAGTAGTTTTACTCACTTGTTTTCCACTTAGCTGATAAAATGATAAATTCTGACCCCAGTCAGCAACACACAAAACATCACACGGATCATCCCTGGATATAGAACAATACAAAATTACAAATTACGGAAAATAATTTTGCTTTATAACATTACAGTATCCTATTAAAAGAACTTCAAGATTTCGTTTTTTAACAATTGCAGTTTTGAGGAAGAAGTTAATAAATTTAAAAAAATTCCGAATGATAATAGTGATGCCTTGTTGCAAATGTTTCTATCAGTGCAAATGGAAGCTGAAATCATAACGATTCTTTCTTCAAAGCATTATTAACACTGGAAGAGAAACAAACTATCTGAAGTTCTAGCTGGTTCCAAAGGTGTTCTATGAGGTTCAGAGCAGAACTCTGTAAATCTATCATAGAGTATATAAAATGCAGCAGGTCTATTTTCTGAATAATTTCCAAACCCTTATATGTCATACTTGAACACAGTATACAGTAATCCTATTCCACATGGTATTTTGCATGGTTCTAGAGTCTAAAATTAATGGGCAACACATCACAGAATGTGGTATTTATTAAATGCTAGTATAACCCTGGGCTTGTGAGACTACAATTCTACCAGAAAGCCAAAACTATGCAATTTCTACATGAACTCTAGTTCATATCTTTATATCTAGTTCACAGCAATCTTGATCTCTAGTTGCACCATTTTTTTAAGTTCTTGAGGAGTATTTATCCCAAGATGATATCTTTTCATTAATTTTCATGACCTTCTGAAATTGTCTTTTAATTTTACACCATCTTTCGTCTATCATCATTTTACATCAATGCTATAGCCCATAATGCACTCTACTGATATGACATCTAATAATCATCTCTCTTTGGAACTTCTTCATTTCTGGCTGTGGAGTCGGAAGCCATTCTTGGATTACTGGATCTGAGTCGGTAAAAATGTAGACTCCTACTCCAACTCCTAACAAATTTAAATTATAATATAAATAATATGTTAAAATTTCCTATTTCATAGACAATAATTTGATTAGCTTATTTTTTTCAGGATATATCTTAAATTTAAGTTCTTTGCAAATTTCACCCCATGAAAAACTTCACAATGGCAAACAAGGTAGGGAAAGCGATTAGTAAACCAATCACAATGCTTCGCAACGTCTTCTGATCATTGATATTGCTTTAATTTCCTTGTGTTTATTTCCAATAAATGCAACAATTGCGCCTTTTGACAATCACATTTATAATGCAGCTCTACAACAATCACAACAATCACTATAAATGTAATTGCTGTGAATGCAAACGACGCAATTGTTGTGATTGTTGTGCTTAATGATAATTTAATGAGATTTTAATGATACTTGTCCACAGGACAGACAAAGTGGGATTATAAGTCTTCTAATCTTGATCAGAAAACCAAAAAAGTGTCAACAAAGTCGGATGTTTTTGAACACTTTACAATAACAATAGAAAAGTCAGGGAAAGATTCTATATGTCAGTGTATTATAGAAGATGATGATGATGATTGTGAAAAAGCATGTCATGCATTTATTATTTTATTTTCTATATTGATATATACAAAAAGGAGTCGGAGTCGAAGTTGAAGTTACCATACATTGAGGAGTCAGAGTTGAAGGTTTTATGTACCGACTCCACAGCCCTCCTTACGATAACCCCCTACTGGTTACCCCTAGTATCTCTACTGTAGTTGAAATTTTTTGCACACTTTATAAATTAACAGTTTATTTACTGAAAAGTTGTTATGAATTAATTCCCTGTTTTCTGTTCACATCTGAATACTTTCCAAAAGATGATGAATACAGTTGGGAGATTTAAAAAAATCAATGTAATCACTAAAAGAATTAAATTTTACTGAAACTTAACAATGAAATTAATTTCTTAAAATATTATTATGTTATTTTGATTGCCTTGAGAGAATTTTAATAATAATTTAATTAAAGCTAACAACAGTAATTGGATAAATTTTAATTTTCATAATTATAGAAGAAGACATAAACTACATAAGACTTACTGCTCTTTGAAGAAGTTCAGAAAATAATACAAATTAAATACAAATACACTGAAGCTCGGTTATAATGAAGTTGTTTATATCGCAAATTCGGATATAAAGCGATTTGGTCTTGGACCCCTTCTATTTTGGAAAAGGTGTATAATTGTAAAATTGCAAAATTCACCTAAAATCAAATCAAAGGTGTAAATTAATATGCTTGTTTCCTTATTATTTACAGTAATTGAGACTCTATACCCACCCTAATGTCACGAAAATGCATCAAATACAATATATTTTTAAAAAAATACCAGAATTGCGGGCTTTTTTGTTTAACCAAAATGAATATCGAGATCTATTTTTCTACCAATGACAACCAGTAAAGAGGCCCATGTAATCTAATAGGCGTATGAATACCTAGTTTCAATCCATGTGACTCGCCTTTTGTACAAGATGCCAAGATAGCGGAACCAAATCGATTTTGGCTAATACTGTATAGCCCATCAAAGTGTTGAAAAGGTAATGATTTATGTATTTATGAATATAAAATTCTCTCACATAGCTCTGAATGATGTAGGTAATCGTGAAATGACCATTTTAAATCGATTTGGAATCGTGTGGGCGTTAGTAGGATGCGATACACGACATTTGACGTCGCAAAGTAATAAAAGTTCAGTTATATCGCGGTTATATCGCAATCTTCGAGATCTTGATCTGAAAGATCGTGTTATAACCGAGCTTCTGTGTAATGGTATTTTTTATTATTTAAATCTTACAAATGCAATATATAGAGATATAAATTCATATAAAAGTGAACTCTAATTAATATATATCCTTTTTTACTTAAAAATTAACTGTTGTTATAAAATTCAATTGCCATTAAATAAGTACTTTATTAACTTTTTGATTTAATCAATATTTTTATACTAACTAATAAAGCAAATGAACTTTCCAATTACTAAAATATTACTAAATATAAAAGAAAAGATCAAAATACATTGAAATGAATAATTAACTGTGAATAAGGATCAACAAAATAACTTAAGTATTCTCGTTGAATGCTACAGTTAGACTTAAACTTACTTTGCAGGATTCCAACATAATGACCAAACTGGTCTAAGAGAGCCATCCGAACGTTCAATTTTCACTTTTTCTTCTCCACTCTTAAGAATAAAACCAGAAATAAAAATTACTTAAGCTAGGAATTCAATTATTATTAAACCATTAATCTAAAATTTGTATACTGACAAGTTACTGAAAAGTCTTAACTAAAAAACTCACATACACTAAGTGATCAAAGATATCCAGACATTATCTGCAATAGTGGACCTAGATAGCACGGCGATGTCACATACTGGTATAAAAGATTTCCCCTGCGAATGCTGAGTGCCGCCTGAAGTGGAGTAAAGAACGACGCCACTGGACAATGGAACAGTGGAAACGTTTTCTGTGGAGTGATGAATCATGCTAGACCATTGGGTGGTCCGATGGGATGGTTTGGATGTGGGGAATATCCAGGGAATGATATCTGCAATAATGTGTCATGTCAACAGTGAGGAGGAGGCATAATTGTGTGAGGATGTTTTTCATGGAATGGCCCTCTTGCACCACTGCAAGGCAATGTAAATGTGGAAGGGTACATGGAGATTTCGACCAGTTATATACTGCCTACAGTAGAGGACCACTTTGGTGATGACCATTGCCTCTACCAGCATGATAATGCTCTGTGTCATAAAAAGAGGTATGTGAGGGAATGGTTTGTGGACAATAAGGTTCTGGGAAGTGACTGGCCTGCGTCGAGTCCCAACCTGAACCCCCTCGAACACCTTTGGGGGGAGAAATAGAATGTCGACTTCACTCCAAACCCCAACGTCCCACATCACGACCTGTTCTTGCTACAGCTCATCAGGATAAATGAGCTGCCTTTCCTCCAGAGACATTCAGTCAACTTGTGGAAAGTCTCCCCAGCAAAGTCATGGCTATAATAAAGGTAATAGAGGGACCCACCCCATACTAATATCCTCTACTGGGGAATGTGTCATATGGAAAGTCTGACTATGGTTTTGGATAGGTGTCTGGATATTTTTGATCATATAGTGTATGCTGAAAAATGGAAGTAGCAGGAGATCGGAATAGACGTTACATCCACCTGATTTATTTATAGTGGTTCATAATCTGACAGCATAGCTTTTGATTAAACAGCAAATTTTTCTAAAGAAAAATGAAAGTACTTTCTTGCATTTTAAAATTATTTTTTTTTACGAAAAAGACAGAACTAACTGCTCAGTAGTTATCAAACATAGTTATACAACAGACAGGATGGGTATTACAACAACTAGCTCGATTTCAAATATTAATAATGTCTTGCTTTTCAGTGAAAGGATTAAATCCTACAGTTATTGATCAGTTTTAAAATGCTCATCTTGACCATGTTCTAACTAGACTCTGATAAAAAAAAATAAAAAAAAAAACAACAACAACAACAAAGCACCATGAAGGAAGCTTCAATTTAAATGAAACTCCATCTACAACTATCTTCCCATTAGATATGCAAATGATTAAAGTTTAGTTGTCAAGAAACGTCACCATCACCTCCATGGCTCAATGGAAGTGCCCATCTTGTAGTCCATAGAAGTGTCCTCGAATTTTACTAGATACAATCTGTTTTGTGGAAGTGTTGCATTCATAAGTTTACCATCAGTAATGCCTCGATGATGAGCTCGAAGACTCTAGGAGAAACTGCAGAAATTCAACTGCATTGTGAGACTGCGAGAATCTGGCTGGCTCTGCAGATGAATAGGTCAGTATCTGGATTATAGCAGTGCTTCTGTGGAAAGGTGCTGGAATCAATGGTTGTGTGAGGACACTCATTCGTGCCAAGGGTTTGGTTGGACCCAAGAAAACTAATTGCTAGAGAGAATCGGCTGTTGTGAGGCAAGCCCTGACAGCTTCACTATTCACTATCTAGAGAGATGTGGCATCCTATATACAGCAACCACTACTTAACCACAACATTACTAAATGAATTCCAGATACTGGGTTTCATTCCCATCGTTTCTTAGGAGGCCTCCTTTTACAACCCAATACCAGAGTCTCAGTCTAGAGTCATGCCATTTCCAAGTGACATGGTCTGTTCTTGCATGGTCACGTATTGTGTTTAGCGATATGTTCCGCTTCGGTCTTGTAGCAAATAATCATTGCATCTATGTATGAAGGAGGACTAGATAGCACTGAAATCCTGGCAATATTGTAGAGAGGTAAACAGCCATTACATCTGAATTAATGGTGTGGGAGCCATTTCTTATGAAAGCAGATCTCCTCTCATAGTGATTTAAGGAACTTTAAATGCACAGAGATAGATGCAGAAGATCCTGTAACCCACCTTCATGCCACGCTTCCCAGAAATAATTTTCCACTGGATATGCATCTTCACACAGTGCACACTTTTCCCTGAAGTGCCTCCAAGCATTTATACCCTTCCTGGGCCAGTCAGGTTCTCAGCTTTGTCGCCCAACAAGCATGTCAAGGACATAGTAGAACATCAATTGCATCCATCATTAAACATCCGATATTTGGAGAAGCAGCTGCAGCGAGCTTGACATGATCTGCCACAAGACAATATCAGGGCTCTTATTTTTCATTCCATGCCACACCGATTATCAGCACACATAACAGTCTAAGGCAGCTCTACACAGTACTAATAATAGAACAAGATGCTGCAATTGTTAAAAAAACAAACTGTAATTTTCACTGTGAAATTTGAATCAATTCCAATTCTCTTCACCCAATAGACACTTACAAAGTTTCATTCAAACTGGACGCTCCCTTCATGCAGCTTTTATTTTTTAATCACAAAATATATATTGTTTACTGGCTTCATGAACAAATATATATAGCAGTTGATTCATAAAGTACAGGAAAGTAATGGTGGTTTTCACCGCCCCATATCTTTCAAACTACTGCTAATAAAAATCTGAAACTTTTTATATAAAATCGTCAAACATATAAGAGTTATATTTTCATGTTATTATTTATTCATTATTATTGAAATTCATTTTATTTGCTTTCAAACATCTCCACTATATCGAATATTTAAATAACTGTTGTGATGTTGTTTAAACTCTAAAAGTCTGGATCAATATTCAAATGACACACTTTCTCCAATTTACTATCTTCATCGTTCTAATATCATTCATTACATCATCAATCCATCTTAATTTAGGTCTTCCAGAAGGTCTCATAGCAAAAGGTTTCCATTTAAAAATGTTTTTGACATTTCTTTCATCAGACATTCTTTCGATATGGCCTATCCAGTTTAATCTTTGAGCTTTTATAAATCGAATAATATTTTTATTATTTATTGCTTAATTTAATTCTTTATTTGTTTTAATTTTCCAAAGGTCATTTTTAGTTTTAGTGGGTCCAAATATCTTACACAATATTTTTCTTTCAAAAATTAATAGCTTCTGGGAAAGATTATCTTTTAAAACCCAAGTTTCACAAGCATAGGTTACAATAGGTCTAATAAGTGTCCGATATATTTTAAGTTTTGATTTAATGGAGAGAATCTTATTTTGCAATAGTTTTTTATTTGCATAAAAGGTTCTGTTTCCTGCAGCTATTCTTTCTTTTATTTCTTCTTCAATGGTATTATTAATATTAACTATTGAGCCGAAATATTTAAAATCACTGATTGAATCAATCACTAATAGACATTCATCATTTTGTTTTCAGCTACATTTCATATATTTTGTTTTGTCTTCATTGATTATTAGACCATATTGTTCTGATTCTTTCTTCAAATTTATAAAAGCATCAATCATGGATTGTTTAGTTCTAGTTGTGATAAGAATATCATCTGCATAAGCAGTTAATTGTTTTAATCTAAAAGAGATGTTTCCAAGGTACTCCAGTTTAGATATTATTATATCTATTACAGAGCTGAAGAAAAGAGCTGATAAAGGGTCTCCCTGTTTCACACCAGTATTTATATAAAACAAATCAGAATATTCATTATAAATTTTAATTTTAACTCTTGTATTAAAGTCAAATGTATTAATTTGATTAATTTTATTGGAATGTTATAATTATTTAAACATTTAAATATAATTGATTTCTTAATAGAGTCAAAAGCCTGAACAAAAATTAGGAAAATTTATTCTAAACACTTTTGTTATTAATTTCTTTGTTTAATTAAAAAAAAACCTGTATTTTTTTTTGAAAATGCATTCTCACAAATGACTTTTTTGGGAGACAGTCGAATAATTTTTTTGGATAATAATTTCAATATATTGGGGATGTTTGAACGCAAATAAAATGAATTTCAATAATAACGAGTAAGTAATAACATGAAAATATAACTATTATATGTTTGACAATTTTATACAAAAAGCTTCAGATTTTTATGAGCAGTAGTTTAAAAGATATGGGGCAGTGAAAACCACAAGTACTTTATGAATCACCCGGTATATAGATATACTGTATAGAGGGTGAATCACAGCACTCGTATAACACGGTTTTCTTGGAAACGACAGGGTAAAGGTTGTTCGTGTAAAAAATTTCATTACTAAATAGGACATAAAGAATCGAATGGGTGAATTCGGAATGCAAAGTGGACACTGGAAGTGAGGGTAATGGTTAGTTTCAAAATTTCAAATGGAAACCTAGGGCAAATGGGATATCATTGGATAGGGCTTTGAAAATGAAAAAACTTTTACTAAAGGTTTTTTTTTTGTTTTTTTTTTCGAGAATGCCTCTTGTTTCGGAGCAATTCCAGAAACAGTATCAAGATGATGTTTACAAAAACAGGTGTCATCGGAACCCATACAGATGATGAAAACAATGCAATTGGCAATAAGCAGTGGTGTAACACATGCAACAGAGGTACCATTATTGGAGAGATGTGCTGGAATGACAAATTCTAAGATGTGTTTTGCTGTAATGTAACATGTTTATTCTTACAAAAATTACAATACAACAGCAGGTATGTCATTTGCGATCATGAGACAGTTGCTAAACTGAGAGGTGCTCAAAATATCGGCCACTTTGATCCAATCATCATTATGCGATGTTACTCTGAGAATTTCAACACTATCGAGAGCCTGACAAGCTGCTGAAATTCTTTGCATCATATCGTCACATGATATTGGACTGTCTTGATACACGATGTCGTTTAGTCGCCCCAGAGAAAAAAGTCTAATGGAGACAAATTAGGAGAGTGAGGCGGCCACATTATCCGTCCTCCCCATCCCATCCAATGTCCAGGGAACACATAATCTGCAACTTAATAAAACCACTACTGCAAAGTAAGTTGGACATTAGTCTTGCTGCATCCATAATGTCGTCCATGTGGTATATCTTATAGAGGAAACATGTAGAGGTAACATGTTCTCGAGGAAGCCCCATGTGTGACACAATTTAAAGTTCCAGTGAAAAAAAAAAAAGGTCCTATATACGATCACTGACAAGGTCACACCATGTGTTAAGACTCATCCTGTCCATTTAATGCAGCCTGTGTGGATTCTGTGACTAGTAGTGGGCATTGTGAATATTAACCTCCCCAGTTCTTCTGAACGTTGCCTCATCAGACAAAAGAATGCTGCGATGGAATTCATAGTTCTGCTGGAGGTACCAGGTGCAAAACTTCATATGATCCTAATCATCTTGTTCCCCAAGTTCGTGATGGAAATGGAGATGGAACGGATGAAATTTATGCTCTTGCAGGATTCTCACAACCATATGCTGGGGCAACGGGAAATCACAGGAAATTAGCCAATACCACAGCCACAATGTCGGCAACTCTTTCTTCTGTGGCAGGTTTGCCTTCAGTGATAACCCTTATTATGGCTGCACCACACCAGTTGTATGTACATGATTTTGAGACATAGAAACACATTGGACTCACTCATGATATTGTTCTGCTTATGCACAGGCAGTCATTTGGCAGTTCTGCCGGTATTGCCCCAGTACCATTAATATGTCGAACGCTTCTTCGTTTGTAAAAGGCATTGGAATGCCTAGGCAGTTACAATGCAACACTATCAAACAATGGCAGTCAACAGCTACATATACAACTATCGGCAAGTGTTCCAGTTCCCGACACATACTGTTTCCTGTCAACAATACCACTGCGTTGCACGTGTTACACCACTGCTTCCATTAACGACAATTGCATTGTTGTCAACATCTGCACGGGTTCCGATGATACCGTTTTTGTAAGTGTAATCCTGATACTGTTTGTGAAATTGCTCCGAAACAAGGAGCGTTTGTGAAAAAAAAAAACGCCTTTGGTAGAAGTTGTTTCATTTTCAAAGCCCTATCCAGTGATATCACATAAATTATGCCCTATGTCCCCATTTGAAATATCGAAGCTGACCCAGGTTACCCCCACTTCCGATGTCTACATAAAATTCCGAATTCACCCATTTGATTCTTACATCCTATTTGGTAATGAAATTTTTTACAAGAATAACTTGTACTCTGTCATTTCCGAGAAAAACTGGTGATACAGGTGCTATGATTCACCCTGTATAATAGTGGAGAAATATCCACCTGACACTGTCACAAACGTAGTTCGTGCCTCGACGCTCCCGCTAACCCTTTCTC
>JAFIDM010001028.1:14638182-14718205 GCA_023159025.1 Thereuonema tuberculata | reverse complement strand
CTTCTCCTTCAGGAAAGATGGAATGTCGTTCAAATGGTTGATTTCAAATAATAATGTCTGCCATTCTACAAGGTTGAGATTTAGACATAATCTCTCTCATCCAGTACAGTTTCCAACCTCACGTTGGGTCTGTTTGGAACATAAGCCTCTCCACCTAGTCCTTACCTCCCACCATCTCTCCGTTGTCACCCTGTTCCAGTCCTTCCCTCTCATCCGGACACATTCCTCCACTCCCTTAATCCATTTATCCCTTGGTCTTTCCCTTGGTCTTTTCTTCTGCATCCTCATCTCATGCAAACTCCTGGGATTTCTCTTCTCTTCCATTCTTTTCAAGTGACCATACCACGTGATAAACACAGGCCTAAATGCCTTGTCTTGGATCCTGTTTGCAAATTGAGATGAAAACAGAAGTAATAATGCACATATCTGGCTGCAAACAATATCGTCTTAAGTCTTTTCCTAGACCTCAAAAAAGCCTTTGATTCAATTGACATCAAAATGTTAGAAAATAAATTGGAACACTTAGGCATAAGAGGTCCACCACTAGCATGGCTCTCATCCTATCTCACCAAACGCCAATGCCGACTCATTGTAAAGGACCACTCTTCTTCGTGGTATTCAACACCTAGAGGGTTACCTCAAGGATCCATCTTATCTCCTCTACTATTTAATCTCTATATTAACGATCTTATTCTTACTTCACCCTCTAACAAGTGTATCTTTTATGCTGATGATGGAACACTTTTATTCGCCAATAAAAACATTAACAAACTTAAACAATCAGTTCAACAATCACTTCTCCATCTTGAAACCTGGCTATCATCAAATGGTCTAACTTTAAATACCACCAAAACTCTATATGTTTTTTTTATCAAAAGAATAAAATAATTAACAATAAAAACTTCTCTCTTACTTATAATGGATCTGCTTTGCAGGAGGTTTACTCTTTTAAATACTTAGGCATCACCCTCCCTCAAAACCTATCGTGGAATTTACACGCACAACAAATTGCCTACAAAATCTCTAAAAACCTTGGTATCATTAGAAAACTGGGTTTTCTACTAACTCAGGTACTTCAGAATCTGTACTGGTCATTAATCCATTCCAATCTCTGTTACGGTGTTACAATCTGGGGCTGCCCCTCCAAATTCTATGAAAATATGATTCTTAAGGTGCAAAAATATTTTCTAAGATTTGTGGATAAGAAACCAAGACACTACTCTACCCACTTCCTTTGGACAAAATACAAAATCATCCCGTTCTATCAAATCTATAAAACACAGTTAACCCTATTCACTTATAAACTATTACATAAGAATCTCTTCTCATCTGTTACGCTAGAAACCACTTCACTCTCTCACTCTTATAGCACAAGAACTACTCCGGCCCTACTAATACCTAAAACCAGCTCCAACTACGAAAGAAGAGCAGTCAGCTACACAGCTCCCAATCTTTGGAATAAAGTTCCCCAAGATATAAGGAACTGTCGTAGTCTGGCTCAGCTCAAGAGAAAACTAAAGAATCACTTCTCCACACCAAGTAATTCCCCAAACTAAGTTATCAACAAATCAAATTTAACGTGCATGACAAGTTATTATTACTTAAAAGAAAATCAGAAATGCACAGAACTAGGAAAAAACAAAACAAAAACACAACAAACAAACAAACAAAAATTCACTGAGCTAATTTTGGTTTATTTGCTAGGAACCGCAGACGGCACCATTTCGAGTTGCTACACTCTCATCAGTGCGATCCGCACTGATAAATTGTCATGCACGTTAAATTTGATTTGATACTAACTTTTTAAAGGAATTAATCCTTAATCAGCTAAGCTTAATGCTAGCGTGGATTGATTGTTCTCCCCTTTTATTCTTGATGTTTTTTAAAATGAGGGGTCATTGTCTTGTTCGTTTGTCCGTTTTTTGTGTATTGTCCTTTTTCACTGAGCTGGGTATGCTGGGCAGGACCGCACTGTTGAGAGTGTAGCAACTCGAAACGGTGCCGTCTGCGGTTCCCAGCAAATAAACCAAAATTAGCTCAGTGAATTTTTGTTTGTTTGTTTGTTTGTTGTTTTTTCCTAGTTCTGTGCGTTTCTGATTTTCTTTTAAGTAATAATAAGTTATCAACACTTATTTAGCTTCCCACCCTTCCTTCCCTATACTCTTCTCTACCCCTCTCCTCTGTTTCCTCAGTCTGAACCAAATGAAACTACAAATTTAATATCAAATTATCGACTTACTTTTAAATGTAAGTATCCTAACTGAATTATTATGTATAGAATTATTACTTATGTTTCTTCTTTTTTATGTTCTGTAATTTGTATCTATTTTAACAATTCTTCACCTGTGACGACACTCTGTCTGCCTTCATGACGGGATCACCCTTAAGGCAACTGAGTGTCACATCGATAAATTGCTGTATATTGTAAGAAAAAACCTATAGGCAATAAATTATTATTATTATCTATTCTGTCCAGTCTGAGCTTGTCATCAAGGGCAAATTTGCCTGAGGATTCCTAATGAGGATGAAACAGCTGTTCTGGATTCTTATCAATGTCATGCTCAAACTGGACAGAAGTAGATATGTGAGTTTTTACTTCCATTTCCATGGCAATTTGCATGAACATTAAACTTCAATTCTCATTTAAAAAATTATACTCTTAACTCAAAACTTTTACACTTATTAACACTACAACGATCACTTGATAACCAATAAAATCAAGTTCAAAGATGAAAACATCATTGTTGCAGCATACTCTTTGTTTCTTTTAATATAAATCGTCCCCAGTTACAATGACATTCAAAAGTAATAGTAAACCCTGAAACAATGATGAAAGATATAAAATTCCTCCATAAGCAATAATCCTTATAATTTTGAGAAATTTCATTTTTATCTCAAGAGATTTTCACAGTTCATGGGACAGTTGTTTATCCCTTATTATATATAAACTATTACTCAGTGTTTAATATTACTACTATGGTTATATATAGTAGCACAATAATATTAGAACAGATATCTCTCACATTTTGGGATTAACTGATTCTGAGAGACTGCCACATTTAATGAAATCCTGTAAAGTTTTACTTTGGTAAAATGGGATCCATTTCAAAATGATAAATAATATCTAAATTTTAGAACAAAATGCATTTATTTATATTTCCTTCGAATAGTACAATAATGTTGCAACTTATTTAAGTTGATATTAGCAACTAATACAGATGTGAAATGGAGCTTTTCTCACTCCTTTGAAAGTTCTGGAACATCAATGTTCAGCTTTGTTGAAGAAGCAGTCAAAACAGAGTTAATGGGAAGAATTTTCAAGAGGATTAACAGTTAGAGATAGCTAAAGAGAGAATTCTTTCAACAAATCATAGAATTTTAAAATCTCTCTAAACTTGCCCTCCTCTCTCTCTCATGTTACTAATTAAATTCTAATGGCTTAAAGAAATCATTAAATTATTTACATCCTTCTCCAATTTGAGAAGATCCTCATTGGTGTGATCCTATGTGGAATTTCAGCAAAATTGGTAACTTGTCCACACTTGCCAAAAATTTTGATCTTTTTTGAAATGGATAAGGATTTTGAATCATGTATAAAGTGAGATTGCATAAAATTAAGGAAACCTGTATTTATGGCCTGACGCAAAGAGCAGCAACAAATGTGGATTTGCATAATCAACTTTTGCTAGATTAAAAAAAAAAAAAAATGAAGTTGGCATCAACATCAGGGAGTTCAGTTCTGCTTGGAAAAGGACTGAAAATTACCGATATTTAATAATGAGGATTCCATATCACTGAAGTGATCTCATGAAATCTCATCTTACAATGATTCATTCAACAAATATTTTAAAGCAAAGAACACATCAGTAACATCTGAAATTCACTACGTTTTTTGTTTGTTTTGAGACCATATCTGATTTCTGTCAATTGTATGTCACAAAGCTCTAGCAGAGAAGATTTGAGGCTTTGTCAAATCATTGAATTAATTCATTTATTCTTGTCCTGCTTCTTTATTACAATAAAAATGATGAGAAATTATTTATTAAAGAAATTTTTTGTTTGCTTTCTTCTCTTACTTCTAAAATAACCATTTTTGATGCAATAATATTCTGCTTTTAACAAATATTAACCGTCTGGTCCCCTATGTATTATTGTAGAGAAGTACGACTGTTATAATTTTTCTGAAAGAGTGGTAATATGATGCCAGAATTTATGACCCATTGTACGACTACTACATTTATGGTGGTTTTGTTATTGCCTATAACCTAATTTTACATGGAAATATGATTCCATTAAGAATCACTAAATTAATATAAAAAATGTGTTTAGATTTCTTGCCTTAATTAGATTGTAGATATCAAACAGAATCTGGTAAATTTGGACAGAATTAATGCAAATGGATTGACAGACGAAAATTTCATTATCGTTTCTATCACATCACTGATCAATGTTGTGGCTTCAATAAAACTCAACCGATTTTTTTTTTTTTTCCCCCATTAATAATAATCGAGCAATTCGAAACAAATTTTCAGATCTGTGAATTGATGAGCGGTAACAGCACGAAATTGCGGCTCCGTGTTTTCAAAAATAACTTCTGTATACGAAAGAAGCGTTTAAATGCTGTATTTTTATTATTAGACATTTGGCTGGGTGACCGCATCTGTACCCTCGCAATGTCAAGCTTTATTTCTAAAGAAATTTATGTATACAAAGTCACTATAAAACACTATTTTTAAATAATTCAGATACCAGAATATGAAGCACGAAAATGTCATGTTATAATTGCAGTGATCGATTCAAACATAGCCATTATATGTACTTCCACGTAAAACGCTATTTCAAATTATCCTTTTGATCTAAAGATTTAAATTAAAAATGAAAAGAGAACTAATTAATGTTGATGCAAACAGCTCTCACTGACGTGCTCTGTTTCTATAAAAGTAACAACATTAAACCGGCATTAAACATCGTTGTTAAGTTTTGTTTACTAATACATGTGCATTTGTTGGTAATCCGGGTTAAGGGAAACCATTGTTTATTACAAAGAGACAATTTGACTTCTTTTTTACCCAACAGCTGAAATTCACAATGTTAAAGAAATTTATATATACTCTGTTAATTTCGTCTCACCATTGTTCAATTTGGTCCCGATCATGAACTTTATCTACCCAAGTCGGTACAGCTCTCATTTTTATTTCCACAACATGCCGGGAACATCTAAAAGCTGGACGTCAGTAGAATTTAAAGCTTAAGTTATTTATTGTGCTTAAGTTACTGTAAAGAAGAAATTACTACGCTTTATCTTTAGGAAATTTTCAATTTTTACTGATGACCTGCGCAGTAAAAATGCACAGTAGGAGGCATAGTGACTGAATTGTGGCGTTGCAAGATCGAATAAAAAATGATGCTGCATCTTCTTATATCAGTTCCGTAAAGATCGCAGCGCCTCTGGTGGCCCAATTGGAAGACAAGTAGGAATCAAGCCCGATAAAGAATTTAGTAAGAGAAAACAAAGACTTTATTATCGTTTCGGTGATGAGCTGCCTTTCTGATTTTAATGTATACGAAATATTGTAACAAAAATGAAGCGTGTGCCTATTACTTGACATGTGAGGGACAAAGGAAAAATAAGTTGCAGGTAAGCTGTTTTCTAAGATGTACGAATGGCCTGAGGCATATATACGTGAATCCTTAGTTAGGCTTAAAAATGAGAAGAAGGCGATTGTGCGATACAAAATATACGGGAATTGTGCAGTGGGGGAATGATTGCGATTGTCTGTAATTCGACGAGGGAAGGCTGTTGGATTGAGGCGCTTTGTTTTTTAGTCTGAGGTTTTCTTGATAGGTTGAAAAATGATGGGTCGCTTGAAGGGTAGGCCTACTGTTGTTTTGATATTGAAGGCCTCCATCACAAACACTTTTTTATTTCGGAATAGATCGAGAGGTTTCTGTAATTACCAATTCCCGTTGTTTGCAGAACTAGATAACATCCCCCTCCGCGATCTTCAGCAATAACAACAACAACAAAAATCCACTAGGTGCCCTTCTACTAAATTGGAAACCAAATATCTGATCCACCCATCGCCCATTTATGATTCAATACCTCGTTAAATCGGTTTTTGAGAAGTAGGTGTTTTTAATTTGTGTCAGTTCTAATGTTTCTCTGCTCCTCCAAATTGCGTAATTAATTAAAACGAAAAGTGCTCAGTTTTTGTTGTGTATTTTTAATGAAGGCAAATTGGGTCAAATATCAGTTTCCAATTTTATCGTATTCAAATGTTATGTTGCAATATCACTCAGGTAAGTCTCCTCTCTATGCATTAGATCCAAATCTAGTTTCTTCTCTCTCTGTCTTTTTTTTTTATTTTTTTTTCTTGCTTTATATTTCATATCCTGCTTAAATTTGCAGTAGTTGATTTTATGATAGATAAGTTCAGAACATCAGAAATTCTGTTTCTTATTATGGATTATTGCCCCACCTTTAGTGTTTTTGTTGTTCCAGTAATTTGTTCAGTAAATTATATATGATGAGGCTTAAGAAATATTGAGTTTTTATTAGTATAAAGCTGTATTTACTGTTTTTGTGAAGAAGAATCCTTTATTATAATTTAATCCTGATAATCCTGGAATTTCCCATCTATATGACGAGAAGTTAAGTATGATGTGATTAATGTTGAAATGATGTGTTTTTTGCTGTTGTTTTTAATGATACTTTTCCTGCAAGTGTAACTTCACATAGTGAAACAGAGAATCAGTAATATTTCTTAAAAATACAACTCTTAATTTCAAATTGCTTAGTGAATCCTTTACTTTGAAGAAAAACTTAAACAAAATTAATGTGAGTGGTGTTGCTGTTTTGAAAAATCGGTTTAATTGCTGAAAAGCTGTTGTAATAACTAACCATCATAAATTTAACTTATACAGTTCAGTAAAACAGAATCGGAATGTCTATTAAGAAGCTTCACTAAATCTAACTCGGTTTTTTGTTACTAAGTTAAACTGGAATAGTTAACATACGTCATATACAATTTGACCATTTTGTATTACAAGAATACAATATCCACTCTGTTTTGTAATGGTTTGTTTGTGATCAATCCTGTATTACATAACCAACTTTGTGAAACCATGTTTTTTCATCCTAAACCATTTCAGGAGTAAATTAAAAGGATAAAAAAAAATTAAATAATATCTTCCAAGATGTAGAGTTGTTTCTTATTTTCTTTATAAATGTAAACGTTCGCAATAAATTGTTAAAAACGATTGTAGGATGCTTAGAGTAGGCTACTCAAAATTAAAAATGGATATCATTTAGAAATCATACTTTAAAGATTTTTTTTTTTTTTTATATGTGTTTACATTTATTTCGAAAAAAAATTAAAATTTCCCCCCCCCCCCCTTCAAAAAGTAAAAGTTTTGACTTATTTTTTTGAAGATGCCAACATTAAGCAATCATCTCCAAAACAATTTTAAATTGGGACTATGTCCCTTTCCCCTTTCCGAATTTAGATAGATTTACTAACAAAAGCAGAAAACTTAAAATTATTAAGGCATATTTGATTTTGAACTTATTTCTTTTTCATCATTGTTAGTTTAATCATTGGCTTGAGGTTCTGATTTTAATCATTTTTTTGTCATTATTGATTACCTATCAGATTCAGCTTACAGGTGAAAAATATGATATTTTAATGTGCTCTTTGCTGTCTTTAGGCCATTATAGTTTGCGAGGACTTGAATTTAACTACAATTTGTTTGTTTGTTTTCTTTTTTTATATATATAATACTGGAAATTTTCGTTTTTTAAATTGAAAGATGGCTTCAGTTATTGAAGTTGTTTTAAAAATAGAAAATCCCATTTTTATAGCCATTAACTAAAAAATGGAAAATAAACAGTCATGTTATTTTTTTACTCTTCTTAAACATAAATCGACTAAATTTTCTTTCAATAGTTGAGTTATATCTGCTAGTATATATAAAGTCCAGTGATATTTTTTTTTATTTTAGTATTATAATAACTTTATTAAGAAAGCTAAATATTATCATACGAATTTTCAAAAAGAAAAAACAAACTCAGTAGGTTAATATTCTTTCACGTGTACTGAACATAGTATTAACTCACAAATTATAGCCGGTACACCTGGTGTACTGGATATAAAAACTCAATATTCCGTCAATAATAAGCTTGTTCTCAAGCTTTGCAGAAAATTACAGTTAATAATAAAATGATAAGAGCCAAATGTTTGTAATCTTAAAAAATGCTTAGATTTTTGCTCACATTTCAGTTTAAAAAATAAAGTAAACGAGACTCTATTCCTCTGTCTCTTCGGCAACCATTCCTTTAAATTAATTTCCTTAATATCTATAGGAAAATATCCCTAAATAAAACTATTTTATTCAATAATAAATCATTGGAGACGTACATATATCAGCCTAAAAATATAAATAAAAGCCTGGAAAAAATATAGGTCATGAAAATCTGGGCCCTTATTATTACTCTTGCATTACTGATTGTCAAAGGTAATTAGTAAATTATAAAAACAACAGAATTGAGGTATGGCTTTGCAGTTTATTTATTATATTATTTCAACACAGCCTGAGTACCATATTTGGTACAGTTAAGAACTTAATTCATTTTTGTGTTTGCTCCATTCAAAAATGTGTGCTCTGTTTGTTTGCAGCTTAGAAAATGCCGTGAAATTAGATTAGAAATGAAAAGCAACATTAGGAAGGAAAAAAAAACCTTTATATTAGTCAGGAAAAAAATTTGACGATTAGTAATAAGAATCGATTTCATTTTAAAAAAATACATATTTCTTTTAGGTGATTTGTTTATCTCGAAAAAAAAGTGGAAGAATGTTAACTAATTTTGCCTGTGATCTGTGTTACATCTGAAAAAATCTTTTATCGGCCCTTAAACATACTAAGATTGCTATAGAGATAAAATAGACTCCATTGATTGTAACATTTTGGAGATGAAATTTAACGTGTGTTTCGTAATGATATTCAATATAAAAAATTTTTTATATGTATTTAGCGAAAACATTATTGAAGAAATTTTCATTTGTGGCATTATTTTTACTAACTGCTAAACAATAAGTTATACAGGAATTAACGAGGAACAAACTTTTTTAAAATAAAAGTATTATTTTATTGATTAGTTATCAATAAAAAATATTCACGTCCATTTGTTTCTATTGATAGCTCAATTTTTCCGTATGTTTTTACAGAACCTCCCATGAAAGCCAGTCCAAAACCTGTTGCCTGTTATGTACTGATTAGATCTTGTGTAATTAGTTTTCAAGTTTGTTTGTTTTTTTTTCCTTTTCTTTTACTTTAATCTTTTATTTTAACGAGAGTCCATGTATTCTCATGGTCTGGAGTCAGGGAAAGAAGTTCTATTCATTTACATATCTGCCATGATATATCTTGTTTCGCACCTTCCTCAAAGCAGCTGGTGACAGTGAATTCCATATCATTAATCAGGAATTTCATCACAACTCTTGTCCCTATAGTTGATGTTTGCTCGATTCCTCTCCATTTGAAATCATCCAATACAAAAGTCCTGTTGAACTCCATTAGTAACAGGGTTTTTTTTTGTTTGTTTTTTAACACTTAATCGCTTTGTATTAATAATTAAATGGAATATGGTGAAGATCTATCTTTCCATTTTTTGGCACAGTATTTGTTTTGTTTTTTTGTTTTTTTTTCATTTGCTGCTGTTGTTTATTGCCAGTTAGCTTCCATGTTCTATTTGGTGTTCTCATATAATAGTTTCTAGTGTAGAATCTTATAGAAAAATGGAAAATAGATTTTCCCTATACTTCTTCTTTCTCAATTGTGTTCTTCTAGCATAGTGACTTAGTAGGAAGCAAAGGAGAAGACTTGAAAGAGCAGTAGCGTACACTATTTTTGTCACTGCTTTAATTGAACCAAGGGTCTTATCAGTTAACTTCCCTATGCCACGGCTTTTTATATTTGGAAGAAAAGTGATTTTTATGCTGAAATACATTTGTTCCATGCACCAGAATACATAAAATCTGTTTCTTTTCTTTTTTTTTTTTTAACATTGGTTAAAAATCTATTCAAGATTTTTTGTTATTATAACACAGATCTTTTAAATTCGGTATTCCTGCAGTTTGGAATAGCTGGACAGCTTTGCTAAACTTCATTTTATCCTATGAAAATTGCTAATGGACTGGTTGTTGCTTTAACTGTTAAATGAAAACTTAGTCAAATATTTTAGACCTGATCCATACTATGAAAGCACCATCAATCTTATAAAGCAATACTTCTTTCTAGCAGCTCATATTAATGATAATGTTTTCTTCAGGTGATTGCTTCTCAGGATTTTCCATGATGTAAACAGAAAGCTCAGGCAGATTAAAGGAATGACAAAGTTCATGTATTGATTTGATCAATAATATGTTTGACATAGTCTTTCTCTAAATTATAATGTAATGTTTTAAATTACATTGTAGATTTGCCTGTTCTATAAGGAAACGCATGTTTACTCTAAGGATATAATTCAAAAAGGCGAAGCTTTCCAAGTGGCTTATATGTCAAACGACAAGATTATATGAGGTTCATTTTAGTTTTAGATCCATGTAGATTTCAGGTAGATGCTGCCTATTTGAAATCACAGCAACGGCTTCTATAGTAGTGTTCTCAAAGAACGATTATTTGATAACTACATCATAAAATATCAAAAGTTAGAGAATAATTTTGGTCCCATTAGCAGAAATGATGTCGTATCGCTATGAGGTGGAGGGCCAGGTCTGGTCTTTTTTTTCACCGTCTATTTCTCCACTATTTTGGTTTTAGAGTTCACAGATGTTTCTGTCAAATAGACATTGAATTTATTTGTTTTCACCTGAACTGAAGGTTAAGATAAGTAAGCATTAAAAGGCCCTCTGACTTTCATCCAAATGAAAAATGACATTATTAGTTTATTAAGAGCAACTTAAACATTGTGCTTTCATTTTATGTATCTTTTTTTAATTTTGTCTCATATACATACTTAATGTTAAAGTTATTGTTAAAACTGGGATTAGCTTTTAAAGCAATTAGACTATTTTTGTTGTTAAAATGTAAATTTTTCGTTCGTGGGGTTTTCACGACTGTAAAAATGACAGAAAGTAAGGTTAAGGAACAACATCTTAAGAAAGTAGGCTTTAAGATCTTTTAAGAAATTCTTGCTTGATTGTAAAGCCAAACTGAAAAGATGCTATTCCTGGAGATCCTTGTGGCCTAGTTTCCTAGATGAGGCTCATCAACTCAGTCAGCCTGTGTGTGTGAGAGAGAGAGAAGATTTATCCATTTATCTCCCCCAACAACTGGAATGGCGGAATGGATCTTCTTGAAACATGGTATGCACATTTAATGATGCACAGAAATAATCTAACTATTATATTTGAAATCTTTCTCAATTGAATCCTTGTTGAGGAAAGGAAATAAAAATTGCTGTAGAAAAGTATTACAACTGTAACAATATTTGGAGCACGGCTTTTGCCCCCCACAAGACGAGCCAAAGGCAGGAAGGGCACCACGTACCTTTTCTGGAAGCGTTTCGTCGTATTTTCGGACACTCATAGCTTTGCTCTGGATAATACTAGAGAGCTCAAATTTTCAGGATAAGATGCAGTTAGCAGACTAATGAAATACGCTAAGTTTCATTTATTTAGCTTTTATACTTTGGATTTTATTAATACCTAAAATACGTTGATTCCGTCACTGATTCACTCACTCATTCACTGACTGACTCATGATCATCAAAACCTCTAGGGTACTTCCTGAAGTCCTAGGAAGCTGAAATTTGGTATGCAGGCTAGGATTAGCACACAAACAACAACAAAATTAAGAAATCCGTAACTTTCACCTTCCAAGCCCTCGTAAAGGGGTGGGTCTGGTTATGTATTATCTAACCCTCATAGCTTCGACCTGGATAATACTAGAGAGCTCAAATTTTCAGGATAAGATGCAGTTACCATACCAATGAAGTACGCTAAGTTTCATTTATCTAGCTTTTATACTTTGGATTTTATTAAGATCTGAAATACGTCGTACCCTCACTGCTTCAGCCTAAATAATACTAGAGAGCTAAAATTTTCAGGATAAGATGCAGTTAGCAGACTAATGAAATACACTATGCTTCATTTATCTAGCTTTTATACTTTGGATTTTATTAATTTCTAAAAGACGTCGATTTCGTCCATGATTCACTGACTGACTGACTCATGATCATCAAAACCTCTAGGGTACTTCCTGAAGTCATAGAAAGCTGAAATTTGGTATGCAGGCTAGGTTTAGCACACAAACAACAACAAAAATTAAGAAATCTGTAACTTTCACCCTCCAACCCCTCATTAAGGGGGTTCCAGTTATTTATTAAATAACAATTTCTGATAGGTATATCCCACCCAAGACATTACATGTAAAATAAGTTGCCAAGCAACATGCTCGTAACGCTTTCACTGTTTAAGTTATCAGATCTCATCTTACAAAAAGAAATGAAATCCCACCCAAAACATTTCATGTAAAATAAGTTGCCAAGACTTACATGCTCATAACGCTTTCACTCTTAAAAAGATATGAGATCTCATGTAAAGCCCAGCCCCTAACTCTACAAGGCCTAGCTCTAAAAACCCTATATCTTGGTCAAAAAAGTATGGCTTGGCCGTTTCATGGAACTATTTCATCCCACCCAAAACATTTCATATAAAATACGTTGCCAAGACGCTCATAACGCTTTCACTGTTAAAAAGTTATCAGATCTCATGTAGAGCCAAGCCCCTCACTCTACAAGGCCTAACTCTAAAAACCCTACTATCTTGGTCAAAAAGTGTGCCTTGGCATACTCCATATCCTTTACATAACTCCATGGGATTGTCTGTGCGACAGCCATGAAACGGCCAAGCCATACTTTTTGACCAAGATATAGGGTTTTTAGAGTTAGTGCTTGTAAAGTTAGGCCTTGTAGAGTTAGGGGCATGGCTCTACATGAGATCTCATATCTTTTTAACAGTGAAAGCGTTATGAGCATGTGAGTCTTGGCAACTTATTTTACATGAAATGTTTTGGGTGGGATATTTCTGTTACTGTCTTAAACAATAGGAATTAATCCATTTTAGATAATTGAAGTAAATAATGTGGATATTTTTAAAACATAGATCTGTTCAACAGATATTATAATTTGAAAATAAACGTAGGCTTTTTTTCATTTGTGTCATTTTCACACTTTTAAAATAAAACAAAAAAAATAAAATTTTAAGTTCTTTCAAGAAAGTCTGGTTTTTGATTCAACTCTACTCCAAGGCAAATACAGTACAAAGTTACTTTTATTGTTTGAATGAGAGATATTTGATCAGACGCCTACATTAGCTACCCACACACGTAGGGGTCTTCTCTTACGGATTGAGGGATCTTTGACCTCTGAGGGAGGCTCGTCTCTCCTTCAAGTACTTACCCCTTGGGGAACAAATCCTTTGTCGGCGCTTAACGATAAGAGACATATCCCCCGGGTTAGCGGTTTATTTCCGCGGCGTTTCACATCTCTACGTTAAGCAGGGAATCCCTGGGTTGCTAGCCGTTACGATCTCCCAAGTTAGGGTGGATTTTGGAATTCCAACCCGACTGAAAGTTCTCCTTCGCGGGCACAGAGCTCTAGTAGCCGTTCAACTGTGTTTCCATAACAAATATTTACATAACAAATTTAAAAAATGAACAAATTATAATATTATTCAAAGACTAATATTTGGGTATTATTTTAAATGATGCAACAAAAATTAAATTAAAACTTACAATAAAAATTAAATACAATTTCTTGAAAAAAAAATTATAAAAATATTATACCAATAAATTATAAAATAATAACTTAGTTTTCTTTTTTTGATTCTTATTTAATTATGAAAATGCTATCTGATCTAATACAAATAATGAAAAATGTAAATAGTATAAATATTTTATGAAACAAAAAAAAAAAATCTTAAAATTAGTTATATATTCTAAAAATACTTCAAGTAATAAAATAACAAGGGAATTCTTTATGAATAATAAAATACTTACTTCGAACTTTTTATACAATTTAATAATAAAGACTTATTTTCAATTATATTACATGAACAATACAAATTCGAATACAACCATAATCTTCGAGATATTTGTAACTTTATAACCAACATTTTTAATAATTATGCCACCCATATAAATTACTACCGGATGTGATAAATAAAGTAAATCTAGAAAATTACCGAAATTTTCTAAAATATCAATTTAAAAAAAAAATCTCATCAGAAATTGCCTAGTAATAAATATAAATCCTCTGGTTGACTAGATTTATAATTCTAGAATTTTCTTTTCACTTTAATTAAGATTTTTTTTTACTATTTCTTGTAACTGTGTTTACAATTATCAAATATATAATGTCTACTAAAGTTCAAAATATAGTTATAAATTTAGTGCTACTGTCACTATAAAGCATTTTACATAATCAATCTGTAAGAAACTACAATTACTTGTCATTTCATGTTCGAAAGTTAGTCTAGGCAAGTTCGAAATTAAATCCTTAAAAGAACTGATCGTTATTGAGAATCTTTACGTTAAGCCCTGCTTCACGCATAGGAACTGTGACAAGTCGATTGCCAACTACCTGCGAAATCTCCTCCCCCACTTACCACCTCCCCGACTCAGCTTAACCTAAATAATTCATCCTTCGGACATAGTCTTCAGTGTCAAAACTCCCAAAAAAACCCTCCGTGTGTGGGTAGCTATTGCATTTCAGAAACTGAAGGGTATATCCCTCAAGAATTGAATCATTCCATAACAAAAAAAAAAAAATTCGTAAATATCCTGCCTAATTCATATCTGATGAGTAGTGACCATTTTAGATTATTACTTTTGAAATGCACTAATATTGACTGTTTGTACAACTGGACGTCAATATTAATGTTTCTGAAAAGTATAAGCCACAACTGCGTATGTCCATTTGGAACAATTTCTGTAGGATTGCAAGTATTAAAGATATGATAACTTCCTTATCCAAGAAATGTAAAATATTAAGTCCATATCACTTTAGATTTTAAATGTTTTCAGAATGAAGCCATCGTCTCAGTTTTGAATGATGTGACTTCCTGAATAAGTACAGCTCAGATTTGTTAAGTTAGTCTCAATTTAAGATTGGAGGAATATAGTAATGGTTTCAACATTCTCTCAAGTTTTTTTTTGTTTTTATTTTTTTAAGACAAGTTTGACTTTTTTTGTTTTCTTAAATTCCCCTTTTTATATTGCTTTCAAATTTCTGAATTTTACTAATTTCAATGAGGTTTATTGTAAGCCATTTCATTTCATTGGCCACAGTGTGATATCAGTTTTAACAAGAGCTGTCTTAACTTATCTTGCACAACTACAAACAGTAAAATTAGTGAACCACTGATTAGCTGAAATAATATCTGATAGAATACTTTTTTTTATTAATAAAAATTTTGAATCTTATCGGAGCATTTCTAAAAATATTAAATTCAGAACTTTTCTCTCTCTCTCAAAACAGCATTTTCTGTTTCTGCAAAATATCATAGTATTTTCTGGATTGAATAACGAAACAACATAGCTTTTGAAATGTAACTGAAAGATAGACTGCAAAATACATTAATTACAAAGTATATGCTGACTGTACACAGCCTTTGCAGGGACTACAGTTTTAAGACCACTGAAATAGCCCACTATATTGAAGAAACTGAACTTATTATTCTTACCCCCACCCACCCCTTTTTTTTTTGGTAGAGTTGACTTAAATAAATCATTTTTTGTGAGGGTAACAAATATATTTGTCCTACTCCTGAACTACAAATTCAGTCCTCACAAAAGCTGTGGCCTTCTTAAAAGTGTAACATCATCATACCAATATTGATTTATGGATTCCAGTTTGTTATCTGTTCTATCTATCTTCCCTGTTCTTTTTTAGGACTGGATTTGTTTCAAGAAGTATACAAGTTGGTTACTCCATGGAAAGCATCTTGCTCTTCAGTATCAGCTCTTCAGGATAAGATCAATAGCAATTACAGGGCTGATTCATTTGGGTTTGTTTCCATTGCGTTCCGTGCATTTATTGAGGGGTGTGGGGAATAAAAAGGTGGTAGATGTATTGATCATATACAAATTGGAACTTTCAATTTTGAAAGAAGGGTCAAAAAGTTTTATATATATTTGTGAATTGTTATCACTGAGGATAATGTGACCATAGATTAGGAAAAGCTTGAAACAAGGTAATAGATGGTATTAGATTCTCCATCCCTTATTAAAATTCCAGGATATCACTTAAGAATAGAAAGAAAAAAAAAAATACAAATCGTTATTCGACCTGTGACGATATATGAATCCGAAACCTATTGTATGATAAGTACATGGGAAATGGAAATTTATAAATGGAGAGTGGAAATAAGAAGTAATAAAGAACTTGATCAGTTATTTAGGAATCCTCAGATATTAGAAGAAATTAAAAACTCCAGGCACAGATGGCTTGGACATATTGACAGATGCAGTGAAACATCCTTTATTAAAATGATATTTAAAGACAAAGTAGATAAGAGAAGATGCAAAGGTAGACCCAGGAAAACAAATGGCTGGAGGATATTGAATAGGGAATATAAAGAAATTAAGGGTTAGAAGTTGGAGGAGAAGAATGTTGGACAGAAAAGAGTGGGCTATAATTGTTAGGCAGGCAATTGGTGCTTCTTAGATCGTATGGTGAATGAATGATTGGATGTGGGGCATAAAAAGTGATTGTCAGTCAGGAATGAGAGATCTTTTCTGTGAGCTGTTTCAACTTTTCAAACAAGTTTGCTGAAATCAGTTCCTTTTTGAAAGTTGACCTACATGGAGTAAATCTTTCCTACTATAGTAAAGAAGATAGTATTGTCCATATTTGTTTATTGAGCTGTTTTGAACAACTTCAAGAACATTACAACTCAAATTATACGGACAGTTCTTCTGCATTGATGCATTTATGTTATCTTGTCATCTTTTCAGAATTCAGAACCATATAATTGATGATCCAGATGCCTCTCTTAACAGAAGTTCTGTAGAAAGTACTTTGACAGTTTTTGAAAAAACTTAATGAAGTTTAATTTTCATCATATAGACTTCATTTCCGTAGCAGTCTCTCTTTTTATTCTGGATGAGTAATAATGCAATATGATAAATTTTCTGGGAATAAGCATATGCTCTCATTTTGACTGTTCATTCTTTGTGATTGTGGGCCCGGTAGCCGAGTTGGTTAGGGCGCTTGGCTGCAGATTGGAGGTAGCGGCTTCGATTCCCGGCCTCGACTGAGTGCGGGAATTTTCCTTGCTCCTTTCTCCTCTAAACGGGTTCTAGGGTCTACCCAGTCCTCTGTAGAATCGGTACCGGGTTTCTTTCGTGGGAGTTAAAGGCGAGCGGCCGTCAGGCTGACCTCCTGACCTCAACTTCGTCCCGTTGGTCACGAAAAGATGTAGCCTAACCTGCAGCTTCCCCAAGGGTCTGTAAAGATCTGTTAGTGGGATACTTTAACTATTCTTTGTGATCATCTTCGGTATAGCTAGAATTGCCTTATTATTCTCTCTAATTCCTACATAGTAATTCTTTGGTTTTCTCTTTTTGTAATCTCTCTAATAAACTTCTGATTTCTGGACGTTCTTATTAAATCATCTGTACAACACCTAGCAATGTTAGCCAAGTCAAAATCTTCATATTTGCATTAAGAAACTCTGCAGCAAAATCTGGAGGGGTTGTCATTAGTAACTGCCTCATGTATCATAAATATTATATGTAATATTTCCATGATTTCTAAATGACAAAGTGAGCTGGAAAAATCTTGGCTTAAAATTATGATTTCTAAACTAAATTTCTGTTTTAAGTAATCTTCATAGGTTCATGGACTATGTCAGTTTGGTCATGAAATATAGTTTATGTCAAGGATAATTAATTTAGCATGTCTTAATACTTTTCAAAAACTATTGATTGCAGATTGCCATTATAGATAGATTTCTTAGTTATCTTTAATATTATAAGAGAAATTATTTATTGTTATTTTGTAATGTATAATTAACATTACCTACAATTACTGTATTACCAACTGCTAATATTGAGTTCTGTCTTGATAGTTCACCTAACTAAATATTATTTGCTGAATGGTTGATTTTTCACAGTTTAGCTTCATTGTACATAGATTTAAAATCAGTCACTTCTTGAAATGGGGGTGCGGAAGCATTATAGATTGAATTTCATGATGTTTGAACGTTAACACATTTACTTATCTTGAATGGTAGAAGTGACTTTTTGAGTGGAAGAAATACTGATTCTTCCTTTTGATGAGTGAATTTGTAAGAGCTACGCTTGTTTAAGAAGCTCAAAATATCAAATGTTTAACATCTATCTCCCCCTTTCTTGCATAGTATTGTGAATTCTGTTTGTTTATTTGCGCTTTTTAATATGAATAGGGTTGCCAGATTTTGTAACTGAGAAACTGGGACATTTTTCTTAAGCAGAAGAAAAATCAAAGATGTTACACAAATTAATATTGTCACTTCTTACATTAATAACAACAATAAGAAAAGAAATCACACTTTCTCATAAGAAATTAATTAGTTAGTGTTTTTAAATACTTTTTTGAATTTTTACCTTAACATTCCTGCTCTGGCATTTGGAATAGTCTAGCAACCCTAAATATGAATCTCATCTACTCTAAACAAAAATATTTGCTAGTTTCTTTGAACATTGGTTCTTGAATTTCTTTTCTGAGTAATTTCACTTTAGCCATCTTCATAGTGATTTAGCATCAAAATTTGTTTGCCTTTAAAACTATGTCTATATTTCTGTTATGTGTCAATTCTTCAGATTTAAATATTTTTAAAGCAGTAGCTTTAATGTCAGGTTTCAGAAATATCCCCAAATTTTACCAAAAAATTCTGTCACAAGGAAGCCACTGTACGAAATACTTTCACAATCAATACATATTGTATTTCTTTTTTACCATTTAGGAAAAAAAAAAAGTCGTAATGTTGAGTCAGCTTTTATTATTAAAAACCCTCAAATTACACATATTTTTCACTTTTAATTGATGCCTTAAGAATGAAATAGTAGTCTTGAACTTCTGTACATGTCTTAAATACTATTATTCTTTTAGCACCTTAGTCATTTATTTTCTGATGTTTATTACTTAGAGAGTGAGATGATTTACTGCACTAACAATTATTATTTTTATTTTATTTTTTCAAATAACTTTTCAACTCCCTGTTTCCGATGTGTTTTTGAAAGTGAATAGAACGTTTGACTTTATTTAATAATTTTCTCTTAACATTTTCTCCCGTTGACCAAAGCTAAAGTCAGTGTGAGAAGCTCAAGTTTCTCATTGTAGTAATGTTCTGAGCAATTGTTATGATAATTAGACGTAGCTTCTCCTACAATGTCATGATACAGACTTGTGGTGTTGACAAAACCATTCCTAGTGTTGATATCTACAAAACTGGAAAGATAGCATCTTTTATACATTGAGTATAATTAGATCTTTTTAATGAAAATTGGCTAAATATATAATTTAATATAATTATAAAAAACAGGAATGTATCTATGAATGTATGGCCACTGATGGCAGCCTTCTGTGCTAGTGTGCGCTACTTAGCAATGCTGCATTCGGCTGGAATGAGATATGGAACACCAAAACAAACCTAAATGAATATAAACAAATGTGAAGAACATGTTTATTCAAAGAAGATGTTCAAAGTTGCAACTGTATGGCATTGATTGCCATACATTTTTGTAAGATTCCCAGCATTTCGCCAACAGTTGCAGATGCATGTCATCCATCCCAGCAGTCATGAAACAAGTCCTTGCTACATGTAATGTGTTTGGTTTATGAATGCCATGACAAACACAAGTTCTTCTCCATTCCCACATTCTCTGGCCGATTCCAGCTCCGCTAAATAACACCCTCTACATTGAAGGTTGTCATTAGCAGACATACATTCATAGACAAAAAAGGTTTGTGTTAGTGGTCTCTACATACCATTTAAATCTGTACAGAGAGTTGCTAGACCCTGGATATAAATAATGCTTTCTTTAGAATTAAATTTTGATTCTTTTCTTTCAGTTAATCACAGTTTTAAAAAATGTTCCCTAATGTTGATTTGCATTAAGATGGCACAGACTTATTGTTCGAAATTTGTTAAAAGCGCGGATTTTCCATGACTGATAATTCCATTTTGTTGTTACTACAATAAAAATTTCTTGCAACATTAACATTAATTGAAAAGTTCAGTTAATATAAAATTTTCTCTAAATTGTAGTAATAGGTTTTTTTTTCCTCAAAAATTTTGTTCTTTCTTGCCTAGCCTGCAAACATTTTATATAAATTGTTCAGGAAATGCAGTAAGTCAGCTACGCTTAATTTAATCTCTTGCTATACTTTAATCAACTTCAAATGATTTTTTATTGCTTTTACAAATATTGTTTCATGATAAAACAATAAGCCAGCAAGGTATAATAGAAAATCAAAAGATTTCGCCCCTGAGCTATCTTCGGTGGGAGTCTGAGACAGCCATTTCATCCTCTATATGGACTCATCAACCAGACAAACCCTTGATGAAAAGCTCATATTGCAAAACTAAGTTAGGGGTTTATCTGGCTAATAAAGAGGATGAAGTGGCCATCTCAAGTCTTTACCAATGATAGCTCAGGGGTGAAATCTTTTGATTTTCTGTTGTACCTTGCTGACTTATTGTTTTGTGATTATTTCTGGCACATTAATTTTATTTCAGTTTTTCATGATATTTATTGAAAATTCTTTTGCTTTATTTACAACTAGCTGTACTCGGCATGCGTTGCAATGTCAAAGAAAGAAAGTGTTTCTGTTTTAATTCTGTTTATTGAAGTGCTTTTGGATACACAATATTTTTTGTTTTTCCATCTGGTGCATACATGAATAAATCGGAAGGTTTTCTGACGCATGAGCAGGCCACATACAGCTGTCCATGTGCGAAGCATGGATTTTCCAAATTTAGTCCACTCACTTGTAGCGATTGTCTCTGTGCTTTGTTGATGGTCATTGAAAATGTGAGTCGCCCCAGAAACTGCAAACGTTTGAATTCGAAGAACCAGATATTGTAAAATGGTTCTACTAATTCAGAAACCTTCGCGAGCACGTGCACAACAACTCGCCAAAGTTTCATCGCAATCTGATGAATGGTATAGGAACGCATACGGGACAAGCAAACAAACATTCATTTTTATATATTAAGATATTGCTATTGGAGTAATGGCAGTGCTTGTAGTATTGATCTCTTTCTGTGATATTTTCAGTTTTCTTTTCACAGAGAAAACCTTTTTTTCTTTCTTCAGTGAAATTACATTTTTTCTAAAAGGATTAAGATGAATTTAAAGGGAGTTTGCTTTAGAATAAAAGTGTTAGTAATTGGATACAAATAATATAATCTTTGATGAGCGATTTTGCCACTGTGGGTGAAATTGATTTGAAGTTACAGCTTGGTTCTTTGAATTCCAGGTTCCTTGGTTCTTTGTCAGGCTGTGTTTCAGAATTACATGAACTTTTTCACTGTTTTATCAATGTTTTGGAGAAGACAGTTTTGTGGCCTTCTCCCATAGTAATCCTGTATTTAGAATGTCTAGGAAAAGAAGGCCATGAAATTGTCTTCTCCAAAACATTGATTAAAAACTAACAGAGCTAAGTTCATGTAATTCTCAAACATCTCCTGACAAAGGGGAACCTGTCAAGGAATCGACAGGAATGGGGGGAAAAAAAAATCCCTCATAAAAGATTATATTATTTGCTTCCAATTAATCATGGCCTACTCTTCCTTCAGATCCAAATTATACATTGTTAACTATTGTAGTTTCGGCTTTAAATTGGGAAGAGAGGGACTAATGCCTTTGATTAAATCCATAAATCAACAGCGAGAATGTATTAAAGGGAAGTGATGTTATAATGAAAGCATTCATTAATACACTGTTCTGCAACACAAGAAGTATCCTACATAAAGATTACTGTGTTATCTGAGAAGCTGGTTTATCTCATACTAAGAGAAGGAATATCCCTTTTTTTGTCAGACATATTTGACTTACAAATGGAAATCATTGGGCCAACTTCTGATTAATGGGGATAACCAAAACTTCACACTAGTTCTATGTCAAGCATACTTAGTAAACAAGCCCAATTTTTCAAATGGGTCATCATTTCATCAAATATTTTGTGAAGCTTTGGCTGGGAATATAATTTAAATTATATGATACTGAACCCTTCATTTCTTTGGTAGTTTTTTGAAATAGGTGAATTTTCTTTATAGGATAGCAATCAGATGATTTGTTTTTGTTTTGTTTTTTTTACCTATAGTATTAATTAAATTATTAAAGAATAAAAGGCTTGTATATAGCTATTTTTATGAAGTTTGTGTTGATATATGATTCCTTGAAAAGAAAAATTTCGCCTCAATTTTCGTGTGTGACAACAATTTTGTTTTCATTTTCCTTTATTCTGTGTAGAATTCCTGGTGTCCTGTTTGCTATTTGTTTAGCTGGTTCGATACATATCAGCATATTTAATTTAATTTAGATTTTTTACTGTCTATTCTCATTAGGATTACCATATAATGTACAATACGTGATCAAAAATATCCAGACATCTACCCGAGACCTTAGTCAGACTTTCCCCGTGACACACTCCCCAATAGTGGACACTAGTATGGGTTAGGTCTGCCTTTCGCCTTTATCACAGTGGTGACTCTTCTGTGGAAACTTTCCACCAGGTGCCTGAACATCTCGGGGATGGCAGCCCATTCTTCCTGAAGAGCTGTAGCCAGATCTTGTTGTGATGTGGACGTTGGGGTCTAGAGTGAAGTTGACATTCTAATTCTTCCCATAGGAGTTTGATGGTAAGAATTCCCTCACAAACCTTGCTTTATGACATGAGCGTTGTCATGATGATTATGCTTGTAGAGACAATGATCATTGTCGAAGTGGCTCTTTACCAAATGCAGAATGTAACGGTCAGAATTTCCATGTACCCTTCCATATTTACATTGGCATGCATTGGTACAAGAGGGTCAAATCCATTCAATGAAAAAACACCCTCGTACCTTAATGCCACCTCCTCCAAACTTCACTGTTGACACTATGCACGATAGGAGATATTGTTCCACAGGCATTCAGCACCCAAACGTCCAATCAGACTGCCATATGATATAGCATGATTCATCACTTCATATCACACGTTTCCACTGACTTGTGGTCAGTAGGGGAAATGAATAGTAGTAGTCACTAGTGGTGTCGCTTAGCATTCATAGGAGAAATGTATGGTTTGAGAGCAGCTGCTCGACCATGCTGGCTAGAGTGTTAATACTACTGTAAAATCCACGGGTGACTGTTTCAATGGTGCCTGGCTGTTTAAGCGAACCACCACCTTAACCACTCTAATGGTCCTAATCAGGCAGTATACCTGGCCTAACCTGTCGCTGTTTTGTTGTAGTTGTGCCTTCCCATTTCCACTTCACAATCACATCACCAACAGTCGATTCTGGCAGCTTTAGAGGGGTGACTTATTACTCGAGTGGCAGCCAATGACCAGTTCACATTCAAAGTCACTGAGCTCTGCTGATTGACCCATTCTGCTGCTACTTCATATCAATTAAAACACACTACTCCCTGCCTCCTTTTATACTGGTACGTGACATCGTCATACCATGTAGGTTTCAGTTTACTATTGCAGAGGGGTGTCCGGATATTTTTGATCACCTGCAGTTAAGTTGGAAAAAAAAAAAAAGTTTTCTATTTGCTTTAGCAAAATAATTAGTTAAGAAGTAATAAAATATATTACACTATTTATTTATTTACTCAGTTATGTATTTGCTTTAATTCCATTGCTTCCTATTCTAATATTAATTTGAAACTTTTCAACATAGATACAGAAGAGGAAAGTTTTGAGATTTCAAATTTTTCATTTTTGATAATCACATATGGCAACTTAAATAATCCTTTCAAAATTTTGCTTTGAAGATATTAAAACTTAATATGATTTTAAAACTATAATTTTAATGTTGTAAATGTAGAAAATATAGGGAATCAAAAAGTATAGAAAATGCAGGGATCAAAATGATTAAAAAAAAAAATTAGGTAAACCATCAGTCAGTTACAGAAATCAGAGAGCATGCTCCTACTAACGATCAAAAATTTGATAGAATGATCATCCAAAATATTTGGAAGTCATACAGTGGATTAGAATGTTAGATGTATAGAAAATTTCTTGTTAATATATGTAAGATAAATGTACTTGCAATAAATTTTTTTCAGGCAAAAAAAAAATATTGGCAATTGAAACTGTCCAAACTTAATTTAGGGTCAATAAAATAACCTTTATAAATATTTTGTTGTATGATGTTTGTGGAATATTAAAGAAGTTTATTAATTTATGGTATTTTTAATTTTTCTAATTAAAAGCATGTTGCCGATACCTTGTTCAACAACCATAATACTTTTTTTACATACATTAAAATTTAATTCTAAACTTATTTTTGAATAGTGTAGGATTTGCAACCTAAATCAAAAATAATAATAGCATTTAAGGCACTTTTGTTTTTTACAACACCTAATAGGGTGCTTCGGCTAGTTAATGTTAGATAAGTATATGGAGAAAGAAGTTTTGGTTGAATAAAGATGGATTATGATTTTTTTTTTTTCTTCCTGTTCTCTGAAAAACAGCTTCTTTATCCTTTTATTGTTTGGTATCCATCCTTTGCTCAAATTCTTTTGTCCATTTGAGTTGTATTTACATTTTTGTTTTTGTCTGTTTGTTCATTTTTTCTCTAGAAGTCAACAGTATCAAAATGGAAACATGAAATATATAGTAGAGTCGCGGTAATCCAAGATTCCATGTAATCTGAGATGCAGCTGCATCCAAGTCAGTCAGTATCAGTTTGTCTGCTATTGTGATCGGTTCGCGCTCATTTGTTTAGTTCAGTTCAAGTTATCTTTTGCAAAAATGTGTGGAAAGGCCAAGAAAAAGTTTGTTTCTATAAGAGAGAAACTAGAAGCATTGAGGAGAATTCATCAAGGCGACCCTAAGTGATACCCTACTACTTAGACGGTGGCGTGACATCGCTGCTAAAAAGCGTTGCTCTACTGTGAAGCAGAAGACCTTGGACAGTTTAATTAAAGTTGTAAATCCTTATAGAGAGTCTTTTCATGTAACTGGGTAACATTGTTAATGTATTTGTAACTTTAATATCTATTATAAATTAAATTTGATTCGTTTTAGTTGAAAATTCCATTTTTGTTTCTTTTTTCCGTGTAATCCGAGGTACCATCAGCCCCAATTACCTCGGATTACTGCGACTCTACTGTATTGAGATTTTGAGCATAAGAATAATTTGTATTGCAAAACGCGCTGCAATTTAATGAAGCTAGTTTATAATTGTTTGAAATGCCTTGCTTTTTTGTTGTTAAAAATCAGTGATTGTTCTTAAAGATGAAAAACTTTTCCACAGTTGATATCTTTCTTCCTAGTTGCACATATCTAACGTCGCTTAATGCCATAAGTCAATTGCCTAGAATGCAAAAAAAAAAACAACCTATAGTCTGAAGCTTGAGAATGAAATTTAACATCCATCCTCATTTAGATCATTTCATAAAGACATTAAATTCTTTATATCATCTGATTTCACAGATTTAAAGACTTTTACAACTCACTTTTTCAAACTTGTTTCATCAGTGCCTTGCACTTAAGGATCATTTAAGAGGCATTTGGCTTTGTGTGGTTTCCAACAAAATATACAATTCTATAGCAGATTATAATTAACATTTTATAAAAGTATCATATGCTATTTATATATTTTAAGTTGATTACTATTAGCTTACAGTTTGTCATGTCCATAATAATGAGACGTGATGATGATAAGCCTTTTTTTTTTTTGTACTTTTATCATATCTCCTTGGGACAGAATCCATTACTGTGACATCAAAATGCGATATTAAGATATGAATTGTCACCTTCTTTTCAATAGGATTTGATGACAAACATACAATTTTCCAAAACTCTTTGACATTAAAATAATGCTCATTCAGTAAGCTCAGTTCTTAGTTATTGAAAATAAATATTTAAAATTTGGCTTTTGAGGTTATTCATTACTTGTGAATAGTGCATGCTTATTGTATTTTGATCTTTTTTGTGGCTTACTGTTCTTTTTTTATCTTTATTTATTTATGCTTTATGAAACTATTGCAATTAATTTTGCTTATTCAAGGACTCTTGTCAATTGAATTTATAAATTCTTCCTATTTGGAGGGATGATAGTATGAAATTAGTATGACAAAGCATTTTGCTGATAACAGTAAAATATAGAAATTTAATGAAGGAAGCCTCTCTCATTGAAATCATAAAATTATTACAATTTGTTGTACTATTGATGATTTATTACATGATCTTTTGAATGTCTATATTTTCCTACGTCACACAACCCCTCAATCTCATTTAAGCAATCAAATCGTTCAGTTCTTTTTTCGTTTGCCTCCTCTGTTGATATTGTTTTGTTTACGCCAATAATATCATAGAAATGGAGGCTGTTTTTGTTTTCCTTGCCACTTTCATCTTTGCAGTCAAATCATTCTGTCTTGTTCTTCTTAATATTTCATTTGAGGAGAAGATTAACAGAAAATTAACAGTAATATTTTGACTCATAATAATGATCAATACAGTGGATAAAATGATCTATGGATGCAGTGGATAAAAAAAAAATATTTAAAGAATATTTAGTTTTATATATACTAATCTTACCCCTTAAAATTTAACATAAAAATTAACCTATTCATTTTTTTTACTGCAATTTCTAAGATGTTGTACAATATCTTATTGTCTCATTTATGTGCCATGTCTAATCTCTCTAGAGCTCTGCCTGTGCAAAACCCATTCATGTTCTGTCTTCAAATACATCTGACTGTTTTGAGTCTGTGTTTTGTCTAATAGCAGCTCTTTCCTACGTTCTTCATTCTTGCTCTTTCTACCACATCACATTCAGCTACTTCTTTCTATTCGTGTACCTCTCTGTCCATCTATTTCTCTGTTTTAGTTTTTACTTCTTTTTGGGAGGTCGGGGGGCATGAGCAGGACCAATACATCTCCATTTTCTTTCAGAAATAGAAACTTGATAGGTTTGGGTTAAGTATTTACTCGGTGTTCCTTATTAGATATTCTTACTGGCCATCTTCTTTCCCATGTTTTCTTAAACATCTGTTTAAGTTTTTGTTTTAAGTGTAATTAAGTTTTTGTTATATCTGTAACAGTCTTAGTCTTCATTCCAATCTGATCCATTAAGTTGTATCACAATAGAATTAAATAAACATATTTAGTTTATTTAAATATCTACTCTGGATTCGTTTCTTTATAATTTACTTTCCTAGGAAAGTAAGGCTCATCAGATCAGTCAGTCTGTGTGTGTGTCTCCCAAAGAACCAATGGACCTCCTTGACACACACATTTAAAAATAAAAGATGATCTAACTTTTTTATTTTGAATTTTTTCTGCGTGAGTCCGTGTCAGAAATTATTGCTAAGTTGATAAAAATTTCCCTAGAAACTTAGAACTGTAGATTTAATTAAATTCTTTCAGAAAATAGAAAATTGGAGCATTTTGCTTTTGTTCTTCAAAAGGAAAAAAAAAATAGAAGTTTTAAGAGAATAGGATTAAGTTCTTTCAGGAACTTGTTGGTTCAGTTACATTTGATTCCTGAATTGTTTCAGTTGTACAGTATAACCTCGTTAAGTCGTCACTGAAAGGACCAAACATTTTTGACGACTTAGGTGGAGTAAGAATTTTGAAAAAAAAAACAAAAAAAAACACTGAAATACAGTATTTTCATGAATTGCTGTAGGATTCGGTGAGAAAAACAAGATTTTCAGAAATCAATACATGTAAATGAATGAGTGGAAAATAATTATAAAAAAAAAACACTTTTTATAGTTACCACATTTTAACCGTTTTAAAAGAAAGGGAATGTCTGTCTTTGAAACTTTCCAGCCAACCATTGCTGCCACCGAAATCTTCAATGTTCAACTCTTTAGCAATTTCCATGGCTTTTTCTTTGAGAATCACGGCAGAAATCTGTATATTTTGCGATCTGGCATGTTTTAGCCATCGAACTAAAACATCCTTGATCTCGTCAAACTTCGATTTCCTCATTCTCTTTCTTAGTCTTTGCAGTCAGCTTCTTCAATTACTTGTTTCGATGAAAGAATATCCTTTAATGTAGTCCTGGGAATATGGTGTTCTTTGGCAAAAGCCGTTTTCGAAACATTTGATTTTTCAAAAAGTGCAATTAAGTCTTTTTTTTTTTTTTCTTTAAAAGATAATGAGGTGAGTTTTCGTTTCCCTGGCATGTTAAAAATGCCATAATCGAACCACAAAATTGCAAGAGAAAAAATAGCCCTTATAGCGGGGCTTACTCGCTATGAAATGAAGTCACTCAGGAGCGGTCAAGAAAAACATCTACACTCAACAGAGTAACAGCGAGAAGTGTGATTTGAATAATGAGCAACGAGATTCCACGAACCCAAATCCTCCGAAGAGGTAGGGAAAGAATGAAGTGACAGGCATGGTCGAAAATTCCCCGTAAAGGCTTGGCTTTCTTAAAGTGAAGGGGCGGGACTGAAAAGACAACACGATGGCATGCAAAATGGAGAAGTAAGATGCTTTTGGCCATTTTTGAGGGTGACGAGTTATCCGGAGTAGAATTAAATTTGGTGACGAGTAAAGGAGGGTTATTTTACATTATTGTGTATGAGACCTTGTGGGGACCAAAGGAAACCGACGACTTAAACAGAGTGACGACTTAACGAGGTTTTACTGTATTTTCATTTCTAAATGCACTCTTCCTACTATATGTCTGCTTCAACACTGATTTTTTTTTTTTGCTGTAAACAATAATAAAATTATAAAGGAAATTTCATTGTATACTAGGTTTTATTTTGACTCAAAATGTCAGTAATTTCATTTTCGGTTAAATTCAGTCAAACTCAAATTATTAATTACAAAATATAGACATAACTAAGTGCCCCTACACCATGTAATTTTCTAAGGATAGTTGTTTTCTTCTATTCCCATACCACAACCCTTCCATTCCACCCTAAGTGCAATGTTTATATTTTGAAATTTTCAGGAAAAATAAACTGAAAATAAATTATTGCAGAAATCTTCCAAGAATTTTAAAGGTTCAACAAAAAGAATATTTTTTTTTTTTCTTTCTTTCTTTCTTTTAAATTTATAAACATTGTAGCTTAAATCAGGGCTTTCAGCCCTTTTTTCTGCACGGCTCAATTTTATGTTTGCGGATTTCTTGCAGCAGACCTAACCTTGTTCCTAGAATCCCATATCACACATTTTTTTTATCGCATTTATTGCTGCAATAATAGAATCCTTTGAATTAACATCCTTATTAAATATATAATTTTTTTTTTTCAACAGATACCTGAAATATATTTTTTAGTCCGATTTGAATGGGATTTAATGTTTTTTTTTATGAATCATAATTGTTGGAGCAAAACAGAATGTAGTTTGTATTTCTGTTTGCTGAGGTTATCTGATGTACAGATGAACTCTTGAGAATATTCTCACAGCAACTATGTTGTTGGATCTTGCAGAGTTCAAGAAACTATAAGTAAACCTGGTAAATAGCCATTGCATAGTTTTACAACATGCTTCTTGTGGTAGGCCTTGTTTTCAGCTGTATTGTTCTGCAATAACAGACAATTTTCGAACTTAATTTAAAATGATGGAGTTGGGTTTATTATTTTTTTTCTCCAGTGTGATTGTTACTGATGTTTTTGTTTTGCTCTGGAGATAGTCATTTGTAGGGGTCTAGACTTTCTTTGAATAGTTGTTGTTGTTTTTTTTTTCTTAAATGGATATACAGTCGAACCTCCATATATCGAAGTAGCAAATTGCCGGAAAAAAATTCGATATATAGAATTTTATCATAATTACTCGTAAAACATTAAAATTAAACCTAATTTTCGGTTACGAAACTCAATTTCTAATTTATATGCGTATCACATTAAATGTAACTTAATACATTTTCATATTAATTCATTTTTTAATTGTATTGAGTACTACCTACCTTTTAAAAAAACAATACTCCAGGTTACAATGATCACAGTTAATTTTTTTTTTTTTTTTTTAAACTTCGATTATCTTGCCGAACGGCCAGTTTTGCGGAAAGTTTATCAAAGAAATGTTTGCATTTCTTCAGTTCACTAAAAACTTCATCAGGAACCTTTTTCGCGAATTGAAGTCCGCGACATATTGTTTCATATGCTTCTCGCATTTCTTTTTTCGATGGCTTGGAAATGTTTTCAGATTTATTTACTTCCTCTGGTTCTTCGATTTCTTTTTCAGTTTCATGAAACCAATTCAGTACATCTTAGTCTGTAGGATAATCAGCAACGGCATTCCGATTTTTTATAATAGTCGTTACTGTACTTGCGGAAATACCAAATTTAGCTGAAATGTCTTTTTTGCGCATTCCGCTATCTACATTCTTCAGCAATTCAACTTTATTCACACTTTTATCCCAATAAGTCTTGAAAAAAAAGTTTCGATATATAGAGATTTTTTCGATGTATAGAAACAGTTTTTCTATGTAATGAACATGGAGATTTGCTAAGAGTTCGATATATAGAAAATTTCGATATGTGGAAGTTCGATATATGGAGGTTCGACTGTATAAATATTTCTCGGGTACATTTTTTTTTTTCGGAATATAAATGCATCTTTTGGTCTTTTGAATTTTAAAGCATTTTTTGGTAAATAAAGGGCATAAGTATTTAAGAGCATTTTGTCATGTATAGGGATATTGAAGAGAGAAGTTCTTGAAAGATGCAAGCTTATTTCTTCTTTGTTGGATAGACTTAAGTTTTAATTCATATTTTTAATTTTCAGGTAATGAATGAATGATGCATATAATCTTAAGATTTTTAGGTCATTAGAATTTAAGCCCTATAGTCGGACACATCTAACCTGATAATTCAGGAACAGTTACAGGATGTATACCTTCACTATGAAAAGTAGTCCGTACATTAAATGGTGATACTGTCAAAAATAAATGCCAATTAACAGAAATTATTATTTTAAACATTTTGTAATTTCTCAAGATAAATATTTTAAGGAGAGAAAGGCCACATTTCAGATATTTATGAGTTTAAAAGTCTTTAGTTAATTAACCAATCACGTGAGCCTTCAGAGTTGAGCTAAGATGGCGTCTTCCAACTCTATTGTTTTTCAACCACATAAATCAGTAAAACACTAGACATCTGTCATTATCGTTCTCAAGGTTGTCATATTTATTATTCAGATGAAATATGGATAAATTTTGTCCCTACGAAGAAGACGATATGACAAGATAAAACTGTGATCTCCAGTCAAAACGCATTGGGCGAGGGTTATCACCAGGTTTTAAGCCATTTTCTGGAAAAGGTTCTTGGCTAATAATTATCCATGCAGGAAGTATAGAAGGATTTGTCGTTGGAGCATGCGATTTATTTAGGGCTCAAAAAAAACATGGGGATTATCAAGGAGAAATGAACTGTATTTATTATGAGAAATGGTTTCTCGATCAGCTGCTTCCACATATTCAGCCAAACAGCATGATTATTTTAGATAATGCACCTTATCATGGTGTCAGTATGGAAGTAATTCCAAGTCAAATCAATGAGGAAGGCTGACATTCAAGACTGGCTAAATAACAAAAACACATTCCGTGGAGAGAGGATATGTTGAAAACAGAACTTATCTCTCTCGTAACTAACCAGTTGCAGCAGATATGATGCCTACCGAATCGACAGCATTGCAACTCATTATGTTCACAGAGCTCCTTGTCTTCCTCCTTATCATTGCACCTTAAATCCAATCGAAATGATTTGGAGTCAAGTAAAAGGATTTGTGGCCCGAGAAAACCACACTTTCAAGGCACCGGAAGTAGAGATGCTCGCAAAGAAAGGAATTCGCCGTGTAACATCAGAGCAGTGGAAAAATTGTGTTGATCATGTAATCAAAGAAGAAAATTACTTGTGGGAAGTAGACGGAAGGGCAGAAAGTACAGTTGAAAGTCTGCAATTTACAGTAGAAACATCTGACTCCTCACAAGACTTGGATTGTACCGACGCTGAGCCACAGCTCTGAAAAATTCATTGAGTCTGTTGAAAAACGGCCCTTTTCAGGGCCACCAATTCTTTACGAAAGAGGATTAATTTGCTTTTCTATTCATGTGAACTTATTTTCAGAATAAAGATTATATTTGTTTTAAAAAAACATAACATGGCAATATTTCTTCAAAAATTTTTAGCTAAAATTTATTTTGTTATAAACTAATAATAATAATAAAACTTGAAATGAAATACAGGCCTGTGTAAAAATAAAAATCAGATAAGAAAAAATTTCCATTACAATTTATATTGAAATTTCATTCTTAGTAAGTTGAAATTTAATTTTTAAAAAGAAGTTTTCATTTTTTTTTTTTTTTTTTCGTTTTAAAGTATTGTAACTTACGATTCGTTTTAAAATTACAAATACAGTAGAACCTCATTATAACGGACTAATAGGGGCTGAAGGTAGTCTGTTTTAATGAAAGTCCGGTTTATAACAAATAATTCTTATAGGGGTGTTATGCAGCAGGGTATACATCAATGAAAGTACAATAGTTAGCTATAAAAAGTGTTTATTATATAAAAATAAAAAAACGGCCTTTAATATAGTAGGCTGAATTGAAAAAGATGTGTACGTATGCACTGCATTAATCTTTAGAACAAGAAGGTCCTGGTTCATGTTGAATTCTTACATTCATTGGTTTGAAAAAAATAATTTATTTTCTGCTGGGTTTGTTTGCATCTTATTTCTTCAGTTAATAACTGACGGAGGTGCCGTAAATGTTCATAATAGGCAAACACATTTTCAAACATATATGGTTGGAAATGTAAAACTCGTCAGATAAAAATAAGCATCCTTTATTATCATTATAATTGATGTTCGTTATAATAGGGTCCGTTATAATGAGGTTCTACTGTAGATTGCTTCTTTAATAGTTTTCATGTCTTTTTTTTTTTTTGAAATTGCTAAATACACAATAGAAATATATCGCGATAGTGCTAATAAGAATTCATTTTGTTACATCGGAAAAAGAATCACATGGGAGTGGAGTGATACGTTCAGATGCTATGTGAGATGCCACTTTGGTGTGATTTGGCCCCGTTACTGTATTATCAGGTTAGATGTGCCCCGACTGTAGTTATTTATATTCTTTTACTTCATTCCTCTCCTCCCCATCAGACGTTAGTGGACAGAGAGGGAACATTGAAATAAATCTCATAAATTATTGCTGTCATCTAATTTATAAAGTAATCATTTCTTCAATTAATTATTTCAACACAATAAAATCAATAATATATTTTAAGATTGTAGGAATTTACACTACTGTTTGTGAAAATTGCGGCAACAAGAAGGAATCGGGCTATTAAAATGAAATGTCACCAAGTACATTTTGTAGAGCTCTACAAAATTTTGTCATTTCAAAATTCAGTATCACGTGAAGCCACCTTCAGCAGCAGTAGTAGATTCTGTACGGCATGGCATTGAATGGAAGAAGTTTTTGATATCGTCCTGGGGAATAGCCTGCTTCTATGCGAGGCCTGAATTCACACGGCAGATGTGCTTAAAGTTGCTTACCTACCATGTTGGATTGCGGACATGTCGGACAAACTTACAGGTCAGGCATGAAGCAGTATCTGTCATACATGGAAGAGGACTCTGACGTTCTGGGTCATATGTGGACAAACAGTCCTCTTGAATATAGAGCCAGGACAACTCTGAAGGAAAGATATCACCTCTGCATCTAAAACATTGAGTGTATTGGTCGCTGTTGAAGGTTTCCTGAATTCATATCAGTTGAGATCGTAAATTGAATCCCATGGTACTCCAAACCATGACACTTGGCATTGAGCTGGTAGGACACTCCTAAGACACACACTACAAGCTGGCATTCACCACGATTTCTTCGAACGCATAGAAATCATGATGTGCATCCAGTTGAATCACGACTTGTTAAAAAACACAATTTGTTGCTAATGAGTACATCAATTTCTGGGTTCATGGCCCCATTGCAGGCTGAGGTATCTATGGTTGAAGGTCAAAGGAATTTGCAGCAATGGGCTGTGAGCAACCACTGTTAAACAAATGGCTTTGATCTGTGCTGGAGGACAAAATCTGACCTGTGACAATGCTCCACTTCTGTGCTAACATTGGATGTTGCTATGCACTCACTCACCGCCATTTGGTAGAGATTGCCATCCCATGCAGTCATGTATTTTTGTAGATTCTGTCCAGTTCCCAGATTTCTGTGCATCCAAGTCTCGCCTCTCCATTCACTCCATATTTGCATCAATGTACTGGCGTTTCGTCCTGTACGAGTGGCAATTCCGCAGTAAGAAAATCCAACTTCTGTCACCCAACAATCTTTCCTCTCCCGGTGACAAGGCATAGTGAGACACAAGAAACACCCTTTCGACCTAGTATTGACTCTTCATTGATTGCAACATCTCATCAGTCCTTCATGGTGTTGCAATTTTTACAAAAAGTAGTGTACTTTGAAACAGCATAAATATTTAGTTTATTTTTCCTATTAGCAAGCTTTAAAATTCTGATTACTTTTTTGTGTCATCTGAATTCTTACTAACATACAGCACTTTTAATCATATTAGATAATTAAGTTTTTTTTGTTTATTTGTTTGTTTACATAAAATGTTATGATTTAGAACTTATATAAAATTAATAAAATTTTGATTTATTTTTTTTCTTTTCTTCAGATATCCATCTTAAACTTGCAGTAGATAATCTAGAAGTAAATTCATAAATTCACAGAGATCTGTTAAAAGATGTAGGAACAATAGATTATTCGAAGCAGTTTTTCCAATAATATCCAAGGTAGGCTGTAATATATAGTAATATAGAATAGAATAAATATTAATATTAATAAATATCTATGCAGTGTGTTTTAGAATAGTCCAATATTGGTGTTCCCAACAAGAGTTTGAAGAAATTTGTTGTAATCTACATCATAAAGCTATCTTAACATATTATGGTTTATCGTATAAGAAAGCCTGTATTATTTTTTTCACTAATGCATTGAAATATCTCTGACATTCAAGGAACCAAATCTTATGGTCTGTTTATAATTCAGAAGTTTGCTAGTTGGGAGTGGTTTGCTTAAAAATCCTGGGGTCAGTTATCAGATTATGCTTTGAAATAAGTTATCAACATGAATGCAAATGATTAGATCAAGTTAATAAATATGGGAAGCTGGTATCTTAGTTTCTATACTTTCTTTTTTGAATTATAACAGTTTCAATGTCATAATAATCTCTCTAACCAGTAGTGTTGGTTTCCATTTCTTCTTCTGTTTTTTACAGGACTTCTATTTTCCTAATGTCCATCTCTGCTCCCATTAAGACCCTCTTTTACTTGCATCATTTTGCTGCTTACTCTCTTTCGAAACTAAAGGGTTGTGTTTTCATCTCCAGCCACTACTAGGTGTCATCTAACAAACTTATCCAGATGTTCCTATTGTCTTTTCTTTTAAGACCAGTAGAATTATTACTTAGGCTGTGTTGACTGTTGTACTGATCAAATTTTGTAACTAGTTTAACAAATTTTCTTAGCCCATTGATAATTCTGAGGGTGGCATTTCACCTCTTTTGACACCTGTTTATGGTTTAAGCATGTGAACGCCTTGTGCCATTTATAGTTAACTTTAGTAATTGATCTTAATAAATGTTTTAGAGTATTTAGATTGTTACATGCATGTGTTCTGTTAGGAGCTCCAGAGTCACAATAACTATTTACTCCTGTAATCCTTTGTATTTTATTTTATGCATTTAAAAATATTATTTTGAGGAAATAATGCAGAAAAAAGATTAAGAAGTCCTGATGTAAAGTACTTTTGAAACCCATGGCCTTATAAATCTACCTAAAAATATCTTTGACTGGATTCCATATCATCATCATTAGCTACAATTGAGAATTAAGGGGAAAATCTTACCATAAGAAATAAAGACAAATCTTTGATGGCAAAACTTCCTTTCTTTCATGCATTACACCATGTGCATTCTGGAGTATTCCCTATATTAGGATTTTGAAATCTTGCAACCCTCTTTTCTCATTAACTGAAATTGCACTTGAAATATTGTGCTTCTGGACAGCCAAGAAGATTCAGTGAAACTGCACTTCTTTAGTAGCAACTATTGAAAACTTAAATTTGGACCGCTGATTCTTCCAGCTTTGCTTGCTTCTGCTCGGCAGGTTCTGATACCAGTAAGAAATTTAAAAACCTCTGCTGCTTGGAAAGCTAGTTAAAAATCTAATAAGGCTCATATAAAAATTCATTGTAGAGAAATGTAGGGAAATATGATTTTGCAAATAAGCCACACACTCATTGGGCCTATTACATAGTCAAATATTTTTCATATAAATCTTCAGGAGGACAAAATGCTTGCAACTAAATTTCATTTTTAAGAGGTAAATATTATAGAGATGAACCACAATTTCCTTTGTAGTTTTGAGAGTTGTCAAAATATGGGGATTTGTGACAAAGAAGTATTTATAGATGCTCTCAGATAAAAGATTGTGATGTCAAAGCTGGCAATTACATTCCAATAGATGCTAATATAATAATTCCTTTTTATTCTTTTGCTGCTGATCTCAATCGAGTAGCATCCAATTGTAAACTTAATTCTTAAATTTTAAGGCATTTTATTGTAATCTTTTGTATTTCTGTAATTTTTAATCTTGTTCTACTCGTCTTATTGGTGCACATGATAAGTTCTCTTCTATTGTAATATTTATTTTAGTTCAAAAATTGTTAATGCATTTATCATTGTATAAATTATGAGGAACTTTTATCAGACTTTTTTCAACTTAACCATTATTAAAATTATTCAGACAGTTGGTTGATGGTTTTCATTTAGGAAAATAAGCATTTGCTTGCTTCTTGACAATTCCTTTCTATTTGATCAAGTTGTTTTACTATTGTTCAACAGACATTATTTACATAAACATACAGTAGAACCTCGTTTTAACGGAATAATAGGGGCTGAAGGTTGTCCGGTTTATAACAAATAATTCTTATAGGGCTGTAATGCAGCAGGGTATACATCAATGAAAGTACAATAGTTAGCTATAAAAAGTGTTTATTATATTAAAAATAAAAAAACAGCCTTCAACATAGTAGGCTGAATTGAAAAAGATGTGTACGTATACACTGCATTAATCTTTAAAACAAGAAGAAGAGTTCATGTTGAATGCTTACATTCATTGGTTTGAAAAAAATAATTTATTTTCTGTTGGATTTGTTTGCTTCTTATTTCTTCAGTTAATAACTGACGGAGGTTCTGTAAGTGTTCATAATATGCAAACACATTTTCAAACACATATGGTTGGAAATGTAAAACTCGTCAGATAAAAATAAGCATCCTTTTTATTATTATAAAATTTTCTTAAAGCTGTCCGTTATAAGCGAAGTCCGTTATAATAGGATCCGTTATAATGAGGTTCTACTGTATATAAATATATCTTCATTTTGAATGAAAATAATGATTGTTAAATAATGAAGAATGAAAAAATAAAAATCATTTAAGAACATCAGTAATTACTTTGCAATAAAAGTTGTACAGATTTCAACTGATAGAACTTCTACTAAATTTCATTAATATTTTATTTTCAGGTAATCACATTTAAAAATAATGAAATATATGTGGATTTATAGAATTTAGGAATTTGAATACCAAAATATTTAGTATTATTTTTTTTTTACAAATTTTCTTTTAATTAAAAATTGAAGGACTTGTGAAAAGAATGATCGAAGACCACTTTTTTCCATTTGTAAACTGAACCTGCCATTTCATAGATTAAAAGGTGTAGAATGTGATGGGAAGTCAGTATAGTAAAAAAAATGATCACAGCCCTCTCCTGAGCCGTGCAAAGAAAGCACAGTTGCTGGGAGAATGATCAAGGTTCAGTCACGTGACTGCAATAGAATGCACAACATGGTTTTCCGCAGACCAAAATCCTAATGAATTAACATCTCCAAAGCCTACAGACAAAACAAAAACAGATTCGTATCAACAAGAAGGAATTGGCCAATAAACGTTGTTTAAAAGCCATACAACAGGCAATGACTGTAAGTACCAGCGCTGTTGTTGCTATGTTTCAGTAATTTCACTGATTTCTAATGTCAAAACAGGAACTCGTGACCTTAATAATTCAGGAAGCACCATAAGCAAACCGCTTCACAGACCACTGCTAGCAGTCCAAAGAACCAGCTGAAAGAGCACAAATTGAATGAAAACCTGTATTTATGTAATGCTGATGTTTTATGGAAAGAGGCGAAAAGCAAGAAACAAAAGTAGTACTTCTATAACTCATAAAAGTATTACATTTAATTATTGTAAAAATCTTCCATTCCTAATGTTTCTTCAGATGATGTGTATTACAAGCAATAGTTGTCTTTTAACATTCGTGTATTTGTTAACTGTTGGTTAATTTCATTGATGATAATCTTGACAGTAACATATAAGATTTACACATTTTTTGTGATGCTTGGGGAGGGCAAGATGGGCATTGTATAATTATATAACAAAGTGAGGCCGACTGGAAAGTATAAAAGTCACATTTGCTATAAGAATGCATAGCTACATGGACTGCAATAAGGATTTTTGGTTTAGTTAACAAAGAGCTGATTTACGTGCCATCCGGCTGGGAGAAAGTGTTTTCCGAAGCTGGAGAAAACCCAACATGTTTTTTAAAAGCATATTTTAAAGCAAAATATTTCTTTTTTTTTCTTTCCCTTATAAGTATAAAATGGTTTGTCTTTTTAAAGTTGTACATTGTAATGAAAGTATTTCTTCTGAAGTGCCAAACCCTCTTCCATCTATCCTCTAAATATTTAGAGACGATTAATTCTTCAGTGGTATCAAATCTGAACAGTTTTCTTCCTATCATTATTACTTTGAACTTTAGTTTGGAGAATGGCCAATGTAAAATATATTGAAGAGAAGCATTTTTTATTATGATTTCAATTTCAATGATTACTTTTGAATTCCTCTGAAATTAATCTTATGACTTCAGTCAGTTATGTCACAATGAGAGAGAGAGAACAATCTCCCATTAATATAAATCAAAATATCTTAAGAAAACCTCAGTATTATCCATGTCAAGATAACGATTTCTTTTACGATATTTTTATTATTTGTAGTAGTAGTAGTATTGTGATATTCCACGTGAAATCAACCAATGAAGAGGCACTTTTCAATCTCATATTTTGTTATTTTTGTAAAATTTGGCATATGTAAAGGATCACCTGAGATATAAGCTTATGCAGAATTGCAGGTCCATATCTGATGTGTTTACCAAGTTATAGGGGTGCGAAATTTGCTATTTTAACTATTTTGGGGGGGCCACCATGGCATCTGGAATTTTTACTATTTCGATAACCAGGCCACCTATAGACATGATTGAGGTATCTTTGGAAAGGTCTTAAGAGCTCTTTCAGATGAGATATTACGTGCCTACATTAAGACAAAAAAAAGTTTTGACCATTGTTATCAAAATTTTGGCAGCCATTTTTTCAAAAACAGGTCATTTAGTTTGGTTTTTTTTTTGTTTTTTTTTTTTTCAAAAAAGATTGGGTGAAGGTTGCTCCACTGCACTTTGAAGTGATATAAGGACTTCATGACAGTTAATATACCTGCAACTGACACAGAAATGAGTACATTTGCTTTGCAGTATGTGTTGTAATCAAGTATATAATAAAGGACATGATAATATAAGAAAGAATCTTAGGTCTGTTACATTATGGGTGAGAGAACTTTTCCCAGATTTAGATGAAAAAGCTAAAATTAGTGATGAGTGCCATAAGCTGCTTGGTGGGATGCATAATAAGCAACAGCGTGAAGCCGAAGATATCCAGTCTGAAGAGAACACTGATGTTTCAGAATAAGACTGCAGTAGAAAATGTTCAGCAAATTTCGAAACCATTTTCAGCTTCAAGTTGTTTTTGAACATGACACTTTGTTTTCATCTATTCTCATTGAAATAAAAGTCTTTTCTCATTCTTTTAACAGCATCGTCACAATAAAATTGTTTAAAGATGTTCAAAGATGTTTCTTCTTGATTGGCGTTTCATTCAAAGCAATTAAACTAAATTTACTGATTTGATAGCCGTATGTTTAGCAACTGCTGAAACCTCACTGTCTTCTTCCGAGACATCAGTGTTCTCTTCAGACTGGATATCATCAACTTCACACTGTTGCACATTTTAGCTTTTTCATGTAAATCTAGGAAAAGTTCTCTCATCCATAATGTAACAGACCTAAGATTCTTTCTTATATCAGCGTGTCTACCAACCGGGAATTGTACGGGAAATTTGGGTTGACATGAAATGTACGGGAAAATCAGGCTGTGTCCTTAAATTTTCAGCATTTTTTTTTTTTTTTTTTTTGGTTGAACAGAATTGTTTGTGGAAATGTCCTTAAATGTACGGGAATTGTCCTTAAATTTTTTGTTTGAGATTCAGTAGACCCACTGTTATATTATCATGTCCTTTATTACTTAATTGATTACAGCACATACTGCAAAGCAAATGTACTCATTTCTGTGTCAGTTGCAGGTATATTAATGGTCATGAAGTCCTTATATCACTTCAGTTCATTTCAAAGTGCAGTGGAGCAATCTTCACCCTGCAAAGATAGGAATAGAAATTTCTGATGTGACAGAATATGCTTAGCGTACAAATAGTAAGAAAATTACTGTAAATGAGAATTCCTGTTTTACTGAAACTAAAGTAACTCCTGATCTCATTGGCATCCCATCTTCCAATTTGGTACAGTTAATCAGTAATAGCACATATGCAACTTATGTTTTTTGAAAAAGAATTAAGAGACATTTTGGAGAAAATTATTACAATGGCCAAAAAAAAAAAAAATTGTCCTAATATAAACAAAGTAATATTTCGTCTGAAAGAGCTCTTCAAGACCTTTCTAAGGACATCTTAATCACATCCATAGGTGCTGTGGTGGCCCAAAATGTGGTTTAAATTAAAAATTTCGCACCCCTATAACTTGGTGAATACAGCAGATATGGACCTGCAATTCTGCATAAGCTTATATCTCAGGTGACCCTTTACATACGCCAAATTTCACAAAAATAAAAAAAAATGTGAGGTTAAGGATCTTGTTGATTTGACATGGAATGACCCTATTAGAAACACAAGAATGTGTGGATATTTGACTTTTACATTTGTGGAGGCAAAAAAACGACAACGTACGTTTTGTTCAAGATAGAACATTTTGTTCATTTCTTCTGTCTTAAGTTTAATTTTTTTTCCTAAAAATATATTGGAGTGAATTGAAATAAAAAACAAAACTAAACAAGAACTGTACAGGGAATAAGAAAATGCCTTTCTAGTTCAATTATGAATTGGAATCGGAACGGCCGTTTCGTCCTGAAGGGACTTATCAGCCCGATCCGCCCCCTCCCCGATAAAAGATCCCAGAAAGGCAAGAACATAAGTGAAGATCACCGCCACATCCGGCAGTGACCCCCGAAACCAAAGAAACAACAAAAATTAAGTTGTGCTGTTTAGGCACAATCAAAAAACTGCCGGATGTGACGGTGATCTTCACTTATGTTCTTGCCTTTCTGGGTTCTTTTATCGTGGAGGGCAGATCGGGCTGATAAGTCCCTTGCAAGATGAAACGGACGTTCCCAATTCCCTCTCATAATTGAACTAGAAAGGCATTTTCTTATCCATTGTGCAGTCCTTGTTTTGTGTTTTTGATTTCAGTTGAACCTTCTGCACATTAAATTTTTCTTTAATATATTGGGGTGTTGTTCAGTATAAATAATAATAATAATAATAAATCTAATTTGTGAAATAAAGTAAATTTCTCTTGATTCTAATGAAAGATTTAAAATACAAATTTTGTGCACTTTGAATTATATAATTAATTGCTGTATCTTTTATCATATCCTAATGTCTGCTTTACATGTTCTCAAAACAACAAGTTGCTCAAAAAACTCATACTTGCACTAAATACTGCATGCTCTAATTTCAGACAGGATTAGAAGCAACTCACACTATCATGCTTACTGGCAACAAAAATTTACTTGTAAACTATGACAACACTAACTTCATGTTAACACTGCCATAGTTTTTGAAAGTCTGGTTGTCCTTTCTTCATGGTTTCATTCACGGCTTCATCCAACATCTTCTCTTCCTGGATCCTTTTTTTTTCTTTATCTTTGCTGTTGGATGAGATTAGCATTAATAGCGAAACTAAAAAGCTGCAAACCAACTTTTGTTGCTTTTCTTTTTCTTGTTGCCAAACAAAAGCAAACTTGAGACTTACCACTGGCTTGCGTTGAAGCGAAGTTGTTTTTGCCGAACTGAAACCGGCAAGCTTTTGAGAACTTGTAAGCAGCAGTGCTGGAAATTTCCTTCTACATTCAGCAGTTTGATTTCTCATTACTCCATTATTGTTGTTGATGCATTGTTTAACGCCATTTAATCAAAACCATTTATTTATTTTAGAAAGATGTCTCTAGTGCTGTTATTTGAATTTTGAATGATATGTTGGAGTCAAGAAGTAATCGTAATTGGTAAGATTCTGAGGAGACACTCCACTCATCTTGCAGGACATTCCATAAAGATTGGTAAATTTATGATATTATTTTATATATAAGTTTTAAAGTTTATTCTGCTACTTGGTCTAAAAGAACAACTGTCAGAAAATGTATCAAATGAGGCTTTAAAATTTTGATTTTGTCTGAATATAGGACATATAAATAATGCACTACATTAATTTAAAGTACTAACATTTTAGGACAGAGCCACATAATTGAGTGGATGTAATTTTCAATTGTAACTCATTTAGATTGTTTTAAGACAAGAAAGAAAAAAAATAAAGTAAAATATTGTTATATACTTTCATCTTTAGCTCTTTGTCATTTTTCTCGATAACAATATTTTCTAATTTCTAAGTCCTGATTGCTAGGTTTATCATTTAAAAATGTCAAATACTCATATCTTTTTAATAAATAATTTTTGTATCCTTTTGCATCAAAGTGTATAATATTTTTTATAGTAAATATACCAATAATGAAGTATTGTTATTGAAATATATAATATAAATAATCATAGTTGAAACATGCTGAATAGATGATTTAGACGAGTCTTGAGGTTCCATTGACACTAAAAAATTTACTTACGAGTTAATTTACTAAGTAAACTTTCATCATCAACAAAGTGTGCATAATACAGTGTTACCTCTGAATAACGGACCGTCACGGGACCAGAAGTTTCGTCCGTTATTGGGAGGTGTCCACTATTGGGGAGGACTATCTTTTTTTCATTTTTTAGCTTATAGCATGCCATTTAATGAAAAATTACGTACAATCTTAATTAAATTTCTACAATTACCATTGCAATATGAGAGAATATGAACAATTGCAAATTATTTACTATATTCCTTTTTAAATGAGTGCTAATCCGTTTGTCTTACTTAAATAATGACAAAATTAATTACAGTATATAGAGAATTAATTTCTAGCCATCCATTTGATGCCTTAAACGTGTCCAATCCTAAAGTTTGACCGAATTCTCTGGCTTTTTCTTGAAGCAAAACACCGCTTATAGGAATGTTCTTTGCATGAGCAGAGCGGAACCATTTTATGACCACTTCGCGAATTTTGCTTGTTTCAGTTTTACGAAACTTCAAATTCTTTGAATTTTCGTTTGAATTCACCATCCACATTTTTCTAATCGCATCTTTGTCCTTCAAAAGTTCCCTTATCTGAGTTTTTCCAACTTTAAAATGTTCAGCTAGACAACGCACACTCAGCTTTTCTTTTTTCAGCAACTTCAAGAACAGTGAACAGTTTTTTCTTTCAGTGTCAATCTCTTGCTTTTTGACGCCATTTTAATTCGCACTAAATTTAATCAACACGTATATAGGATAGCTTTATGAGGTATTGACATTTACAAAGCAACTGCAGTGAAAAAAAAGGGCCTCAGATTCGTGCATTGAATCATGGGACATATATACAACATATCAATGTATGGTGGGACACTGATACAATGTATCAATGTATGGAACACTTATGATGGAACACAACCATGATGTGTTTGTCGAAATGTTAATCGAAAATTTTTTTTTTTTTTTTACAGTTAAAATAACTGTTCGCTATTCAGAGTGTCCACTATTCGGAGTGGATAACATGGAATGTCCTATTGTAAGAGACTGGGACCCGCAATAATGTCCGCTAATTAGAGGTGTCCGTTATTCAGGTTGTACGTTAAAGGAGGTAAAACTGTAGAACATTTCCATACATTTATATCATTAATTTTCCTTTACTCTCCCTATGGATCAATTGAAATATCTCTTGGTTTTTTTGTCCAATTATTGATAAATGATTTCCTTCACTAACAGATATTTTTTTAATGTCAGAGGTTAATTCCATATTACTTTGATGACTTTCTTCCATGCATTCTACTTCAGTTGATTATTCTGAGCAGACAAGTGTTACCAGAAATGCACTTTTCCTTCCATTCAGTGTTTTGTAGGATGTTTAATTTTCATCATCACTTGGAAATTTAGCTTGCTTTAATTTTATCTGCAATTTCACTATTATAAAGTTGCAAAGTTACTGTTACTTGCAGGATTGGTAAGTCCAAGTTCTGTATGGATTCCCTGATGGCTGATTCTTAATGAGATTCCTTTTTGTATATTCTATCTTTCTAAGATTATGGCAATAGGATGCTTGATACAACTTCACATTTTGTCTTCTAGTACAGCGGTTCCCAACCAGTGGGTCGCGGAAGGGTTACAGGTGGGTTGCGACTTGATCGTAAAACTATCAGAAACCATCGAATAAACCATCAGAAAAATTGAAAATCGATCATATATAAGGAAGGGATATGATACAAACATGGTTTTATTCTATATTCTTCTATTCCTATATATGTAGAGGTATTCCGATAAGGAAAGATGGGTCGCCAGCTGAAAAAGGTTGGGAACCATTGTTCTAGTAGATCAGACAAATAAGGTTTTTCTAGCAGTTCTTAGGCATCCTACAGAGTATGTTTTCTTCTCTATCCTCATTTTCCTTCCTATCTTCTGCTTCACAGTTCCTACATACCTATTCTATCCCTCACTGACAACAGAAAGAATATTTCTTAGAAACAAATTGAAAATTAAATATTTATCAGCCTCTGGTTCTAAATAGTCTGAAAGTTACAAACAGACCATAGTCCTATCTATATCTTAAAAACAGATAAACATAGTGTGGCATGTAGGATGTTACTGCTATACTGGGATTGTTTTGTTTTTTGTTTTTTTCCAATTTAAAATATTGTTTTCTCCATTGCTTAACTTCAGCTTAGTTTTCCTTATAGGTTGCTACAATTTTTCCTAAACCTATGATATTATATTTTGTTACTTATTTGTAGAGCTTTTAATTTAATAATAATTTGTTTGTTATTCGCATTGTTATTGTTGTTGTTTTGTTGTTGTTTTTTTGAACAGCAGTGGTGGCAGAATAAAACCAAAAAAATATTCCATTGCCATTACAAAATAAAAAATGTTATTTCAGAACAGATGCAAGACTAATTCATAAAACAGTTTGGAGTATCTCCACTCATAGTTGATCTATGAAAGTTTAAATCACGAAGGTCTCACATTTTGGATCAGATGATTTTGACATGCCAGGAAAAGGTGTTGATGTAGTGAGGACATTCTTGAGAGATGTGAGCAGGCATTATCCTTCTGAAAAATGATCCCCAGAGGATGTGACACTAAAGAGACTTTGATGGGTCCTGGTATCTTGTTAACTTAGTGGTGTATTGTTGAAATTTTTTAATTTCTGCAAGAGACGGAAAGTAATTGGAAATGATACTACTTGTTCTGGCAGTGTATTATTTAATAACGGCATGAACAACATACCATTGCCTATTCTGTCTCCACACAATTGCAGCAGTTGTCCGCTCCAATACAAAAGCAAAAGTTAAAGCTGATCAAGACAAAATGCCATTTGTTAATGACAGTTATCTCAGATAAAAGCTTGTATCTCAAAAGCCCTTATAAGTGCACAAATCAAGATAATCATGAATGCTGTGGCTATCTTAACACTTCAAAAATTTAATTATTTGTATACCTGGTGTAACCTACATTTTCGCCCTCTATGGGTTTATGTTTTAAAACCAAAAGATTTTCAATTTTTTTAATTTCCCTGTCTAAAAACTGTCTAAAACCTCAGGTGTGGAATGCTGTGCTGGGCCTAAGTTATGACGTAAACAGAGTAAAGTAAACAAAATATATTCGGTAATAGAAAACAATAATTAATGGAAAAGACAGTCCTACAAATAAGGAAAAGCCTTTTCAGAGAATTAAGCCCCACCCATGGGATCTTGGGATTTTTCCTGTGAGCGCTTAACTATTCATTTGGCCTTCAGTAATGAGAGGATGAAAGATTAATCCCGTTAATCCCCAAAACAAAATACCAGGCAACAGTTTGCTTTTTCAGTTAAATTAGTTAAAATTTAATCAAACAAAAAATCTATTTGCATATTTTTATAATAGCAAGTTAATAATAAAGGTTCGAACTCAAAAAATATATACAGTATATAAATTTATATAAACCCATATATGGACAATTAAATACAGCATTGCAAAATCTAAACAAAAATAAATTTCTTTTTGGGTCTCTTTTGGACAGTATGATGGGTGTAATCTCTTGATTATAGGGCCCCAAAGAAAAATATCAAAAAACAAAAACAAGCTGCAGCATGCTCACAACCCATAGGGATGTCTGGGGAATTCGTAAGCAGAATCGGATGCGCAGGGTTGCCATTGCCATCCGCCAGCAGTTTTATACAAACTCATTATTTTAGGTAAGATGGCTAGGCAATCTGCTGACTTCTTTTGGTGATGCGGTCGGGAACGTTTGACCCATCAGACGGTTTATCCCCCTGCTGGGGAGATGGGAACCTGTTCACTTCACTAGGGAGATAGCTCGGCAGGCTTCAAATGGCTGCTCCATCTAGGTTTGGGAACGTGGCTGTTCGTGTCGTTCTCACTGCTCTTTTGATTGCCCATCATCTCTTTACTTCTCCTCGTTCCTTTCATGGTCATCTTTTGTCTTGTATTTTTGGTCGTATCGATCCAGTGCCCTTTTTTCCTTCTTTTTCTTTTGTACCAAAAAAAAAACTACAACACTCACCTGATGTCAGGTAACCCCCTGGCATCCTATTCGCCGTGTCCAATGACCTTTTCAAGGAGGGGTAATTTTGTTTGTTGTCGAGGCATATGGGGATCTTTGATTGGCCAGGCTATGCAAAATAAGCCAAAACAAAGAGTATTAAATTTAACAGGTCAACCCTTCTTGCCTCAGAGTTGAATGTCCTTCCCTAATTAACACCCTTTAAACATCGAAAAATATAACAAAAAATGGAGCTTCCTCTACTCCTGGCCACCATTCTTCTGTCATTGGAAAAGTTAATAAAATAAAGGAATAAATTCCTAACAATTTTAAAGGGCTCTAGGAACTTAACATGCACATTTTATATATATGCACAAATTAAAAATATTTATACAAATCCTAAAATTATACAAGGTTCAGACTCTCATCTCGGTAACCTAAAGGAGCCCTTCTTTCGTTAAGTTAAAAAAAAAAAAAAAAAACGAAAAATTTGATTAAGGAGGAAACTGCAGCTCACACTGGCCAAGAAACACTTATGTATTCAGTGTAAAGCCGAACGCGCATTGAACCACGTGTCCGTATTCCGTAAACGGACAAATGATGTCATTCCATAAGACGTCCGTCGATTCGTGACGTTAAACTCAAGTATTCCGTCACTGTATTGAACAAGCTTGAAGATTCCCGTATTCCTTATGTGGCGCAAAGTTAACGTCACCAATCAGAATGTTTCTTCCATTGAGGCAGTACGGCACACTTCTGTATTCGCAGAAATACTTGAGTTTAACGTCACAAATCGACGGACGTCTTACGGAATGACGTCATTTGTCCGTTTACGGGATACGGACACGTGGTTCAATGCGCGTTCGGCTTAAGTTGTCCATTTGCTTTTGTGAGTGCATGATATTTAGTGTATTTGTATATCTAAAAATTCTGAATGGCAAACCCCATAATTCATATTTTTAAAGTTCATGTTTGAAATATTCTTTTTAGTAAATAGTAATTTTGAATTTTACATTAAATATAAGAGTAAATTATTGAATAAGTTATTTATTTCTTTATTTAACAGCATTTTACTGCAATGAAATATGGACAATCAAGATGGAGGAGTCTCTGTGTTGGTTCCTTCTTGGCTTGAAGCAATTCAGAATTGCAACAATAGCAGCAGCAGCAGCATTGGTAGCGGCCTGAATAGCGAGAATAGTAAAACCATGGCTGTAGATAGTGGTCATGACCAGGGTTCTGATACCTCTCCTGGTGCCAGTAACAATCCCCAGGGTAATGAATCACATTTTTTTGTCTTTTACATTTTAAGGCTTTAGGTAACTTCTACAGTATTTATATGTTTGCATTAATCTTGCTTTCTTGTGCATCCAACTAGTCATTATGTCGATGCAGCTTGCATTTTTTTTATATTTTAACTGCGAAATTATTTGTATTTTGCTGTTGGCAGTTGTTGTGTGTGTAATTATAACTTATTGATATCCGTGATCTTGAAGATTTTAGTTTAATAAAATTGATTCCAGTGTATAAAATAAAAATAAAAATCAAACTTGTTTAAAAATCAAGTAAAATAAAAAATTAAAATAATAAGTGAACAGTAAACTGAACTAACTTAGGCGGAAAAAGGTTATAAAATTTTCAATTTGGTAATTAAGAGCTTTATTTTCCTTAATGGCATGTAAAGACAAACAGAATTGGTACAGGATATGACAAACAGTCAGGGGTTACACTTTACTAACAAAAAAAGTGGGGTATTTATATTATGTAATTAGAGGATTTAGGGGGAAATCTTATTTAATGATTAAAGTCTGTCAAAAAAAACTTACTTTTGTGATATATCTTAAATATTATCTTTATTCTGTACATCAAAGGATTATTGTAACTGCATGCATATATACAGTTGTAATAATAGTAAAATCTTTAAACATTGTAAAATATTTTACTAATGTAATAACAAACACTCATGTTTGGTAATAAAGGATTTCTGTCAATTTTGACATTGTCTTATCCCTCTGACAACTAGTGGTGACTTTCAGAAACTGCCATTTCCTCCATTTTGTTTCTGCCCAACACAAAAAATTGGAGAAAAGGTTTTTTTTTTCTTTGTTATTTCTGATCAAATTTGCAACATAATGAATTATTGGTTACCAAAAATATCAATCAAGCTTTTGTTGAAGGAAATGCTAGTGAATGCACAATACAAACCAGTAAAAATCATTTTACTGGTTTGCAAAATTTAGGTCTGAAGATTATGAACTTCAAATCAAAACTCGAGAAAGATTAAAACCATAGTTAATGATGATGAATTGAGAGAATTGCTTAAAAGTGATGCCTATCAAACAGTCTGAACTTTCAGAGCACCTGTTTGAAGACAGCTCTCGTCCACTGGAAAAGTGTTAAAACTGGACAAATGGGTGCCCATAACTTAATGAAGCAATAAATTGAACGATACAAGATTTCCTCTTCAGATTGAGGAAACTCAAATTGAGTAGTAATGCAGGAGATGTTGTAAAATCCTGTTTTATTTATTCTATCTCACTTAGCTGCTGTTCTATTTTAATCGTATTAAAATTATTTAATCAAACATATTTGAAAATATATGGAGATAAATATGATGCCATGGAGTTTCATATTTCTAATTCTAGAAACAAAAACAATATTAGATTTAGTGACATTGAGGACCTTCTGTATATTATTTAGTGCTTATTTCAGATGCAGTTTTCCCAAGCAGGAAAGGGGTATTTTCATGGAACTCCCATCCTCTGCCATTATCACCAAGACGGTCATGGCCTATACTTAGACTAAGATGATAACAATCCCACTCTTGCTTAACTGTATTCTGATATACAAACACTGCTGCAATGGCCTCTTCTTTATCGTCTAGAAGGGGCACGCTGATGATATCTATGAGGCCTTTAATGAGATTGCTGATAAAATTTCCTTCACCTTCGAGAAGGAGATAGATGGGGCACCTTCCCATTTTTTGGACTTTTTTATAAGGAAATATGATTGCAATATTGAAATCCATGTTTACCGTAAATCCTCCAATATCAATATTATGGTTCATTTCAAGTCATGCTTGCCCACAAACTTAAAAATAAATTGTTAGTAATATGCCAGTCGATGAGCCTTCATGATTGTATTTTACAAGGCTATATTTGAGCATGAAATAAAAGGTACTCCACAACTTTCATTAGGAAGACTATTAGGAGCAAATTGGAATCCGTGTATTATTCTAATGATAGACAGCAAGATAAACCATTATTTTACATCACAATGCACTATATACCAGACTTGTACCAACAAGCCAACATATTTTGGGACAGTACAATACTGGAGTTGCAGCAAGCCACCAGAACACTTTAACATAGTGCATTAATAAGAATGAAGGCTGAACACATAACCATGACCACGTTTTAAACAACTGTATATATGCAATTAGGTGCAATCTATAGATGAAAATAGCTTCATCTATAGACGAGTCAAAAAGACCATTGATGGTTCTTGTTAAAGAGCACCTGAATGCCATTAAAAAGGGCAATTTAAGGTATTGTACGGTGGCACATGCTTATAAAACAGGGCTCGCTGTAGATGTTGAAAATCCATTATACTTGACTTTGAGGACATGATTATTTAAGAAAATTTAAGGAGTCTTTATACATTTTAAGAAAGAAGCCATATAATGATAAACTATCCAATGAGTGTGCATGCAGCTATGGTTTATACAAATGAAAAGAATTTTTTTTTTTAATCTTTCACCTTTTGGATGTATTGACATGATCATTGGTCTAATCATTGCTCCACTCTTTAACTTATTAATATTATTATTATTTTAACCCATTTATAATGGGGTTTTTTTTTCCCCGTTTTAACCTCTCTGGTTTATTGACATAATCTTCGGGTCTAATTATCATACCACTTTTCAGCTTAATTAACTCGACCATTTATTATTGGTCTACCCGTTACACCTGCACCACTATGCACGTTTGTTGACTTGAACAATTTTCTGAAAGATTATTGGTTTAACGATCTTTTATAGTTCATGTCTGTCCCTGTTCTTCAAGCATTTGAAAAAGATTGCCAAAAGGGCAATCAAAACTGGTTGCTCCATAATTTTAATGTTTTAAATAGTTTGTCTGTTTCTGGACATTTTTTGAATACATATTTTCAACACGTTAAACATTTTACCTTTAATTTCTTATTCTTATTTTTGTTTCTGGTTTCTTAGATTCCATCGAGATGAAGAAAGAACCTGAGGACAGCACTGCCAATAAAAAGAAGAGGAGAAGCCCTCGGCCAGAAGAGAAAGAAAACGTAAAGAAATTAAAGGCAGAGACTGAGGAGGGTGATGATGGATCTCAACTTAATTCTAGCTCCCCACCCAATACACAATCAGATACACAGCAGTTCGATATGAAAACTGAACCCGATAGTTTTAAATGTGAATTCTCGTCTTACCAAAGCAGTTTGTTGGAAGAGAAACCCTCTCAGCCAGACTTGATGAAACAAGAAACGCCAACACTTTCCCATTCAGAGAGTTGTAAATCGGAAACTGGGTGTGAAAATGTTGAAGTCAGTATAAAGACAGAGGAGGAAGTGAAAGAAGACATTGAATCGTCTGACGTTAAAGAACACGATCAGGCAACAGCCACGAATGCTTCAGATTCTCAGGACTCCAAGATCGTAGTCGAGAACAAAGACTCTGAAATGACTATAAAAGCAGAGGAAGAGGAGGAGGAAGAGGCAGATGATGAAGCAAATCAGTCTGAAAAGAAAGGGACAAAGAAAAAAACAGTGAAAACAGAAAAGAAGGTAAAGGAGGAAAAGAAAAATGAAGAGAGCAGTGATGAAGAAGGTGATAAGAAGAATGGTAAAAGCAAGAAATCTGGGAAAAGGAGAAGAAATATTAGGTAAGAATGTTGATAGGAACCTTTATTGAATTATATATCTTTAGCTTTGAGAGGTCAAACGCACTGGCCACAAAAATGTGTCCCCTTTTATAAGCTCTTCCCCTTTTAATCCCCCTTGAGGTTTGACCCCTTCCCTTAGACAATGGAAAGGTGATTATTATACTGCCGTAGGCTTTATGAGGGGAACAGCCGAACAATAGGTCCAATAAAAGGGGACACATTTTTGTGTCCAGTGCGTTTCAGGCCTGAAGTTTCACTGATCAACAGTAGACTTACATTCAGATGCCCTAACAAAAATTGAACAAGTATTTATGCAAGTATTAAGTACTCATTAAAATTACTTCACATTAATGTTTATGACTTAATGATAAATTTATAACTGGTACAAAAAGTTCTTTTCAATTATATATTACTGTGTTTACTCCCATAATCACCCAGTCGCCCCATTAATTATTATTTATTTATTTTTTTTCAATTTCTTTTTCTTTTTCTTTAAATTGAAAAAAAGAAATGGTGAGGGGGAAAAAATATATAAGTTGAAAGTTATTGATATGACAGTAATGAAAAAGAGTTTTAAGTTCAATTGTAAGCATGCTGGCTTTCCTGAATATAGAGCGAGAGAGGCGGAAGTTATGCCAGAAAAATCAAATTTAAAATTTCACTTAAATCTAGGGCAAAATTTTTTGAATAAAAATGATGGTTAAAAAAAAAGAAATTGTTAGTTGCTTGTAGAAGTCATTCAGGGGAAAAAATGACCTCCAAGTACTTCAGTATCCAAACATTTCAGTTCATTTTATTTTGGTTTTTAATAGTTGCAAGTTACAAATAGAGTTTTGTTTACTTTTAGGGAAATTTTAACAGATGATAAGCTAGAAGCAGAAACGATAGTTGCCCAAAAAGAGGAAATGGAGCGTCGAAAGCGTTTACAAGAGATACAAATGAGGGCCCAGCAAGAGATGCTGTTTAAGCAACAACTCCAGCAGCAATTTATGCTTAAGCAGCAAGAGCAACAGCAGCAGCAACAACAGCAACAGCAACAACAACAGCAGTGGATGGAACAGCAAAGGGCTGCAGCTGCAGCCGTGGCTGCATCATGTCAGCAGTCGCTACACCCATCGATCTCAATCCTTCCCATTCCCCCAAAACCACTAGCACCTAAGCCTGACGACGATGTCATTGAAGTAAAGAGCAGCAGCAGTAGTACAACAACTAGCAGTTCCAGCAGCAGCAGTGCAGATGAAAGTGACGAAAGCACTGAAAATGATGCAAAAAGGCATCTTAAGAAACTTCCTTTTAAAAAGAACAAAAAAGGTGAGATTGAGGTTATTGTCTCAGTTATAGTAATGTTAAGGAATGATGTTTCATTTCAAAACAAAAAAATCCATGAGTTCTGCTGTAATAAAAGCAAAAGTTTTGAGCAACCCACGGGCAGCAAATATTAAAAAAAAAAAATTATAATAATAATTTAGAGTTCCTAGGAACATGTTATTTTATCTTATCTCATAGGAATATAAATCAAATTGTTCAATTTCAAGTAAATCTAAATCATTTCAAACCCCTTGGTTATCTCTGTTGCAGCTTCTTTTTGGTGATTTTACAGAGAGTCCATAAGATCATTTTGAATTATATAGAAACTTGGAATTACTATTTCATTCGTAATCCTCAAAGTTACATGGTCTGTAAAGTATAAATTTTAAGTAAGAAGCATTATTTAAATAGAGGAAGATTAGGATTTTCTTAATAATTGTGTAACTGAAAGTTTTTACATGTCATTTTAGATGACTGTCTTACAGAGCCTTGTGCAGTTTAATATATTGAAGCAAATAAATGTCTGAAGTGTGATGAAGTAATAAGGCTTTTTTTTTTTTTCAAAAACTATTAAAATATACAAATTGACCCTCACTAATGATCTACAGTAGCTTGGCCACCATAAATTCAAATTTGTCGATATATTTATTCCACAATAACATATTTTAAATGTGCTGGTGCCTAAAAATTTACTAAGAATATTGCTTAAAAATTTGTAGTTTTATCATTTAATGTAAAGTATACTAAAAAGAAATAAATGTGGATGTAATTCTATAGAAATAAATAAAATTTTTGATAATTTTTTTTAAATAATTTTATGAGATATTATACTGCTCTGATAAAATTATAAATATTCTCATTGCAGAAAGGAAATTTGCTATCTTTAATATTACTATTTTTAATCATTTTTTATTTCATTTACAAACATTTTACTAACACAATCAACATCCAAAATAATCCAATTTTTCCTTTTCTAGTGTTACGAGACATGTTAATGTAATGTTAGATCCTTGTTCTAGTGTTAATGTTAAAGAGCCATTTCTTTCTCAAACAGTAAAAATTGAACTCTTTAATTGTTTTGAAAAACATTTCAGTAAAATAACAAAAAAAAAAGATGGTGCTATTATCAACAATGGCATCACCAATACAAGAGATTCACAGCAGTTGACTTTCGAAAAGTGATTATGGAGGCATTTCTGGAATGTCGATTACATTTCAAAATCATTAGGAAAGGGTTAATTTGTAGTTTCATCATTGTGTTTGAATTTGAATTGTCTGTTTCACTTGAATTTTTATTTCTCCTCCTAGATGTAATTGCTATAACAAGCTCATCTGATAATGACGACGATGTTGTCACTGTAAGTGATCACTCAGAACCTGAGGATGAAGAAGAAAGCGATCCAAACAATAGTGGATCTCACACAAATGATGCTTTTAACCAACCTGATTCTCAGGGCCGGGTCCTTGTGAATGTCGGACATCCTCCTGAGGAACCGGACATATTTCTTGCTCCACAGTGTGCAAGGATGGCTAAACCTCATCAGGTGGAGTATCTTTTTCCTTTTTGCCAGACATTTTGCCAAAAATTACAATAGTTTATTCCTGATTAAGGAAATTTAACTTAAAACATTTTATTAAAGCTACATTAACAGTGTTATGTGAGTAAACAGTACTTACAGTGTTGTTCCTTTTAAAAAGTAAGTTAGGCATGGCTTGCTTTACTTGGTCATGTTTCACTCACTTCATAAGAATCTTGTTAATTGGGGTAAAAAAACTAAGATTTGACCTTTTTTTTTATAAATTTTGGAGAAACCAAAGGTTGACCATAATTGAATTAGTAATTGATATAAGTTCCTTTTAAATATAGAAAGACTATCCAATTTAAAAGATTTTAAAATATTATCTAATCGTCTTGTTTCTTTTTGTAGATTGGAGGTATACGGTTTCTTTATGACAATGTGATTGAATCAGTGGAAAGGTTTAAGAGCAGTTGTGGTTTTGGCTGCATTTTGGCCCATAGTATGGGCTTGGGAAAAACATTCCAGGTAAGAAATAGGTTATAAATTGCTTTAAATGTTTGAAAATAAGACATTGCAGCCCTCACCTGGTTTTAGCTTAAAAACCGTAAAAATATGTTGCCAAGCTTTTGTGCTTTGGCAGTTAATTGCTGCTATTTATTAGCAATCTTCCCAGTTGTTGTTTTTTTTTTTTTTTCATATATTCCTACATTATATAATCATAGTAAACAATTTTCTATTTAAACGTAAACTACTGCTTGCCCAAGCGATAAAGACTGGGTTTGGCGCATTGCCAAAACAATGGAACAAGCCGAAGGGGAGAATTACATTCTAAAAGTTTATTATACATGTATTTCTTAATCTGTGTGTGTGTGTTTTATTATCATGTTAATTTTAAACTGAATTTTGTGCAGTAATTTTTCACTTTATGCATCTCTCCATTATACGTCATTTGTTTTTGATTTTGTCGGCACATATCCATCTCCCCTATTTTCACGCCAAGAAAGAGGTCGGAGCGACCAGTAAATCACTTGACCAGTCTCTTTCCTCTGGCTAAGCAATAGTCAGAATCAAAATGGCTGATAGCCTCTATCAAATTGAACTTTGAAGTCTTGTAACTTGCAGAATAAGTTTGTTGTGGCTTAATAAATGGTTAATTACTTTTGAAATATATCTATAATCATTTAATCACATAAAGATGATTTGTGTTTTTTTTTTTTTTATGAGCATTAAAAAGAACAGTCAGAGTTTAAATATATATTTAACTGTTACATCTTTATTGTTTTGCTCCATTTATTTATTATTATGTTTGTATGTTTCAAACCTCAGCAAAAACCAGCAAAAACAATATGGCGGGTCAAGGACCAAAGCACATATTGCCAAGTGTAAAGACGTGTGCAAGAATGATTAGGGATGTGTGGTTGTGTCCATAAATTTCCTAATTATGCATGTACCACAGCCTTCTGCAGTTGTGCATAAGTGTTTTTGTGAAGTCCTAGTGTGCTGAGACTGTGGTGCAATGTGTGAGGTACCAGACCAGTGGCAGACAATACGATGGGTACAACGCGTACTCGGTCCTGCCTCCACTGCTTCTGGAGCTCATGTGCTAGATTGGTGTATTTACTGATATTGTCTGCATGAGTTTTCTGCATGTACTTGCTGATAGGCACTGCAATATCAATGAGATAGGTCTGTTTGTTGACCTTATCAACAAACATTATTATTATTATTATTATTATTTGTGTTAGTGTTTTTATGTTGTGCTAAATTTTTAAACCATTTTAATTGCAACATAGCCCTTTTATAATTATGTGTGACCAATACTTCCACAATTAGAAATAAAATATATTTACAATAAAACTAGATGTGGCGGAAATTCTGAAGAAAATTGCATTAAGAATTTCTGTTTTATTGTTAAATATATTTTATTTCTAATTGTGCAAGTTTTTGTCACACATAATGACATTAATTCTGTACGTAAATAAGAAGATTGAACAATAAATAGCCCTTTTATGTTTCCAACTGTAATTCCTTTTTGGTCCTCTTTCCTTTCATAGATCGTGTCTTTTGTGGACATATTCGTTCGAATTGCAGGAGGCAAAAGTGCGCTAATTATCGTACCCATCAACACAATTCAGAATTGGGTTTGTGAGTTTAACATGTGGATTCCACTGCCAGAAGACGTTCCATCTCATTTACTGGAGTCTGGTGAAGTGCAGCCGAGAAATTTCCAGATCTACGTATGCGGTGAAAACCTCAAAACTCATGAAGCAAGAGCGAAAGTTTTGAGTAAGTTTTTTATTATTTTTACTGATTTAATATATTTTATAAGGCTTATTTTATTATGTGTTCAAGGAAGAAGTCATTGTACAAATCTTTTAGCAATATAAAATACAGTAAACTCCCGATTATCCGCGAGGGTGGCGCGGCAACCATGGATAAGTGAATTCCGTGGATAATCCGAAATAGGCTGAAAAAGGACGAAAATCAACACAAAAATGCTTTTAACATGTTTTATTTACATTAAAGTGGCAGTACATACATTATTAGCAATTATTTTATTTTATTTTACTTTATTTTCTTACTTTTTAACAAAAAAATCGGTTAATTGTTTTTGTTTTTTCGTGCCGAAACTCGAAAACCCCCTACTTGGACATCGCTAAATGTGCCTCTTTTATTGTTTAACTTATTCTAGATTTTAAAAATGTTTGTTGATTCCGTAATTTATTGTGCAGTAAAAAAAATGGAAATAGGAGAGGTCCATGGATAATCTGCCCGCGGATATTCGGGAGTTTACTGTATTTTTATATAGAAATATAAAAGTTTTTTGAACTAAATCTTATTTTGTCAACGAGTATTGGTAATTTGATAATTATTTTTGATTGATGATTCTTATTGTAGCAGTTTAAAAATAAATATCCTTTTTATTTAATATTTATTTATTCACTTACCCTGTCATTAAAAAATAAAATAAATACATTATTAAGACTTTTTTGGGGGGGGCAAAGATTAATATGTATTTTCAGGGTTTTTTTTATATTATAAGAAAAACTTAAAAAAAGAAATTAATTAAAAACTTAAATTTTTTCTCTCTCTTTTTCCCAAGCTGAATGGTCGAAACTTGGAGGTGTGTTACTCATTGGCTATGAGATGTATCGCATGTTAGCGCTTTGCAAGAACCTTGCTACAAAACCAAAGAAGAAGAAAGGAAGGCAGGATTTGAATACTGGCACTGATCCAGAGAGTGAGAAACAAAATAAAGAACTTCTGGAAGGTAAATAAGGACAACTGATAAGAATTTGTATTCTTTATCCAAAGAAGGTTTACCCCTTTTGTGTAGCTATATTTTTTAGAACTTACATTTCTTTTATTTATTTTGCAGCAATTCAACATGCTTTGGTAAGGCCAGGCCCTGATCTCGTTATCTGTGATGAAGGTCACAGGATCAAAAATAGTCATGCTAGTACGTCTCAAGCATTAAAAAATATTAGAACAAAGTAAGTATAGCTATCTTTAAAACACATATTACATAATTAAGAAACAATGGTGTAAATTGGACTTAGTCCCAAGAATTTCTCTCTCTGCCCAGTCATTTATAGACCGTCCATAATGAAAAAAGTAAAAATGTCTTTGACATCTTCCTGTACCCATTTTATGCCTGTATCACCCTTCTCGTTTCCTCTCTATCTTCCCAAGCCCCATCCTCTAATCTTCTTTCTTTCATTACTTCATTTATTTCTTGCATCCATGTCAGTTTTGGTCGTCCTCTCTTTCTTTTTCCTGTTGGTATCCATTCATATATCTTCTTCGGCAGTCTTTCTTCTTTCATTTTCTTCATATGACCAAACCATTTTAATTGTGTATTTTTTACAGACTCTACAAGGGATCCTTGCACTTTCATTTTTTCTTTTATGACTGTATTTCTAATTTTGTCCCTCCTTGAAATTCTTGCCAATCTCTGCCAGAAATCCATTTCTGTTGACTGTAATTTTGCCTTCGTTCCTGATTTTAAGTGCCATGTCACAATATTATGCCATTTATATTGTTATCATTGTTGTGATTTGACATTCTGTATGCTTTTGAGAATATAACTGTTAGTTATGAAACATGTAATGCTTATTTATTTGAAATTAAATCCCTGTTTTGTAAGCATGTTTTATTATGCCATTAAGTTATTTTTAAAAAATGTTTTTTTTATGGGCAGAGAATTTAAGTATAAATAATATTGCTTCACCCTTTCAAACAATAAATTCAGAGTAACAAAGGCTTGCACTATGATCTTAACATTTAAAACATGTGTAATAAGAAAGCAAATAAATAAAGTTGTTGTTTTGTAAATCATATGTAAGTTATACCATTTATTTTAGATTGAAACAATTTTTTTTTTATTTATTTTGTTGGAATATGTGTTATAAATTACTTTTTATTTTCTGTGTGATAGGAGGCGAATCGTATTAACAGGTTATCCTCTTCAAAATAACTTAATTGAATACTGGTGTATGGTGGATTTTGTGAGGCCTAATTACTTGGGAACCCGTGCAGAATTTTCCAATATGTTTGAGCGGCCTATTCAAAACGGACAGTGTTTAGACAGTACACCACAAGATGTTCGACTTATGAGGTTTCGAGCTCACGTTCTCCACAGTCTGCTGGAAGGATTTGTACAAAGGTAAGAGAGAGGTTTCTAAAGCTGTTTCTTTAATAGTTTGAAAGTTATGCAGAAAGTTTTAAGTACATGGAAACATCTCTTTTCTTTTTTTTTAATTAACTTCGTTTTAACTTTGAAAAATTCTTGAAAATGTAGTTGATGAAATGATAATTTCTTCCTGGTGTGTATGGAAGTTATCATGTGGAGAATAAATTTGTATGGTTTCTGTATATGTTTCCTGTGATTCTTTTTAATTTTTGAATTCTTAGCAATGAGATTGCTTAGCAAGATTATACTTATATTATTATATTCTTAAAATGTATGTTTTAAAGTGAATAGTAAATGTCTTTACTTCTAATCCAACATATAAATCAATTATAAAACTTTTTTAGTTTATTATAGATTAGCGCTCTTTCATTTTTTGTTTTGGTGAAGTTTTGGAAAATGGAAAAAAAAAATGAAATTTCAGATGCCTTGAGTTTTTTAAATTTTTTGATCAAATGAATAAAGAATGATTGCTATATTTTCTATAGAATTAGCAGTTATTAATACAGATATTTTCAATGCAATCATTTGGAATATTCATCTTCGTGAATGAAAGCTTTACAACCAAATTACTCTTCACTATTTCTCCATTTGAAATTTTCAAGAACAAACAATAAAACTGTTTCCAGAATCTTCCAAAACTTGTTCCTTTGTATCGTCAGCAAATCATCAAATCCAGAACAAACTCACCTTTTCAATTTTAAAAACTCATTAATTAACAATTTTCTTTTCATTGTAAACAATCATTTACAAAATATTTATAATTTTACTTACTTTTTTCATCCTAAATTTAACATTTCATGTTGTATTGTAAATTTCATTATTACATTTATCATCATTTTACATTTCTAGACGTAGACACTATTTTTTGGGGTTTTTTTTTTGCCCTTACGATTTTTTTTTCTTTTTCTGGAGTACCATTGGTAATATACAAAATAAGATAAAGCAAGTTAAAAATCCGTTCTTCAGAGACTTAAAATGGAAAACAATGTATATTCTTGCTAGATTAATGTTCTTGCTCAGATTCCAAGCTCATTAATCAGAAATTATAATATAACATTTTAAATTGAGGAATTGCTACACAACGAAGGTTGTCGCCTGTAATCACTAATGTTAGTATTAAAGGGATGATTAAAACTATAAATACTTATAAAATGGATATTACTTAGCTGAGTTTCAAATAATAATCTCTATTATTATTATTAGGATTATTTTCATTTATTTAGATGTTTAATTTTTGAATTTATTAGAATATATTAGGTATTATACTACTGTTATAGAAGCATTTACTAAGGTAGATGCTGAAGTACATATCTGATATTTTGTCATCAAGTATGGTTATACTTGCAAATAAGGCTTTGGCTCTTTGGAAAATACACTATTACGTTCTCCTGAACCGATGACCCACGAATGTATATGCCATTCAAATTCTTCCCACTATATACAGTCGTACCCCGATTTAACGAATTTATCGGGACCAAAAAATTTTTTCGTTAAATCGGGGGTTATTCGTAATATCGGGGTCTAAAATAAAAAATTTCTGCACTTATGGAACAGCCCTAATAAGCAACTACACAAAAATATCCATAATTAGAAATTGTACCCTAAAAAGCATGCAATTCAGCAGCTAAAAATACAGCAAATAATTAATCACTAGTTATTTTGAAATTTTAAAGTTTGTACTGAGTAATGTTTGATAATTTCCTTGATTCCTGACTCGAAAAAGCTCTTTTTCAACTTTATGGAGAGAAGAAAATACAGCCTTCATTTATATCCTGCTGCATTAGGTATGTTTACCCAAACTAACAAAAAAAATTTTTTTTTTTTTTTTTTTGGCTATTGAAATAATTCGTTAATTTTGGGTTTCTTATTCTTTAACGAATAGGGATTTTTGCCTTCATTTTAATCAGGGAAAAAGAAAAATTCATTAAATCGCAAAATTCGGTAAATAGAGGTTTGTTAAATCGGGGTCCGACTGTATATAAATATATATATATTTTATTTCACTTTTTGACAATTTTTTCTATTTTAGAGTTTTTGTCACAAACTTTTTAGAGCTTTTAGGGCATTGATTGAACTACAAATAAGCATCAAAAAATTTTGAGCTTTTGCGCTAAACCTTTTATAGGTGCTAGATACCCTTAAAGACTCAGCTGGTATTGTACTTTAATCAAATCAGATCACCCATTCCAAAATGGCAGCCGATAGAAATTTCAACTTTTTGACGTTTTCCTATCTTCAAACCCTTTATTTTTACAGTTTTTGCCGCAAACTTTGTGCAGCTTTTAAGACATTGGTGTAACTACAGATAAGTAACAACAAACTCGACATCTATAAACACGTTTTTAGAGTGCGGAGCTTAGAAGTGGGAAAGGACCTCAAAGTTGTGACACGAATAACTTCTGTTAAATTTGGGCTTTTCAGATAAAACTTACTTTAGCTAGACGGCTGAATATCAAGCTTTTATTATTAAAATATTATTGGCAAGTTCTATTCAAAATTTCAAAGTGGTTGACCTTTGGGAAATACGCTTACCACGGTAGATGCGTGACAGAGATATTTATTTGTTGTTGTGTACAGCCCCTTTGCTTGGTCTTCTCATCATTTTATACCTGAATAGTAAAGCTCTCTAAAACTTGTAAATGGATTAAGTTGACAGATTAACGTGCAAAAAAATAAAAGTAAGATTGGGTGAATATAGAAACAATAAAAATTACCTTACAGTTTGAATGCTCCACAGAGTATTCGTGGAGTATTGAAACTCACTCTCTCTGGTGTAACTGTCTTTACAACAGGTTTCAATTGGACGCTCTCCATTTTCTTCTATCCTGTGCATCTTTCTTGAATTGTTCATACTTTCTTTCCCTTTTAACATCATCCAGCATTCCAATCCTTCTTCTTCCTCTCTTTCCTTCCACTTTTCCTTCTATTATTCTTTGTTATAGACAATTTCTTCGTAGCACATGTCCTAACCAAGATGCTTTTCTCTTGCGTATGGTTTCTAACAATTTCCTTTTTTCACCTATTCTTGTTAAAACATCCTCATTCTTTACTCTATCCTACCATATTGAAACTATAAGATAATTTTTATTAATTTTTATTATTTCTGTATTATATATTCTAGTGCAATCCCAACCCAATCTTACTGGATTATATCTGTATTTACCACAGTGCTGATGGGCAACTTTTTTTTTTCTTCAAATAGATTATTTGATGCTAAATTCTTAATATGTATTTCAGAATTCCAGGGTTAATATATTATGTTTCTTATAGTAAAGATTTGCAAATCTAAACAGTAATTTGAAATTAGACTTATTTATTTCATATTTTGTGTTGTATTGTCTGCTTTTAGGCGAGGTCATTCTGTCCTTCAGCTTACCCTTCCACGGAAAGATGAGCATGTTCTTCTTGTTCGAATGACCCCTATTCAAAGGCAGTTGTATCGAACATTTATGCAAGAACTTTTACAACGAAACAGCGTTAGTAATCCTATCAGAGCATTTGCTATGTGTTGTAAGGTAAATGATTTTTTTTAACTGTTTTTGATAATTTTTTTAAGTGATTATAGATTTATTGTTTCATTCTTTCTCAAACCAATTATTTAATTCAGACTTTTTTTTTATTATCTTTTCTCTATTTTTCCGTAGATGCTTGATCCTTTGATTTATTATTACTTACATTGTTTTATAGAAATAGTAAATTTGTCTTGTCTTTTTTTAATTACATGATTTGTAAACATTTGAAATATATAATTCTTCTTAGAAATAGAAAAGAGTTTGATAAAGAGTTCTAGGAAAAAACCCTGAAACTTTGCTTATTGATTGTATCTGGTTGTGGCTACTTTTAAAATGTAGTGATAATGAGAGGGGGAAAATGTAACCCAAAATGCAGAACATTAAGGAGGGGGAAGGGGAATTGAATAATTAAGCACAAAGTTTCCATATATTTATTGTTCTGACTTAATAAACTAACTAAAAATAAACCTACAGAGAAGTTTGGTCTTTCTGAAGTGCTTCGCCTTCCCTTAGAAGCATAGTAAAGAAATTCCAAAAAATGTATTTATTACCATGACAGAAAGCAGGATAAAAAGCCATAAAGCAGTTTTTACATTAAAAAAAGGGGGGGGCTTCAAAGTAAGACAAATTGGATCTTGTGCTTATGATCAATAATGTATAATCTTCTGCCAGAAAATATTTTGGCTTAGTGTTCATCTGCTGGTAATTATCACAAGCATCATTTAATATTTCTTTTTAAATTTATCAGAATATATTCCATAGAAGTAAACAAATAGAAGCTTGATACAATCTTACAAATAAAACAGACATTATTGCTTAACTGTGATTGTTTCTCATCCCGTAGATTTGGAATCATCCAGATATAATGTACAATTGCCTACGAGATATGAAAGATGATGAAGATCTTGATATAGAGGAAGTAACTAGCACCAAGTCTGGAGAAACAGTGCAAAACAAAACTAAACCAAGTAAGAAAATAGTTATTTATTTTTTTTGTCTTTGTCTTTGATACTTTTGTCTGCTTTGTTCTTATGTTTTATTGAGTAGCTGTTGTAGATGTTGAGTTGATTCTCAAAACAATTATTCTATTTTAGGTTCATCAAAAGCACCAACGCACGATGACCAGGAAGTGACCATTACTCCTGTACCAACAAAAAATGATAATGCTTTGACTTACGAATGGGTAGGCTATTCTAGAATTTTGATTGAAGAGCTTATTTACTTGAAGCGGTCTTAATAAATTTTGTCTTAAGAACTGCAGAAAGCCTTTATTCTGATTAAAAAAAAAATTTTTTTTTGAACAATTTTATGCAGGCAGAGTTAAGATTTTAACCTTGCATAGTTCAGTTAAAAAATTATAAAATAAGAAAAATTGGTTTGGTGAAAGCTTTTCAGATCTAATTCCTTATCATTATATTTGTCTAGCTTGAATTTAAGCAATTCTTTGTTTAATTTTCTAATAAAAAAAAAATCTCTTAGCGTCCTCTGGCTTGTTTTGTTTTCTTTTCTCCCAATACTCAGAGGTGGTCGGAAGGCAAACTTTGTAAATTTATTTGAATAAATGCATAAAGTCAGAATTTCTTGGAAAAGGAAGGGTTGACTAAAAATAAATTATATAAGTAATGATTGCTTTTTATATGGAGCAAACTTCAGTTAGTCACAAAATTCAATAAGAATCTTGCAATAATTGAAAGTTTTCTTAATTTACAGAAAGTGTTAATCAGTAATCAGTACTAAATTTGGGCAGCTGCTAGTAGTAAATATAAATATGTTTAAATTTTACCCTTCTGAACTTTTATTAAAAACACTTCATTTTTGCATGTATCTTCCAAACGCAGAAACGTTTATTAATGACTGATATACCGTTCGATAGAATTCAAATACCAACATTTTCTCAATATAATGTTCTCTTCCATCTTTTATACTTTTCGTTTAAATTGAGAAAAAGTCAAAATTTGACCCTTTAAAAGGCGCCATCTTAGAAACCAAAAACTTTTTTCGAAAGATTTTTGTAGCATTTTGTTGTCTTAAAAAGCTCTACATTTTATCCATTTACATGACTAATCTATCTCTTATAGTTTGGTCACAAAATTGGAAAAACGTAAAGTCTTAAGACAATGACAGACAGAATAACGCTTTTATATAATATAATAAGCATAGTTTTCCCTTTGAATAATAGTTGATTATAGTGAGAAGTAGTTGAATTTTGTTGTCCAGTGTTTTTAGGAACTCTGTTTCTTTTGACTTAAATAAGTTGTAACTTTTTATGGTTAGCAAATCCAATATCAATTTATTATTATTTACATTATGTCTTGTAGAAATAGTAAATGTTTCTGTCTTTTTTTTTTTTAAGTATTGATTTGTAAACATTTGAAATATATAATTCTTCTTAGAGATATAATAGTGTTTGATGAAGGGTTCTGTGAATAAAACCCTGAAACTCGGCTTGCCGATTGTATCTTGTGTGGCTGCTTTTAAAATGTAGTAATAATGATTGATAATCATGTAGGAGGGGGGAAATGAAGAACAGTTAAGGGCAGGGGAAAAGTTTGATCGATACTCACAAAATTGGGTTCTCACTTATGGGTCTTAGTTGGACGATGTTACGCATTTTGAAATATTCACATAAATGCAAAAGCTTATGTGTTAATTCACATTTTTTGTGGAATGAAGTGTGTTATATATCAAAATGAAGATACTTCACAGGGCAAATCTGATCATTATCAAAATTAATAATATCCTTCAAAGGTTGTTAGTCAAATGATGCAAATCTTATTAGTTATGATTAGTCGATTGGCATTTATTCAAAATTAATTTTCTGCGGAATTATGTTGAGATAGCAAGCAGGAACAATTTGTTATAAAGAGTTTACACCTTTCACTAGTAGATGGAGCAATAATATAAAAAAAAATCTATTTTGGCGCTTGGTCAAATGATGCATAACGCCATCCAGTTGATATTTGAGGAATAAGGAGGTCAGGTTTGAATGAATGTGAATAAAAATATTTGGTGATTTATCATTAGGCAAGCTACTGTTTTCTTAATCTTTAATCCTTTATATTGAGCATACTGCTTATATAGTAGTAAGCAATATGATAAAGAACAAAATAAAGATTATTCCATTTATTAAAGAAAACCAGATAGCTACAGAAATTGTTATCAGTGTTCTTATTGTTTTTTTTTTTTTTTTTAATTTTTGTTTACAGGCTAATTTACTTATGAAAGACTATCAGCCTGGAATACTGGACAATAGCTTGAAGATGTTGCTTTTGTTTATTATTGTTGAGCAGTCCTTAGCTGTGGGTGATCGAATTCTTCTCTTCAGTCAGTCCTTGTTTACCCTAACAATAATTGAAGAATTTCTTGGCAAACATAATGTTCCAGGAAGATTTAATGAAAGATGGGCAAAAGGAAAAAGCTACTTCAGTAAGTTGTAAACTGTCTTTGGCTCAAGTCATTAAAAAAAAAAAAAAAGTATTATCTTCATTAGCATGTCAGTTGCTTGGTTGTTTCTTGATAAAATAATCAATATTTCTGGTATTTCAGGATTAGATGGAGGCACGTCTGCCATGGAACGGGAAAAACTTATTACGGAATTTAACAACAATCCCAACATCCATCTTTTTTTAATATCTACTAGGGCAGGTTCCCTTGGAATAAATTTGGTAAGATTTCTTAGAAAATTAAGTTTTATAATGCTAAACTCTTCATAGGGAAAATATCTACAATCTATTTTGTTTTTATATCCATTTCTGATAAATACTAAAACAAAAAGTTTCCGTTTTTTTCCTGCACGTCTTAAAAAGTCTAGTTTTTTACATTTATTTAGTATTATTCCACTATAAAATAATTCATTGTAATTTCCGAACTTCTTGTCTTTTATTCTATTTATTGTCAATTTTGTTTTATTAAAAGGTTGGTGCCAACCGTGTGATTGTATTTGATGCATCCTGGAATCCATGCCATGATACACAGGCAATGTGTCGAGTATATCGTTATGGGCAAGTGAAACCTTGCTTTGTGTATCGTTTGGTAACTGATAATAGTTTGGAGAAGAAAATTTATGATCGGCAAGTGAATAAACAAGGGATGGCAGGTAAGAGTACAGCTTTGTTTAGATCTTGGAAGATGTGAACTTATATAATACTATGGTTTTCAAATGATGACGCTAGATAACTAAAGGGTTTTGTCATCAAACATTGCTGATGTGGACAAGTTACAGGAGGAGAAAGGATTTTCTTAAATTTATAGTAATTATATTATTAAAAAATATTGTTATCAATTTTTACCTTCAGTTAAGACTACAAAATCAAAAAAAGATCATTTTAGATCAATAATACTGCTTCACTTCCAATGAAAATAACTTCTTGTTTCAATTTATGTCCATTGAAAGTTAGAAAGTAATCCATAATTAATGCTAATATTTTTAAATGAATACTTTCATTTGAACAATTTTATGAATACATAAGAAAGCAGTATTTAAAACAGCGTCTTTAAATGAGTATTAGATATCTGCTAAGAAAGAGGAGCAGAAAATATTTCAGCAAATTTGAGAAAATGACACCCTTCCTATCATCAGGATTGTTTCGCTATCTGGAGATACTTTGAACAGTCAATCAAAACAAATTTTATTGAATGTTACTCTGCAGGTCTTGGACTTCAGAATCTATCGCAGTGTATTCATTCCATTCATGGAATTGAAGAGCTTGTACAAGTTTCAAGCTGAGAAACTGAAGCGACTAAGCATTTTTTCCAACTGGTAATTAGCCTGCAAGACTTCTATTAGTCAAGACTTAGTTTATTAGTTTTAGTTGTTTATGAAGGCATATTTTATTCTCAAAATGAAAATTTCTTCAGCTTTTAAAGTTATTCAGATAATAATAAACAATTCTGATCTGCCATATTTTACTCTGAGAGCAATCCAGCTTTTATGAAAATAATATAAGAATTTAATATATTATTTTTTTCAGAATCTAAATTAAATTGAAGAGCCAATCAATAATAGAAGTGATCATATTTAAATTTAAATAGTTAATTCTATACTGTATAAACTCTGTTTTAATTCCAATGAATATAGAAAAACAGCAAATTTAACGTTCACATCATTGTGGGTAAATCTGGCTGACGAATCCTAATAAGGACGAAACGGCTGTCCTGGATTCCCAGAAAAACATGCTTATGTGCACTAGATTGAATTTTTGTGTTTCCAATGAATATAATTTGATTGTTAAGTTTATCTTTTCAGTTTGCAATATATAAAACAGTATAACATTATCAATTAAGTCAACACTAAAATTGATATGCCAGATGTTTTCTCAAAATACAGAATATAGAAGTTTTCTTAAAGCAAAATCTTTGACTATCCATAATATTGGTAATAAAATGATGGATACAAGAGAATACTATTTTCTCTTAGTTAACTTCAATGTCATAATGATAAATGGTGCTAACTATAATTACGTTGTTGTTTGTCCAAAAATGTTTAAACTCTAGAACAGTATTATCCGAGTCTTAAGTCTAATGCCTAACATCTTTGTGTATTAACGTTAACATTATTAAATGTATTCATTTGCTATAAATGAAATTATGCTGATTTATTTCTAGATCGTGTGGTTGACGAACTAAATCCTGATGCCAATCTTACTACAAAAGACATTAACAATTTAATATGTGTTAATGAAGAAGATCCAGGACCTAAAGATTTATCTTTTGCAGCAGAAAAATATTCTGATACTGTTTTGCAGCATATATGTCAGCACTTTAGCCATTGCATTACAAAAGTAAGTATATTTTACATGCTAAATTTATTATTTCCCACTTTTAAGAGTGTCGGTATTGCCAAATGAAAAATCTAGTCATTGCATTTAGATAAGCAGAAAGATTAAGAGGATAATCAAAGATCAACAAAAATCAGTTTCAAAAAAGAAAAAAGAAAAAGTCATTACATTATGAAGAAATGCTGAGAAATGATCCATAAAATGGTAAGACCTGAACCATGTTATGCTGTAACCATCTAACTCTGTATCTTCATTGTATATATAAGAAAACTAATAATCAAACTCCAACAAATAAATCGCGGAGGGATGTATATAGGAAGTACAGGGAGGACAGCTACAGAATGGGTACAGGAACACATCCGGGCTTATTGTAGTGAAAGAAAAAAACATTTCAGAATGAGCGGATCATTGTCTCGAACAAGATCATAACCCAGACCCAGTGGTACACTTAATTTACAATGTTAAAGACGAATGTAAAAGATTAGCCTTAGAGTCTTTTCTAATAAATTGTAGCTCATGTTTCAATAAAGATAAGTCTCTAAAGGTTAGCAGTGTTTCTTTAAATGTATACAGAAAGTCATTATTACAAACAAAAGATTGAAAGGTATTTTAAAACTTAATTGATGTTATTCACATGTTTGTTCACCAATCTTTATTTGTTTGATTGTTAGTTCCTCGTTGTAAGGTCTCGTTGAAGAGTTTTTGTTATAAACTTGGTTTGTTAGGATTGAGAAAAAGTTTTTCTCCTTCCTTTATGTTTATTTTTAGTTATTTAAGTTGTAAAAAGGGATCTTGATAAAGTCTTCGCAATAAAAGACGAAATATTGAAGTTTCATTTGATGAAGTTGGAGTATGATTATTAGTTTTCTTATACATGTTATGCTGTATTTGAAATTCAAATGTTCAGTTCTACAGAAGGAGGCATACGGACATAGATATTTCACAGAATGTGGAAGTTTAAGGCAGTTACAGATGTGAAGAAATAAAGAAGACAGGACAGTTCAGCATGAAAATTCTAAAAAAATACTATGTGGACGAAGAGTTTTACCAACATACGCAGTCTGAGAAATGGCAAGAGTGAACCAGGCATCCATCTACTTGTGGCAGAAAGAAATTTTAATGTAATGTTCAAGGAATTGTAAAGATTTCAATTGCAGATCCCTAACTGCTCCCTCTGTCTTAACAGGGCAACACCGAACGTATCACAATAGGCTGTTGTAATTCATATAGTAAAGATAGTATCTTCTTCTTCTTCTTCTTAGCCTGGTTCAGTCCACTGCAGGACATAGGCCTCCCCCAATTTCCGCCACCTTCTTCTATCTTTTGTCTCTCTCCACCATCTTGCACCCCTGAATTTCTGTAGGTCATCTCTCCATCTCTTTTTTGGGCGTCCTCTTTTTCTCTTTCCATTTCTTGGCTGCCATTCCGTTAGTAATCGAGTCCATCTTTCATCATTCATTCTTCCCAAATGCCCTGCCCATCTCCATTTAGAATTTTTTATTACTTCTATAAAGTCTTTGATTCCTGTTTGTTTCCTTATAGTTTCATTTCTTATTTTGTCCTTTATAGTTATATTTAGCATTCTCCTTTCAAGTTTCCTTTGTGACACTCTTAATTTCTCGCATTGTCTTTCTGTGGTGTTCCAAGTTTCACTGCCATATGTAAATACAGGGGTAATACATATGTCAAATATTTTTCTTTTCAGACATATTGGGAGATCACCTGTAAGGTATTCCTTAAGTGTCCAAAAGGCTCTGTTACCTTGAACAATTCTTCTATTGATTTCTCGATCTTGTCTATCCTTGAAGCTTACAATCTGTCCAAGGTAGATGTATTCATCTACATTTTCAATTTCTTTGCTTCCTAAATATATTTTTTCTCCTTTATTATTCTTTTCCATATATTTTGTTTTATCAAAGTTTATTTTAAGTCCAACCTTAGAACTTTCCCACCATAGTTCATTTATCATGGTTTGCATTTCTTGGTTCGATTTTGCAATAAGGACAATATCATCTGCAAATCTTAAATGATTTAAAAATCTGCCATTTATGTTTAGTCCCCTTTCTTCCCATTTTAGATTTTTAAATACTTCTTCTACTATAGCGTTGAATAGTTTTGGAGAAAGTGGGTCTCCTTGTCGAACTCCTCTTTGTATATTAAATGGTGAACCTAGATTTTCCAACTTTATTGAAGCTGTTGCTTTTTCATAGATTTTATCAATTATTCTGGCGTATTTTCCTTCAAGTGTTTGTTTTATTATTGCTTGGTTCATCTCATTGTGATGTATTGAATCAAATGCCTTTGTGTAGTCTACGAATACTAAATGAACATCATTCTGATATTCATTTGATTTTTCTATCAGCTGATTAATTGTGTGAAGAATCAGAAAGATAGTATATCATATAATAATTGTCTAGAAATTTCCACTATTTGTGCTTAATGCTTTCACTAGAATAATACAGATGTATTTTTTTTTTTTCTTCTTTCTTTTCCATCGTAAATTATGTCAAAATTTCCCTCCTTGTGGCACTTGTGTGATATTAGATTGAAATACAAATTATTGAGACGGTGAGTCTTGTCATCTTTCTTTAATTTACATACTTTTGTTTTTTCTTTCTAGGAGCCATTTGAACATGAATCTCTTCTGATTGATCGCAAAGACAAGAAGCTGACGAAATCAGAAAAAAGATTGGCAAGACAAAGTTATGAAATGGAGAAGCGATCCAATTGTAATTTTAATAGATCCAATTATTCACAGCGACCTTATGGCCCCTTTGGAACCAAGTAAGATTTGATTTGAATGATATAGATTTTAATATAATAAATTCTGCATAAAATGTTTTTTATCTGAAAAATGATAGACAAAGGAGAAGTTTATATGGTTTGTAGTTAGAAATTTGTATTGTATATTGAGACAGATTAAAATTTTGTTTGGTACCTGTCAACAGTAACCAGTAATTAACGGTAATTGTCAAAGAAATTTTGTATGTTCATCTTAATATAGTACAAATTCTTCTTTTAATTTATTTGTGTCATAAAAACAGTCTTTTAAAAAGTTATTACATTTTTAAAATTTACTGGGGAAAGTCTTGTTTCTGCTTAAAAATTTTCCATTTTAAAGAACGTTGCCAGTCTTGTTCATTCAATGGAGCAAAAGTTAATAATGATATTGAAGCAAAACTTACTATTTAGTACGTAGCTGTTTTTGTTTTGGCCTGGCCCAGTCTTTCTTAATAATTTTATTCTTGCAGTAATTTTTCAATTATTTTTTTTTTCACAAATTTGTAAGGTTCAACAAGGAAATGATTTGAACATCTGTTTTCACCTCCTTTCGACCAACAGACTTTCAAGATCACTTTCATTTTGGGGGCAGATGGATTCTGAAAAAACAGGCAGTTCAGAAAATTTACCTTTTTGAAGATGAGGAAACTCAGATAAGCAGAAGTGGGGATTCCTCTGTCTCTGTATGTACATTCTGATGCTAGAACAAAGCAGTTGCTGGCCGAAGCTTTCGGTGATTGGCTGCCATTGATCTTCATATTATAAAAGTTGGCCATGACTGTTTATTATCTGACTGAATTCATAGTGAATGAGCTTTATTTTTGAAGGGATGCTACGATTCGTTCATTTGTCTTGAACTTTTTTCCTAGCAGTTTGAGGGTCAGTCCATTGAATCTTTAATTTCCTGTGCTGTTTGACTTTGTTTGTTTGAGGACTTAACATTTACGCGTTACACTAACCTCTCGTGTGCCTTGAGTTTAGTTGTGTTTTTCTAAGTATTTTATCTGATGATTGCCTTTTTCAGATGTTTTGCATGGAGTTGGATGACCAATCATGACTTTCTACAGCTAGTGATCTCAAATGAGTAAGCTATTTATGATTTTTATAAACAATGTCAAGGAGTCCTGTTCCAAATAATCAAATGGAACTGACTACAACTGCCAATAACCCTTTCGTGTAGCAAACTAGTAAAAATATGCTTAAAAGTTATATGTATAGCCACCTCCTGCAGCCCTCTTCAGTGAGTCGAGTATATTCTTTACTTGACCTTTCCCTTCCTTCTGTGGTACCTTATTCCTTCCATACATGGTCTGTTTTCAATGATACTGTGTCATTAGATGATAGACGAACGAACTTCTAAATTGTGGCTTTTTCTCAACAAAAGACCTATAAAATAGCCATTTTAATGATTTTTACTTCACCATTCACATTCTGATCCTTAGTCCATGTGCACCGAGTAATTTATACACTGACTGCTCAATTGAAAGTGGACGCCTGCCATAGTGGAACAACCCATGCAAATTTGGGCAATAATTTGAATATATTCATTATAAAACAACATGATCATGTGTTGTTGGAGTCATTTGGTGTCTAACCATGTGCTGGAGGTAAAATACCACCATCAAAGCATCTGAGCGATTTTCAAAGTGGAGTAGTCATAGGCTGCCACATTAGTGATTAGAGTGTGCGAGCCATAGGAGTGACACTGAACCTACCAAAGTCGACTGTGGGAGCTATTATCACGAAGTGGAAATGTGAAGGAGTGGAACATGACATCATGGAGATGGCTGAGCCCGCATGCTGACCGATAGAGACCGGAGGGCCCTGAAGAGGTTGGAACGGCAGAACAGGGCTGTTCCAGCGGAACAACGGTGGCAGGACTTCCAGCCGGCAATGGGAACAACTGTCAGTACCATGACGATTCATCAGGAGCTCCATGCCTTAGGGTACACCGGTCGGGCTGCTCCCACAAACTTAACATCACTCCTGTAAACTCCCAGCGTTGTGTGGCCTGGTGTAAAGAGGGACGGTGTTGGTCGATGGACCGCTGGAAGAGCATTATGTAGAGCGACGAATCACGCTTCACACTTATCGGATGGCCGCACCTGAGTGTGGCTTTGCCAGGGGACTGGTTGCTATCTGAGTGTGTCATCCCAACAGTGAAGTTTGGCTTTGGTGGTGTTATAGTATTGTCGTGTTTCTCCTGGTTCGAATATAGTCCGTTGGTTATGATCAAGGGGAACATGGCATCCACACAGTTTCTGGACTTTCTAGTCAACCATGCTTTCTACGTTGTGGTCGCAGTTCGGTGAAGGGCCATTTGTGTTCCAGCACGACAATGCGCCATGCCATAAGGCCTGTGTTAGCACCTGGTTTCCGGAGAATAATGTACAGAACTTCAGTGACCAGTCCAGAGTCCGGACTTCAACCCCAATGAATATCTATGGGATGAATTGGAGCGCCGAATTCGGGCGCGTCCGATGCGACCGCAAACACGCATTCAACTTTTGTAGGGCAAAAATAGCAGTTGCTTGCTGTCAGAAACTGGTGGAGAGCAGGCCACGGCCTGTGGCTGCTGTGCTTAGGGCAAAAGGCCACAGTACACGCTATTAGGCACTCTGTAAATAAAACGTCTGTTCCATACCACAGGTGTCCACTTTCCATTGAGCAGGCAGTGTATATGTGTATATATACAGAGGTTTGATGTGTATTTACCTATCCACAAAGAAGATTGTACTGGAGAAGTTACCCATATTCAATTCTTTGTTAGTGATTAATTATAATCCAGTCCCAACATAAATACCTCTACAGAATGTACTGAAGTCTTTAACTTTTCAATTATAAATATATTTAAAATAACACTCTTAAATTCAGTTAAATATTGGAAGTTTGTGGGAGTTCTTATCAATCTTCTTTCTTGTCAACCATTAACAGATTTTCTGCTAATTCCACTTTTATAAATTTATAAAATCACTTTTATATGACAAAGTAGCCTACTGACATCCTTTCCATCTGTCTGAAATTTTCTATAAAGTGACTGTTTGCTTACCACTTCATATCCTAATGTACATCATTAGTTCATCAGAAAAATTATATAGAAATGACCCGAGGACTAGTGAATGAAATTGAAAACGAACGACAATCAAGTAACAGTCATTGTTTGTTTGTGTCGCATTAGGCTGGATGATAATTCCTGTGTTAATTTTTCCTCAAAAATGATCTTCCTGTTATTTTGGGATTATTTAACTTAGAAGATAAAAGTTAATTTATTGCAATTTAACTGTTAATGAATTATTTTTGTTTTTCTCTTTAGATTTGAAGGGGGAGCTTATGGTAATTATGCAAATCGTTATGGTGCTACCAATGTTCGTCCATCGCAGTCAACTCCCGTTCCAATGCATCCCAGAGGTTTAGGAGCTAATTACTCTCAGGAGGCATTGGCCCGACAAGGAATATTCTATCAACAAGTTACTGTTCAAAATGGTAATTATTCTCTAGGTTTCAAATTGTTTCTTAATTTTAATCTTTTTATGCAGATGCAAGGTATATAATTCCAGCTCGTTTCTCCTTTTTGTTTGTGTACCAAAAAAAAGAAAATAATAATAACTGGTCCTACAAGGAATGAGAGATATTGACGTATCTCAATAAAATGTAACTTATACTAACACAAAAGAGAATGTATATTTCATGTTATTACAAAATCTAATTATTTTTACACCTTCCTGTTATCTTAGCATTAAAATCTTTGAGTTTTGATGTTTAGTTAACTTTCTGTCTTAAGTGAGAATGTCATAATAACATTTCCACTATTGCCATAAAAGTGAAAGGTTTTATGTAAAGCCTATAGTATTTTGCAAAAAAAAAGGGGGGGTTGCCATATGTGGTCGTTACGTAGCGATCGATTTTGTCTGGAACAAACGTTACCAGTCATGACATCATCAACAGAGATCTCACCGCATGTTCTGTCTGTCTGTCGGAACAATCAAGTCACTGCACGGCGAACCTTGCACCTGAAGAGAACAAGCGATAATTAGCATTAAATGTCGCTTCTTTTATGAAGAAAACTATAAATAAAAGATACTTAGTTAAACATTTTATTTCATTGAGGACATTGTTTATACAAAAATCTAAAATATAACGAAAACAAGTATCCTCAAATCTACACTTTTGTTGGTGGTGGGTTTTTTTTTTTTTTTTTTTTTCTCCTTAAAAATGTAGTGAAAATCTTCATTCAAGATATGTGATAAATTATCAGTAGTTTTGCATTTTTGAATTAATCTTCTTAAAGTGTTTGGTCTTCTTTGCTTTACATTATAATTACTATATGGTTTGTTAATTTAGCATTCTTTTCATATTTTTTGGAACTTATAATCTGTTTCTGTATCTTAATTATTAAATAGCAACAGATCAGTAATGTAATTTAAAATCAAAATTGTAAAAAAAAAAAAAAAAAAAAACCAACACAAAATAAAAAAATTAATTTGAATAAAAAGAAATAATGCTGCAGTAATTAAAAAAAAAATATATTGTTTTTCAAACTTAATTTCAGGAATAATTGCTTAATCAATTTTATTTTTTTATTTGTGATTATTTTTTCTTTCCTCTGTCCATCAGAGTAAGCTTCTTTCATTTAATTTGGTGATTGAAAAAATTAATTTAAAGTACTCCACTATAGGCCGATGCAGACCCTTGGGTAGCAGGAGGTAAGGCTCCTGGCATTTTGTGACAAATGGGACTAAGTAGAGGTCAGCCCTGCCTTTAATGTTGGAAAAAAAATATCCCAGTATCCATTTTAGAGAGAGCTGGGTAAACCCTCGGAGAATTCAGCTTGGAAAAATCCCAGACCACAGTCAGGCGCTTTATCACAAGCCCACAATTTTATGATAGCAATAATAGAATAACAAAATACATATTTTGACTTTTTAATTGTTGGTACCAAAATAGATGAAACTATGTAGGAAGTAAACACCAAGAGAAGGATAGGTAAAATTGATTTTTTTTTCTCTCTCTCTAATTTCAGAGGTTGTCATTCCAACATCTACTGGCGATGGACCTCCCATTCGCATTCCTGCTGGACAACAAGTGCTTGTTGTTAAGTCTCCTCGTGGCATTTACATCCGAACGCAAGACAACAAGATAATTGCTATACGGAACCCTGCAGCTGTCACGGGAGGAGGAGACGTCTCAACTCCTGTGACTCCTGGAATCAACAACAGCAATTCCTCCGGTGTCACAATAACTCCCATCAATCCGTCTTCTGTTTCTTCAGCAGGAACTAATTCACTGATAGGTGCTTCTCTTTTATCAGCCGTAAATAATAACAAGCAAGCTAACTTTCCTGCAAAGAGTAAAGGTATTGTACAGCCCTTTATGTTACAACAAATAGTGAATTAGCCTAACTTCTTAAGCCAGTTTAAAGATTTAGCTTCTATTTTCCATTTAAATATTTTATGGTTAAATTTCTGAGTTTATTGCAAGCTTAATAATGTTTTGGAAATTGTATAATTAATAAATTGAATTAAGAAATGGTTGATACCTTGAACAAGAAGAGAAATTTCTGACAATCAAGATTGTTAAAGGTGTTCCAAAGTTTTATTTGAGCTATGATAAAATACTGAATCAGACTCTGTTACAAAATATGAAAGTAAGAGCAAAGGCATAATTGAAAATAGTTATACAAATTCTTTGATTAAAATAAATTTTCTTTTAATGGACAAATTAAAGTCTTAGTCAATTTTTTAGAAGATTAAAAATTAATAGTTTTCATACAAGTAAATTACTAATTTTTAAGAAATGTCCACTGTTGTCTGATATGAGATTGAAAATCTAAGTATCAATTTTTTATAAATTATAATTGTGTATGAGAATTGGGATTAAATAAGAATTTATAAGTGGAGAAAAGAAGCTTTATTCTATCTCTTTCCTTTTGTAGGACTTGTTATTACTCCTCTTCAGAAAAATATCAACGTACCAAGCCAAGGCTCACAGCTCTCAGGGGTGAGTACATATTGTTTGTTTTTCTATTGAATTTACATTATCCTTATATATATTATTTCTCAAAGGTGTTTCTGTGTCGGAACGTCATAACTTCCTTAATACTTCATCAAACTCAATGATTGAGACATCATTTTGAAGATTTCGATCTCCGCTAATGAAGAAAAATAAACAAATTGGTTAAAATTAATGTTTTCGTTTAAAAACTTTATTTTTAAAACCTTTTTATAAAAATGTAGACACGCTTTAACAGAAGCGGCTTGATCTTTGGAAAGTGAAACAGCATTTCAAATAATTCTACAGCGTCGTAAACTTCAAATCTACCCTTTCTTGAATAAAAATGCACTTTAAAATGATATTTCATCGTTTATTTAATAAGAACAGATAAAAAAACAAACAAAGATTTATAGTTTAATAAAAATAAACGATTTATTACAATAAAAAACATAAAAATTTGTCAACTTTTTTCCAAAAGTTTTTTTTTTATTAATACTTTTATCATATTTAATAGACATCATTTTGAAGATTTAAATAAATTGTTTAAAATTAATGTTTTCCTTAAAAAAACTTTGTTAAAAATCTTTTTATAAAAATGTAGAAGGCGCCAACTATTCACAATCTGTTCATTTATTTATTTGCACATTACCATTCGGTGACTGATCAAGATACCATGCGAAGTATTCGCACGGGTCAACCTTTTTATAAAAATGGAGAAGACGCCATCTATTGACAATGTGTTTAACTAACATGCACGACAGCTGTTGGATTTATTTATTATTTCTCAAAGTTTTTTTGTTGCGAATTATTCGCACGGGTCAACTAGTTTTTAGAAGTAAAGAAATCATTTAATTCAGTGCAGTTTGCGATAACTGCATATACGTGTAGTTTAACTGAGCAGCAAAATCCTAAAAAGTTTTTGCTGGTCTTCAAAATGCATTGGAGAAATATCCCAAAACAATTGTTCAGTTGTTATATTATTTTAAGTGATGACTCGTTTTTCGTTGCGATGACTACTCCTACCTGGCAATCATCAGGAAACAGCAGTTCTAGGATGTCACTTGGTCTCTCATCCATCGATGTTTGTCCCTTTAACTTGTGTTTTTGAAATTTAAATTTTCATTTAAAAAAACAATCGTTAAAGTTTTCTCCGTGTTAACTTGTTGTCTGCAAACTTCATTCGCATAATGCACAGCACCTTAATTTTTAGTATCAATGGATGATTATAATTAAAACTACTCTCTATTTTACGTTGTCTTATCATCCTTTATTTTGATTGCATACTGTGTGACCTAGATAGGCTTTTTTTGTTTGTTTGTTTGTTTGTTAGTTGGTTGGTTTATTTTTCTCCCATTTTGATGTTTGGGGATTTGTGATAAAAATGTAATGTTCGAAGGAGTTTGTCAGTCAAAAGAAAAAGGCCAGAAACTACTGCTTTACTGATTTATCTGTAAATTAGAGGATTTTCGAATCTGAAAAATCATTTGAGTCTTTTAGATAAAATGTCCATAAAGAAAGTATTGCAATATTGAAATATTAATTAATATTAATATTGCTTAAATTGAAATAAAATATTAATATCCTTATTATATGGAAAATAATGTAATAATTGTATATTCATTAAATGCTTATTTTCCATAAAAACTGGAAGGCAGCTAATATTTCTGATATTTTTAACAATTTCATTTAGATGAATATGGTTTTTATAAAAATGATTCCGACATATTTGTCATATTTTTTTAAAATGAAAGTTGTTGGCCTCATCATCTTGGTACAACATAATGATAGGTGCATCTACAGTGATCTTACAGTGAATTTTAGACGTCAGCTGCACTTTTCAGTTATTCAGATAAAAAAAAAAAATTACAAATTCAATTGGAGCATCTTCTTCACTGTTGTCTCAAATGTAATGAAGTTTTTTTATAAGCATCTTTATTTAAGCATTGTAGCCTTAAAAACTAAATTTTGTAATAGATTCTTATCTTGTTCAGTTTTGGAAATGTCACAATCTAAGGCTTTTTACTTTTTAATTTAAAGAGATTGGGGGGGGGGGGTTAAAGAGGGTATCTTTTCCCTCCCCCTCTATTTTTTCTTTTTTTTTTTTTTTAATGCAAATTTCAAATATTAATTATTTATTGATTTTCTGCCAGTGATATATCAACAGTATTAAGGAACAAGGAGGCTTAACGTATTAAAATAAAGAGAAAGTGAAAATAA